>WEIU01000707.1:147084-180152 GCA_013389925.1 Aegithalos caudatus | reverse complement strand
TTCCTACGCAAACTGGATTTTAGCAATGTTTTGCTATCTGGAACACATTGTACAATTGTCATTATAGTGATGTCTGTTTTTTTTTAATGTCAGCATATCTTAGATTAGAGCAATTAATGGCAGAGTTCCACCCATCCAGTCTCCAGCTCAGGCGTGCCATTGGCAATTAAATACTAATTTGGAGAAACATTTGGCGCTGAGAAAGTTTCACAAGTGGCCTAATATAACAACAGCTCTTCTGTTTGTTATAGAGCATGCCTAGAAAAAGCACTCTGTCTTTTGGGGACAACACTCCTCCACGGTATAGCTGCTATTATGAGAATTGCTATTTGTTAAATACTGCAGCATAATTAGGGATGTACAAGACACAAACACAGTGAGCTGCCTTAGGAGAAAGCAAGGCTCAGAAGTGCATTTCCCTTTTTATCATTTAATTCAGCCAACATGACTCTTACTGCGGTCTCTCAGCTTATACACTAAAGGTCTGCAGTTACGAAACTTCTAATATAAGCCTTTTATTACTATTTACATTTCTGCCTCTCATTGTCTCAGAAACTGCCAAGGGCAGAAGGGAGGGAAGAGTGCATTACAGCACAAAATAAGAAACGTAAAGCAATTTCTCTACCAAATACTGGCAATACATTGAACCCAGGTGGGGTCTCTCAAAAGCCTGATTTAAAAGGTTCCTCCCTCCAGACCGTAACAACAAAGAGTTAAATAACTCATCTCTCAAATGACTAACATCAATCCCATCATTCCTCCTATACACAGAAAGTGTGGGTTTATAGTTTCTCCTACCAGCCGTTACCTTATAAATCCCACACAAAGGTAAGACCTTTGTTTTATTTCAATACAAATGTCTCCAGCAAATGTTTACACTACTCTTTTGAAGCTTCCTCAACCCACACCACACCCTGGCAACTACATAAAAATGCCATTTGCTTTGAATCCCAGATGCATACTTACCAAGCCATTTGTATACACTGAATTTCAACACTATGTGCTACCACAGGTTAACTCTTCTCTAATATATACACATGTGTGTGCACGTCTCGCCTCTATATATACACTCATATATATATATGCACACTTGTACACACAGACATGGTTTATTAAAGTAGCTGCTGAGTCTAATCCTACATAATTTATGCTACTAACTCCCCAAAATGAAACATCTTTTCCTTCAATCTTTACATTTTTAGAGTAGACGTTAATTTCCTTCCTAATTAAATTAATTTTGATGTAACTTGAGAAGGAAATTCACAATTAAGAAAAAAAAACCTTATACTAGTCAAAGCCTGTTCTAAGTATCACTAACAATGTTTAAGAAATATGAATTGTCACAATATAAATAATTGCTAGAGATAGTGCTGCTCTATAAGCTTGATTTTACCATTGTACCCGCTGGAACTGGAACTCACTTTGGCCTACAATATCCAAAAACCTAATCCTGCAAATCACTCACTCTTTGAAAACAGCTTATTACTGTATGCCAAAACTCATTAAATAACTGGAAAGGTTCCCAGAGGCTTCAGCATACTTTGAATTAAAGATTTCAGTTAAATATAGCAGGACAGTGACTGCACGCAAGTATACACAACAACTGCTCAGCACACAAATCCTGCACTCACTGAAATCATCTCCCTCATCTGCCAGCACCTGCCTGAATAATACAGCCACAAACACATCTGTTTATTGCATGTCCAAGTTGTAGTGCTTAGCAGAAATCTATAAACTTCAGATATCAAAGAAAACTTTGTCTCTTCAAGGTGGCTATTTTGTTAGCAACTATTCATTGCAGTCATATGTTTGATTTTAAGGCTAAAAAGTACTTCCCATAAAAATACATAATTGTTTCAGAAGTAACACCATCATAGCCAATTTAAATGAGCCAAGTACCTATTGGAGAG
This sequence comes from Aegithalos caudatus, assembly GCA_013389925.1. Lineage (NCBI taxonomy): Eukaryota > Metazoa > Chordata > Aves > Passeriformes > Aegithalidae > Aegithalos > Aegithalos caudatus. Next base: position 178,242 of record WEIU01000707.1, on the reverse strand, counting down.
AAGACATATCTCAAGGAGCTGGTATGGTTTATGACAAATATATTATCCTTTAACCAAGAGAATTCTGCCTCTTTAATCATCTTTCTTGCAAACTAACTTCTGTCAGCGCTAACACTGCAAACAGACAGATGAATGTCTATCAGAAATGAAGCTGAACTCTGTTCAAGAGCCTCCACTAGAAGTTTGTCAACTGGCCAGATGCTACAGCAAAATCTTCCACAGGGCAGCAGCAAGGTAACTACTTAGTTTCTAGCATATTATAAAGACACTTCTAAAAGACAGTTAAAAAGTCAGCCAGTTCTTGTTAATTGTTGTTTGTTTCCTCATCTTTTTTAAAAGAACTCCTTTAAAAATACCAAACATAGCATTTGGGTTCAACCAAAGGGAGACAACAAATCACCTTACCCATAAATGTTACATATTTATAATAGAATTAAATATGGGAAGGAAACAAAGATGGATTGTACAAAAGTGCTCTTCCTATCCCTGCTCCCTTACAGCATATTTTTGTCTTAAGAAAGCACTGAGTTAGACATGGCTATAGCACCTTCCCCTCACTTTTCTGGATCCTGCTCTGAACCACAAGCCCCAGAATGACCTCTACGTAACTGACGCAGGAACGCCACGATGAGACACAACAGAGATGATGAGACACAACAGAGATGACCGAGCCAGAGCGAGAGGAGGAAAAGAGGAGTTTACTTTTTTGATTTCACCTTATATACATTTCACAGAAATGGACCACATTGGAAGACAGAGGTTCAACCTCTTCAATTCCAGTGGTCTGAGAAGGTGTCTATCAATTGTCCCTCCTAACTGGGGGAATGTAAACAATAGTATTGTTTATAGAAAATGTGTGAGAATCTGACTCTTAAGTATGTAAACAATCAGAAGGCTAAAAGAACAGAAAAGAACAGGGCGACAATGTAACAGTCCCAGATGAAAAGGATGTTCTAGAAAACAGTGAGGATGTACCAGGACTAACTCTGCTCTGCCAGAAGGTGAGGGGACTGCTGTTGTCAACCAGGAACAGCAGAGAAAACACTAGCAGAGTGGTGTTTGGTGCTATTTCCTTAGTCCACAGAAAGCAATAGTGTGATTATTCCACATCTTGACATGCATTGTACAAGATTCCCTTTCCATTGACTTGTTCTGCCAAGCAGCACTTGGAAGATGACGCAGGAAACGTGACGAACTGGAGCCAACAGCCCAATTCCATTGATATTACTGGGACAACAGAGAGAGGCCTCTTCCTGTACCCTCTGGATGCCTGTTTATTCCACTAAGACCCACATGAGATGCTGCCTTACCAGCCCTTAAGCAGGTTTACTGGCAGCTGCCACACCCATTCTCTTATACTCTCATCCTGAAGGGCTGTGAGGGGAAGGCCTGCTGTGCCTGTGTTTGAAAGGAAAAGTCTGACTTCAAATGAGGAAAAATACGGCTTTAAATTAGCTGACATCCAGATGGAGTAGGAAAGTGAGAAATCTGATGCTCAAGATAAGTCTTCTAAATGTGGGATTTAGTTTCCCAGGAGAGTGGGGTATATTTGGTTAGGTGATTTCTACTGCTTCTGTTTGATTTTCCACATCACTCCCCAGAAGTGTTCCAACAAGAAGTGTGTTTTCTTTGTTTCTTCCAGGGCCAGTAGGGTCCTTCATCACATCCCATCTCAGAGGCCCTGAAAAGAGCTGTTGTGTGCCACTTTTGTCTGACTTGGGAAAAAAAGGCTTTTGTAGCTCTGAGAGGGTTAAGTTTTAATCTTGAAATTGTGGTGAAAATGGAAAACAATACTGAACAGAAACAATGGAGCCAGTTGAAAGATCATCATTCAGAAAGCTTAGGAAAAGGGAGTCTGTAATTATGCCTTGAAATTTTTCATCTCCCATGGATGAGGTAATTGCTGGAAAAAAACAGCCTTCAGAGATGTGCCTCAGAACCCACAGCTTTCCAACACTGCAGGGGCATCCTATGGGAATCCCCAGACCCAGTGCAACCAGTTACTGTATTATACTTTCCAACAGGAGCAAACATGCACACATACATATGTGTGGGGAGGGAAACACTTTAGTGCAGACAAGGTGATAAGCTTTCACAATCTGATTTATGTTTGATAACCAAACACTAAAGTATGTTATTAATCCTCTTTTATCAATACATTTAAAGTTCAAGCTCCTAAAAGATCAGATATTTAATACCCCAAAAATAAATATGCATAAGCCAATTTTCATTTTAATAACTATTTCCTGCAGAAATACCAGTAGCTTAAATTCCACTCTTAACGCTTTTTTAATCCAGTAAGAGTCTTTATTTTAAAATCTTAGCTTGTTTTGTTTCCAGTGGTCATTGCAAAAGTTGTGTTCTTAATGTTTCAGGCATCCAAGGCAAGAGGCAGGTGAATGGCGTGAGATTAGAACAAAATGTCCGAGGTTAATACCTGACATTAGTGGATGTGACTTCCTTGTTCCTAGATCAACATGGGTGTCTTGCTAAGTCTGACTTGGAGCTGCAAATGCCAATGTTTTAGGCAACTGCCAGCCCTGGGACAAGGCTGCCATGTTCTAGCCCTGGTAGTGCTTCCATAAAGGTCCTTGAGAAAAATTGCTAGTTTGGAGATCCCAAATCAGTATTTGCTTGCGCAGTGGTCACACAACAGTTGCCTGTTGTGACTGCAGAGGACAACCTACAGCTGTATTTTGAAATGGAAACACAATAGGGAAATATCTGGGGTGGTGGAAATGTAATCACTACATGAGTAAATACAGCACCATTAGCAACTGGGCCAAATACAACTCTGTTTATCAAGGTCTGCTTTTGAAAGAGCTAGGTGATTTTCAGAATTATTGTAATTTCTTTTAAGATGTGCATCAGAGATGAAAACCCCTGTTGCTATAAACAGGCAGCACCTTCAGTCAGAGAGTCAGGACAGTAAGTGTTAATGCTACCACTCAATATTCAATACAAGTTCTCAGAGGACTCACTCTGAGGATGCAATCTCTCTAATGCTGCTAGACATGCAGTGGGCAATTGTGCATGAAGATGTCTTTGTATTTGATAGATTCATAGCTTTACTTGAACATTGGACATTTTGTATTCAACATGAAAACAGTATCAGGAGTTTGCCAGCTCAGTGTTTGCTATTTGTTAACTCTACATCCCCAAGAGTACTGCATTACCCCCACTCATTCTACACAGACTATTTCCCTTGTTTGCTTTCCAGGGGCCAACTTCTTCTTATAATTACCGACAGTTTTTCATTTCTCCCACATTAGTCCATGCAGTTGAAGCACTCCGACAGCCTTTGTACAACCTTATCTGTAAGAAACTAGTTAAGGTGTTCTGATGTCCTGGTTTATGATGTCCACTTAACAGTCACATTCCTGAATGAAAAACCCCATGCCTGAGGGTATTTGACCATTAAAAAAAAAAAAAAAAAAAAAAAAAAAAAAAAAAAAAAAAAAAAAAAAAAAAAAAAAAAAAAAATGACACCAACACAAGGGAAGGCATAGTCTAACTTACAGAATATTGATTATTGGAGATGCTTATAGTGTAGAAAGAAGTTGATAATTTACAGAAAGAAAACACTCAGCTTGCGTCTTACACCTGGCTTTGCAAATAGGAAAAACATCTTTTACTGTTTCTCAGGCTGGGAACATACCAATAGGCCCTCTTATTTGTCAGAAAGCAGAGAAGTGGAACAGTGCCTAAAGATGGATGGTACTTAAAAAGGGATGCCATCTGCATGGCTTTTCCTCACCTTTGCCTCCTCGTTGACATCCCAAGTAAAGGACACAGCATTGAATGCAATTTCTTCAATATTCCCAATGGTATTAAAACTCTCCTTGTAATCAGCTGTAAGAAAAAAACAAGAGTCATGAAAAAATTTGAACTTTCTATTTTACAGCTCATAGTGCTTATTTGCCTCTTAAGCTGGGTTGTCTAATGCATCAAAACTACCTCTTCTATTGTTTATTATTAATTATGAATAATCTTAATTGCAAAGAGGTAATATAAATACAACCTGAGTCTTATGCGTAATATATCACTAGCTAATGTTATTGCAAAATATTGTTGGCTCTCAAAAAGAAGTAAGTGTGACTCTACTGGCAAAGAGTCAGTGCCTTCATTAGCTTGGCCAAGGAATGGCCAAAACTGGAAAATTAACTGAAAACTACTGAAGCATTTAAAGAGACTGTTCAAACCTTGATATTAAGAAAAAACATGGTAAATCCCGAAGAAGAAAAAGCTTTCTAAAAGTCTAAGAGCTACGACTGGAGGAAATCATCAGTGTGCATTTCAGCCTTCCCAGGAATTACTGCACTAGAGGCTGGATTAATATTTGTATTATTAAAAACAAAATCAAAAACCCTACAAAAATTCAAACCAACAAAAAACCCCCCACAAAGAACCAAAACCACAGAGATCCTTTTTCCAAAGTATGTACACTATTAAAACAGCAAACAAACAATAAATATTTTTAATTTGTCTGACTACAAAATCTGCACCTTCTTCTCACTTCTTCCCCATGTGCTGTTATTATTATCATCAATAAACTAGCATCTTGGAAGGAATGTAAAGCAAAAGGGAGGAAGATTTCAAGGTTGACTAACCCTCCCCAAAAACAGTAAGGGTGGAAAACTATGTAAAACAGACATTTCCCAAGTCTTCTTTATAATTGAAAAAAATAAAAAGCACTGCTTTTCTCTCACTTTGCTGGACAGTTTAACACATTTTCTTTCTGATGACAGATTAAGAGATACCAGCTAATATCTGCTTGATTAAAGGAACTTCCAGATAGTTCACACTAATGGAATAACTCTCTGGGACAAACATTTCCTAAGAATCCCTCCAGGGTTGTAATTGGATTCAGTGCCAGAGGGCTGAGATTACACACCTGATCTAAAGTTTTCCCAAATCTGTGCTTCAAAAGTATGCTTTGTAATCAGTTATAGAAAGTGGATGTTTTTGTATTTTGTGAGATGCACAAATGGTTTCAATATTCATTCCTTTTGTCTAAACTGTTGGTCTCTAAAAAATAAATTCTAGGTAATAACTGCTTTAAAATCATTTCTACCAAAAACCATTGCTGCAAGAATTATTTCACGTTTGAGACAGGCAATCAGTGTACTTTTCTCTGATTTGAAACACAAGAATGCTGGCATCTCACTGAGCAAATAAAATTGTGCCCCTGGGGCACATGAATGATTTGGGATACAGTTAAAAAAAATCGCTGTTCATACCATAGGAAGAGCATGAGCTATTTGGTGATGTAGCAAATTAGAGTGTTTGAGAAGGCAGGCAGGCTTTTCATTCTCACCTTGAACTCAGATCTCCTTTCTAACTGAAGTCATTGGCTTCAGTATCTAAATTCAGTGTGAGGATGCAAATGAGTGGAATTAGAAGACACATAAGTAGTTTAATATGCATGTGCACACATCCACCCACCTCTTGAATTTATGATTCACCAGAAAGTGCCTCGTGCAACTGACTGCTGCAAATGGGCGTGCTGTGTAGGTGCACTTTGGAAAGATAGGAATAAGATGTCTCGTAAAGACACATGTTTTCTTGTCTTAAAGGCTGTCAGAACCTCACATCCCACCAACCCTTCCCTTCTCTCAACACATGCCTCTCCTTTAATTGCTATACACAAATCTCATGGTGTGTCTATGTGACACTCTTAAAAAGCACAAGTGCATCCTATTCCCCTCAATTTACAGGCAATCAAAGAAGGATTCTCAGTTGATTAAAAAAGCATTTACACCTCAGAATATTTGAAAGCTGGTAGAGTTACTACAACTTTTCCTCTTCTCCTGCTGTGCTTTACCAGAAAGAGAAAATCAAGGTTGTTCAATATGCAAATAATGGCTGCACAGGACTTATTTCCCCTTTTGTTACATAAATTGCATATTAAACAATAGCAAATTTTTAATGTTAAATATTAATCTTGCATTACATGTCACTGCATACTTTTGTATTGTGCACATAAATAATACAAACTATCCTGAAAAAAACCAAGGCCAAGTTTCTCTGGAGCACAAAGCTTCCACACCCACCTTTCATATTTGAACCTCTTCCAGTAGGTCTAATTATTGTACTTATTCTAAATAATCAATATGCACTGCAATTAAGTATTGTATTCTTTATTTGACAATATTTTAAAAGAAAAAGCTAGTGAGCCAATGTCACAGCACTGTGAAAATGCAACTGTTTTTCCCCTGCCCCCCTTATTACTCCTAAAAAAAAGTAAGCGTGCACCTTACTCCTTCTTCAGAAAAAAAAAAAAATTACAGTACATAAACTAAATTTTGGAAAATACCTTACCTTCTTGCTTAATAACTGTCAGAGCCTCAGGTTTATTCCTCAAGCACTAAGGACTTGAATACATGTAAGTACATGCTTATCTCATTAATATCAACCCATCTTCAGACCTGTCATTGCACCTAATCCATTGAAGCATCCTTCCTCCCCAGAGGTGCACCAGCCAGTACACAAAACAAATTAAAGCAGTGACCCCTATGTGTCTGGAGTGAAGGAGCAAGCCACTATTTCCTCTGATGTCCAGAAAATAACTGCAGGGCAGAAAGCAGACAGACAGATCCCTGCCACCATGGAAAGCAGCACAAGCAGAGTTCCCCAGCCCACCTGAGATCTGAACAGCTGGAACTCAGAACTAGAGCATCCCAAATTAATTTGATCCTCTGTCTCCTAAGGACCACATCATGCTCTAGATTAAAAGTGCATTCTTAAAAAAAGATGCTTTTTAATTGTTATGCTACAAACATCAAATAAAATAAGAGTAATGTTTATGGAACAGGTGATGCAGAGTTATGGACCCTTAATTTTCTTTGTTAACTACAAAGGGCCTGGACATTAACTCAGTATTTAGAGGATCCCTTTAGCAATCTGAATTTTTAACATACCTGGACCCCTGGAGGTTATCTGGTTCAAGCAGGGCTGACTTCAAATTTGTATTAAGTTGCTCAGTTAGAGGTTGATGCAGGTTGATACTTGTATGGGAAAAATAATTGGGAGTCATTCTGGCCTAATAAGCCAGTTAGCCATAATGCAAGTGCCAAAGTAAATGAAATGTACTTCAGAAATACCATACTTGCAAGAGCTATGGCTATATTTCAGTTGTTCATAAGAAAACACTAGTGAGCACCATTTAGGTCTTTTTTTCTGAAAACTGAGGTGAACCATGCTCTTACTGCTCTTACATCTGACAAGAAGGGCTGTATCAGTAAGTCTTACTACACTGTGCTTTGTTCATGTCTGCAGTGCAAATAAAGAATACGCACCAGAGTGCCTCAAAAGTCAGCGCAGAGCTATTTCACCTCAAACTAATGGAAAATTAAAAGACGTTCACTTTAACACAGGTAAACACATAGTTCATGCACAGTGCTTATTTTGCAGAGCACTATTTTAGAGAATATGTATCGTAAGTTAAACTTGTTGGGGTAAGGCAACTGAAATGTGCCAGGACACCACAAACGCAGTGGAGTCAGAGGGTGTTGGAACTACAGTGGAGTGAGCTGCTCAGCACATACTTTTCAAAGGCACGAGCATTACCACCATAAACTTGTAGGGACTAGCACAAAAAAACCAGGCAGCTTTCAGGAAGAGCTGTGACGTGGCCTGTTTCTTTTAATGTGTCATGATAAAAGCCATTTGGTCTGCAGTGGCAGTTTTACTGTGTTATGTACCCCAACGGCAAGAAGAGAAAATGAGGGGAAGGGTGGAAAGAAAGAAGTTAATTAAACAGTTCAGCCAAAATAATGATGATAAAATAAGGGGCAGAGAGGAGATTCTGGAAGAGCTGCTTGGACAAAATATACTTGGCCTTAAATAACACCAGGCCTCAGTGAAAACCGAAGCATTTGAAAATCTACAGGCACCACGGTGATTAGGACCACTTGGGGACAGATTCCTTGATCACCCAGTTCAATCGCCCCCTGAAGTCTCCAAATCTGCTCTACATTAACCCTGCTTTGGTTTATCCCCCCTCTCTGCGCCCCCTCTCATTCCTGCCATGCAATGGTTTGGTTCCCTCAGGCGGTCAAAACAAGATAGGCTCTGTCTGCTTTGGTCTTGCCGGCTCCTTTCACTGGAATCCGTGCAGATGGCTGCATGTGTAAACTGCACGTGGGAGGGGAGAAGCGCTTGATGTCTAGACACTGCCACCGACTTGGACTTCAGGCTCCTTGGCAGTAAGTACGTGTTCCTCCTCTGCTAAAATCTCCCAAGCATGTGGATAGGACAGCTGGGGCTGAAATGGGCTTGTAAATACTTCAGATGGGATGAAGAGTAATCAGGTCTCTCAGGATAGCACACCAGAGCTTGCTTCTCCCTCGCTGCTGACACAAGACTCAAACTCTAGGGGTGTAGGAATGCTGCACACTCCTTTGCAGTCACCACAATGACGACATCTGCACTCTCAGGCTGCAATTCCACATCAATTAGCTAACATAACTGTTGCTGGATCAAAGACTGGATCACCCTTTGAAAAAATAAAGGGAATAGACACCCTGCCACATGGGAGGAGGTGCAGACATTGATTTCCCAGCTGCAGAAGGTGGTATACCACTAAATACACATGCAAGGGGCAGCTCTTCTGTGTGTCATTCCTTCTACATGGTCTCTATCCAGTTCCATAGACTCCATAGTCCTAGCAGGAATGAACCGTTGCTAAAAACTGTGGTACAAGCTGTGAAGCCATTGCTAATATATTCCACCATATTCCTGTGCAAGGCACCGGAGCTTTCAATATCTGAAATCTTCCCTGAAACATCTGGAGATCTTCTTACACTCACCAATGTCAAGGACTCTCTGTTTAGCTGTGTGCTGCCGGGAATGCCAGTACTTCCAATATTTCAGCTGTTCATCTCTGTTTTTATCCTCACTGAAAACAACCATGACCACACTCTATGAAAAACAACACCAGAGTCACGTCAGTTAAAATAATTAATAGTCAGAACAAATATAAAAATCTCCATATGACTCTAATTCTGATCCAGCCACCACCCTCTCCCAGTACTTTGGTTGTAGAAGACTGGGTTTCAACCAGTCCAATACTACAATGTACTTAAACACTCAGGACTGAAGAAATGTAGTTGTGAAATAATGCGTGGCCCAGGATTATGTCCTTGATAGTCCAAATCAAAGTTAATCATATTCTTAGTTTTCAAAAGTCAGTGGCTAAAGGTAAGACATTTTCAACTTAGTATATGTAGTCCAAATACCCTTTTTGGGAGCAGGAGTCTTGCATATGTGTGTTTAATGTGACAAATTCAGTGTAACTATTTATTGAATTTCGCTGCGGTTTTCAACTCATGTTCTGAATTCACTTTGTTAAATTGTGATTTAAAGGAAACAGATTGACTTTTTACACAAAATTTTACACAAGCAATATGGGCATTTTGAAAAAACCCTGCTCTAGGCAAGCAGAACAACAAAAAACAATGAAAGAATGATCATACCAATTAAAACAAAGTGAAAATAAATCACAGAGAACAAAAACTTTACTTTTAAATATTCTGCTTTACTTTCACCCTGAGACACTAAGCACAGAAAAATCATTCTCAAGCTGCTTTATAAGCCAAGAAGGTGGATCACAATTGATTCATCATCTGTGTCCACCTAGAGAGCCACCACCATAACCCTTCATGTACTCTGTGACCTTCTGCCTTCCACCTACAAAAGCTGAACACCACCACCACATCTTCCATGTCTATCTAGCCTCTCCATGGGCACAAGGCAGTCCACACAGTGGAGGAGTCCTGGGTTATGCCTGTAAATACTGGGTGGACATCAGGTGTGTGTGGCTGGCCAGCTAACTAGAACTGTCCATGCAGACTAGCTTTTGCACCAAGGACACCACTAATATTTTTATGAACCACTTATAGGGAACTTGTAAAGGTTTACTACCTTCAAAACCTCTTGCCCTTCTGTTAGCTTTGGATGCAATTGGCAATAAATTCAACAGTCACTTGAGTAGGGCCCTGGCAAACAGAACATGATTGTGAAAGTTGCACATGGTTTCACAATCTTCTGCCAACTACATGCTCCAGATGGATGTGGTCTCACCTCTCCTTTATAATTTCCACCCTTCTGCTGCCACAGCTTCAAAACTCATGTGGCAGTGAACTGAACCAGGCATAGGAGGACTGGTTTTCAGTCAGACCAGTGACCTCCTTACTCCTGTTCCAGCTCTACGAGTGCTAGAGCTGGAACCTCAAAATGGGAAGGAATGGGTGGTAGAGAAAAATTTCCACAGCAGCAGCAAAGTCTTACATCAGATTCAGCCAACAGCCTCGTGTCCTAAGGAAACCAGGCTAAAACTTAACTGCTAATTGGTTTCCAATAACCCTCCTCTGTTTAGGAAGAGTCTCTCTAAACTTCATGTATGATAGAAATATATTGGTTGCTGTCTGCTTCATTGCTCACATTGACTTTCATTGGTTCATTTGACTAAAGTCACAATATTTTTAGACTGCATCATGTATTTGGATGGAAACATTTTTGCAGCCTCATACATATGCAGTCCTGCCAGCTTCAGGGTAAAATTTACAAGGCTCATTGTTCATTCCAAGGTTACTGGGTTAGGATTTGTTAACTCAAAAACATTACCAAGGAAATCAGGACACCCATTGCTGAATACACAAACTACACATAGAATCTAAGATATAAATCATTCATTTTGTTACACTTCTGGGTGAATGTCAAGTGCAAGTTCACACATACATGATTTAAATGATTTAAAATTCATGCCACAAAGGACGGATTCAACTCTTCACATTTTCTCTGAAATGCACTGGAAAGCAGTGAATGAAGATGGACTATACAGTAGATGTAGCAGATCCTGGATTTCTTTGCTTTAATCAAGGCAATAAGTTCACCAGTGTTAAGTGTAGTATCTGTGTAATCACCATGCTGCCAAACCATAAAGTGAGGCTATCATTAATTCACGAGATCACACTGAAAAAACTGGATAGCAAAACATTTGTTACCACCCTCAATAAGGTACTCTCCCATCTTTACATTGAGCATGAGAATAATCTCGCTCTGTCCTTCCCCCAAGGAATAAAAATAAAATTAAAAACCAATCAACCACAACCACATCTATCTGCAGAGCTCCATTCCCACCTAGGAAAGGAAAGGGACTATACCCTGACTTTGCTGATGGGATGCCGGAAGCATTTGTTGTCACCCGTCTCGCTCAGGGTGATGGCGTAGAACTGTCCTTTGTTCAAGTAGGTCATGGGGCCCTCCCCTTGCTTCTGGCGCAGCGACTTGGTAGCTTCTAGTGTATACTGAAAAGTGCTGCTGGAAAGACAACAAACACACAGAAACACACACAAAATCCATATCACTTTCTCCTTTTCTCTTTTATTATGTAATTATTGCATTGTATAAGGCATAAGAAGCTAATAACAAAATTCCAGGAAAACGTTGCATGGCAATTTAAAATTGCAATTTTCTTTCTTCGACTTCATCAGATCCTGCAATCAAGCGTAAAACTACCTGGACTGTAAGTTTCTTGGATCAAAGGCTAGACCTGTACTTTCTCTGAAAGGAACCATTATGAATTATAAGAACAGTGTACCACACAATAAGTGTCAATTTCTAAGAGGGGATTTAGTATGATTTGCAGGAAATAATTGACTCCACGGACATTTAAACTTGTCAGTGCTGCAGAGAGATAAATAAATAAATATTTTTTAAAAAGAACCACACAACTAGAATAAAACATGTTGCAAAAGATGGACACGGAGAATGAAAAGTCCATCTGCTACTTCCAGCACAGTTCAAAGAAGGAATACAAAGAGAAGGGACAGTAAGTCCCTTCATTTATTTAAAGACAACATGCAAATCAAGGTTTTTACAAGCTTTCTTTTCAAAATTAATCAGAGTGAATGAAGTGCCTACTTTTAGCTGTATCTTCAATTAAGTAACCTCCCTTTAGAAAAATATCAGGGAAAAACAGTTAGCTCTTGTGTTGAAATTTTAAATCTTAAAAAGACCCTCCTTCACAGAAGAACTTTCCAACTTCAGAGCACTTCTCAAACCATGAGAAGTTAAGTCTCCATTAACTAGTGAACTGTTAGCTGGACACAATTCTCACTGAGCCTCTTCAACCACCACCTCCAATAATGGGCTTGAACAATAACAAAATAAAAATGATGCCTGCAGCTCCTCACATTCTCTTAAATGAAAATAATGTTGATCTTGCAAAAAAAAAAATTCAAACTGCACAGGAACCTTAATGCAAAGAGTCCTCATGAGCTGGAGATACAGTGGAAGCATTTTCACAAAGGTTCTAATTCAGCCAAGTATTTAAACAGGGCTGGAGCAGAACCAAAAGTAGGAATATGTTGGTCCAAAACAATGGTGTATCCTTAACTTTCTAATTCAAGCAAATACTCTGGATCATCATATTACTGCCTAGCAATATAGAAATAAAGGGAAAACAAAAGATATTTTAACTATCAAATGGAAAAAACCCACAACAAAACATATAACTAATAATTATATTTAAATCCCCACTCAAAGAGAAGGTAGGAAAAAACCCAACACATCCAGTCTTCCCATCCAAAAGGAGTTTCAGACAGCTTAGTACCAGTTTAGTAGCAATCATTCAATCAAATGAACACAACTTTTAAGTGCTTCTTAGCTTATAAATTGAAATCCAGTCATTTTTCTAATTGCTTAGAAGTTACAAATCAAAGTAAAACTAAGGTGATGCCCCTCTGTGCAAGGGGAACAGAGGCACTGCCAACAGTGGCAAGTGTGGACCTGTCTGAGCGGACTGGAAGAGCTGTACCACCAGTGCTGCAGAACCAGCATCCATTCTGCTGCATTGTCCCACAGATGGACCACCCATCTGTGCCCAGAGGTAGGAGCACAGCCTTGATTTAGCATCACATGAAGGGGCTGCAGGTTGCGTGCTCAAAACCACCTCAAGAGACACATCAAAGCACACTGAGTGCCCCGGGAGATGTGCCTCAAAACCACACACCAGACAGAAGAACTAATGGGGATGTGTGTCAAGAAGGGCTTAGAATGATCAAAGTCAGACACACACAATGCCTTAACAGAACTCCCTTCAGTCTGCCATGGGCTGGTCTGTTTCCTGGCATTTTGTATATTTCAGTCAAAAAAATGTAAATCCCAAACACACTGCACTTGGCCAGTTTTGGAACCTCTGTGTAATAACTGAGAGTTTTCTTCTTGTTTCCAGTTGGCAAGCAAAGCGTGCCCTATAGCAGGAGGATTGCGCTCACTTAAAAGTTACTGCAGTCACTCAGTTATTATAATACTATTCTGAACCTCACCGTGAGTCTCAACTAAACCCCTGTGTAGACACTAAGGGATCTTCTAGCAGGCTTCCAATTACTTTCATATTCATCACTTCTTTCTTCAACCTGAAATTCTAATTGCTGAGCCTGCCACTTCTGGATAAACTAAATACATCTTTCTTGAGAGTTTTCTTACTGTGCAGTCAGAGGTTTCATTCTTATGTGACCTGGGCCGTAGAATGAAAGACTTAAATGTGTGAGAACTGTTAACATTACCGATGCTTCAGGATTCAATTTTACAAACATTCAGTGTAGTAAGTGAGCAGCCTTTGCTAAATATCAGTTTTGTAGCTTCTGCCTATATAATGACTCACTGCAGTTAATGATTGTTTTAACATTCTTCGGAAAAAATATCAAGCTGTAAGGAACCTTCCCCACAGTCACAGTCATATGCCTAATCCACAAAAATTACATAGGCATGTTCCTGGTTCTAAAGTGAGAGTACTCTCTCAGATATAAACAGAACAATTCACAAGTATGAAATAAAGCATCAGTTTAAAAACATTAGTGATTACAGTCTTTACTAGATAAAGGGATTCTGCAGTGTTTGCCCATGCTACATACTTATTCTTCTGTGCTTAGGCAGAACAGTATTCTTTTCACACTTTAATTTTTGAAGCTTTTTCTTGAAGCTTTTCACCTGTCCCAGACATTTGATTTGTGCATTCTGTCATCCTGAAAAGGTTTTTTATGACCTGGCAGTCAAAGCTATACTCCTTTACCTGGGGAACCTCTCAACAATTTTCACCTTGCATATCTTGGGCAGGGGGTGCTTCAGAGGAATTACAATTTTAAAGCAATGCTGTGGAAGGCAATAGATGAAGGTATAAACTGAAAAGAAAGAAAATAAGGGGACACTGATGATTGGCAGCATCAAGGCAGCCCTGCAGGTACCCCAGGATGAAGAAAGGAAGGAAGGAAGGAAGCTGCTCCTCAGTACATTCCTGCCTGATGCCAGTCAACAACACACTGCAAAGAAAAAAACAACTTATGCCATACCTTGTTTGTTCATAAATATATTCTTCTGCCCCCACTGACACACTCCGATACTTCTGAAAAATAAGACAAAGTAAATACCATTTGATAAAATCAAAATGCAAGTACCAACAAAAGTGTAACTATGGTTATTTGAAGACAACTCAGAAGAAACCATCAACCATTTAAAACTCAAAATACCTAAAAAACTGGAGCGGACATTAATATGCTAGTCAAATTTTATATGAAGGTTAGAGGTTGACATTGTAAAAACACACAATTTACTTACCTAACCTCAAAGAATTTGTTTATACTATAAAGAACTAACAAACTAAATACAGCTAAACAAGAAAATGGAAGAGATGAGATTACTATATTTATAATTGTTAAAAATGTATCTGAAGAGCACAGCAAGCAATTGACCAAAGTGTCCATTACCACAGGAATCTATAAAAAACTCAGCACTCCTTCCATATAACACAACTAAGTCACTCCACGAAAGTTTTGAAACCATTTATAAATATGTATTTATAATGTGTTTGAAAACTGAGTAAGTATTAGAGCAAATCCAAACCCAGTCATTCTCGTCAGTACTTAGGAAATACTTTGCAAGCACTTACAAAAATCAGTAAGAACAACTGCCTTCCTACTTCTAAACACTAACTTTGCCAAAGTTTCTTTTGGTATGTTTTTACATTTTACCTTATGGTTTCTCCACCTGTTCCATCCAGCTGTACCTACACAACAGTGGCTGGAGGAGTAGTCAGAGCACAGCTGGGCAAAGCACATCGTGGGGTTTGGGCAGTTGAGGAAAATCAAAGGGACAAGCTCAGTGCTGAGTAAGGCTGCAGCAGGATGGCAAAGCTCTTCCTGCTCTTCATGGAAGAAACATGTCAACACTTGGGGCTAGAAGGCCACCAACAGTGGCACACATCACTCCTAGTAACTATGGCTGGGGACCTAAAGTTAATTGTCCAGTGTTCCTTGTAGAATTAATAGGGGAGGTGAAGATGAAGATGAGTGAGTGCATTTAGAAAACCACTGTGCCCGCTTTTGGCAAGTGGATTTGAACTGATTCTCTCTCCACAGACTGCACAGAGATTCTAGATGACAAGTACTGCACCCTGTTATTAATCAATCACTTTAAAAACATGTAATAATATATTACCATTGTAACAAAATTACTGTAACACAGAATTTGGGATGCAAAGCCAACATATAGATGTAAAGTTCCCTTTTACGTCCAAATTTAACAAGTTGGCATGTTTAACAGCTCTCTGCATGGGGCAGATGGATTGTTTGGGAACCTCTCAGGAGCATGTCCCAGAACAAACCAATATAATGGAATCATTCTGCTACAGCACCCCAGGGTAAGCCATGAGTATGGTACCAGAAGAGCCATTTACCAGTAACAAGTAAAAATAGCCAAAATAATATTATTTGATAATGCAGAGCAGTGTCTCTAATCCAAAGTTTGATCCTACTGATTTTACAATGGGAAGTTAAGATTTCTTCATTATTTATTCATTTGTTGACCTACACATGTTCTATATCTGAAAACGGATTTCACCTCCAGACATCCTGGATCTGTGTTGCTCATGGAGAAAATGTATTTTTCTATAATACATATACAAAACCACACAGTGAATTTCTCATATATTCAATCATGGCAGCTTGCCTTAATGTAGCTTGCCTTGTACTTTCATTACATTTAAAATTTTGTAGGGTTTTTCTCCTCCTAACTCTATGGGAATTTTACCATCTGATATCTCCAATTATTTGCAGAGATACTGTCAGCTCTAAACTGTCTTAACCTTTCCACAATTCCAGCTTGTTTGCATTATTCTGCAGCAGGCAAATGCAGCCAGAGGATACTTACCATACTAAAGCTGACTGTAAAATTACTTTGACCCAGCATAACTGTAAAAGAGTTAGAAGGAGCTCTCCTTGCCTTTTTCCTCCTCATTCCTGTACATATACATGCAGTTGTTCCTTGCCTGTTGAGTTCTCTGTTCCCCTCTATTAGTCTAATTCTGATACTTTTTCTCGCTTGCTTGTGTTGCAGAATAGAGCTTAGTGCAAAAAACAGCTTCTGAATAAATTACTTGGGTTTATTCAGCAGCAGAGGCTGTTGCTACTCATTTGCATTTTCAAAAGAACATCTAGAATTTCCCTGTTACAAAGTGGCTATTTCTTACTGTTATGAATAGGTCTGAAGGCAGATCTTGTTAATGGTAAATAAATCTTCTTTCAGAATAACAACTATCTTCTACTTGACACAATGTCCCCAAAGACAAAAANAAAAAAATCGGTATTTATTATTATCAGAATTTTCAATAAACATCTTTTAAATTGTCTTCTGAAAATGCCTCAAGATGCTCCCCTATAATCAGAGCACAGACTGATGGGAACACAGCAGGGAGTAGAAATTAATTTGTTGAAACAAGCATCACTGTTCTTCTAATGGCTCTTGTGGACAGTTCAAATCTCCTTATCTTGTTTACAAGCTCAAATATCCTTATCTTGTTTACAGCTTTTTATTGGGTTCTTAGATGTTAATTTGAGGTGGAAAACTTACTTCTGTTCCTCCATCTTTGAAGGTGTCACTGTAGGTACTGTCAGGAGTACTGCGCTGATCATCTTTAAGATAATTTGTGTGGGGAGCCATGCTGGACACTTCGTATGGTTCAAAGATAACGCCTCGGTGCTCCTCATTTTCTCCTCTTGCATAGTGTGTTTGTGGGGTCATAAAAACAGGGGTGAATTCCTCTGCTTTAACCACAGTCACTGCAGACCCTGTGATGGGTGTTGAGCTCCCAGACACGTTTGTGTTGTATTCCCTTTTGGATGACTCCAAAGGATCTTGGTTCAAGGAAAGGTTAACTGGCACTGTCTTCAGGACTTGCACACGATTTTCTCCCCCACTTAAGTTATTCTGAGCTTCCGTGGTATTAAGACAATTTCTGTGAGACAAAACCAAAAAATGTTATGAACTGTCCTGATAGAGGAAATCTCCTCCTTAAATAGCTTAATGGTCTTAGATGTCAGGGAAGAAGATTTTTCAATTCTGATAAGCCACTGTCATAAGAAGTAATACATTAACAAATACTAGGCAAAAGAATTGCGAGGCAAGCAGAGAGGTCCAGAGCTCTTTAACAAATGAGGAAAGATAATACATTTGATTTGAGTTGTTACAATAAATTCGGGGTATCCAGGGTTGCTCTTGCCTTAGGTTATAATTTGGATACAAAATCAATCCAGCATTGCAACAGGATTTAGACACTAAGAATAAAGAGTAAGGCAGGGCATGGATTACTCATAGTAGATATTTTGCATATGAAATAGGCAGAATATCAACAGCAAAATTCATACTCAAAATTCATGCTCTTTCAGGCTGCTGACATGCCACTACTGTTTGCTTAACTCTGGTACCAATGCTGTTTTAAAAGTGCAAGCCCAGGAATTCCATTGTAGCAGAGTAGATCAGTAACTACAGTGACTGCAAGGTAACCTCAGCAGCATTCCCACATCTACCCACAGTTGCTGTTGAAAGCAATCTGATTGCTGATAGTAGTTACACTGACATAAAATTAACTCGTAGAACTTCTAGTAGATATAACATTGCTTTTTTTTCAACCCAGGAGAAATGCTCTGACACTGCACTTCCTCTCTCTTGGCTTTTCACTGAAGGACAGTTTTGTCAATCACACTCAATTTAGGAACTGAAAATCAGGAATTTCTCTGGTGTTTGTAGAAGAAAAACTGTCCAAGAAACATTTCATAACCTATTTTGAAACAGTAAATTTATACTACTACCTACTATAACAATCACCTTATGAATATCTGGTGGAGACCATCTAAGGCTGTCACAAATTTACTACATTGAAATAAAGCTTGCATAGCTCATCTCTGTCATAATTTTATATGGAGATACCTTCCAGTATGTAAAAATTTCACTGTTTCTACAAAAATACACACTCATTATTTTCTGCAGGTCTTAATAGTAGGAGGCAGATTCTTTTAACTCAAGTCACTTTTAGCCCACAGAGAAAAGCTGAAATCTGAGAGAAGTGAGAAAAACATTCTAACCAAATCCTAAGATCCTAAGCTATGTTAAATAAGACTCCATAAATGAGGTTCCTGAGGCCAAACTACTCACTTTTTGCCCTACAACAAGAAAACAAAGAAAAACAGCCAATAGCCAACTGTCAAAATAATCTGATTTTACTAATCTCAGAAGCAGCAGCAAAACAACACCAGCAAACACAGAGTGAAACTCTCAACTACTTTCCAAATTGCATGTTTGAGATTATGATCCATTTTTTCTAATCAATTAAAAGAAAAAAGGAGTAAAATGTGCTTCCCAAAACAGCCTTCATTCTTTTAACTTTTGAAAGAAAACCATAAAGCCCTCAGGCTCTCACAGTTCCTTCAGTTCACAGCTGATCAACACTTTTAGTAGCTGGGTGTATGATTTTGAATAATACTGTACCTTTTATCTTGGTCTTCTTGATTATCACTCACTTTGTTAACAGACAACAGCCTTTTATCTCTGGGAACCTGAGAACAACACCAGGCATGGGGTCAGGTAAACGCAACTGTGAGGCATTTGCAGCTTCAGACTGCTCTACTGCAACAACTAGAAAAATGTAACTTATATCAGTGTTGTCTAGTTCACAGATGCCAGGAGTTGTTTTTCTTTGGGACACTGATTATGAACAGAAAGAAAATTTCAAAAGAGAAATAATATAGGAATTGTTTTTTTCTTCTAGTTCTTGGGCACACCAGTCAGGAGCAAAGCGCTCTTCTTTATGTCCTATCTTTTGAATATCAAGCTAGGCCAAGCTACCTCAAAATCAAAGCTCATATTATTCCAAAAAAACACACACATTTTTCACTGAATAAAACAAGATGAGAAGGAAGATATGATGCTTTGATGAGCTCTGCTCTGAGACTATTTTACCTCAGACAAAAAAAGCTTTTCAATTCAACCATAAGCGCCAGGTAAACCCTCCTGTTAGAGAGAAGCCTGGAGAGCGCAGGACTCACACCTAGAGAAAGTTTGTGGATCTTTCCCTTTGCTAGTATGGGGACAGTCAGGGCATGCTGGTATGTCATCAGAAACACTGACTTCTGCTTTGATGATTGCATCAACAGCTATGAGAAGTAAAAACCAGTCAAATCTGGCCCATTGACAGACTCAGTATCAACACCAAGCAACTTAAAAGATTTGTATTCCCATATACCAGTGTCCTGACACCAGCAGAGATATGAAATCACCAAGGGCAAAGTTGCTGCCATGACCATATTTTTCTTTTTTTGCTGAGCCATTAATTTGGGAACTAAAACTTCTAATCTATCTTTTGCACAAGACATATCCACTCCATCACAGCAATTATCTCAGGATTAAAGTGCAAGAATAAACCTAAGAATGGGCTAAAGCCATGCTTTTTACTTTTAAATATTTTAAAGAAACATCAGAAAAATATCTGACCTCAGAGGAAAAATAGTATTACTGGAGTGCACTCCAGTAGCCAATAATAATATCAACAATAACTGCAAGACAGCAGCACAGTCACAGAGTTCTATCCAGAGCCATTCTTTCTTTTAGGGATATCCCCTTTCCCTGTTAAGCATCCTGCTGGTTAAAAAAACCTCTTTCATTTCTTTTTTGAACTGGGATAAAAGCCACAGTTTACATACATTGATTCCCCTTTTAAGATTATATATTGATCTTTGAATGAGGGTCTATGTTTAGGTAAATATCACAACAAGAAAAAAGAAAAGTTTAAAAAACCCCAAACAGTTAAATTTAAATAATTCCTATTGAGTGGAAAAAGTCACTCAAAAATACCATTCAGCACATCAGAACAAATGAGCCAGATAATAAATAAGGACAATTCAAGAGTCTGGTGCACTGGAAGTCCTCTACACTTCCACATTACAACACAGGGATTAAGTTTTTAATTTGTGTTTGGGAGTATCAACAAGAGTTACCATTTCTTCCCCTATTTAAGACAAATATAGTTATGATTGAATGCTGGAAATGGTTTTGAGATGTTAATCCCACCTTATTCCATCTGAACCCCAAGTCTTTTGCAACTGCCTAGAACAACAAGCAGACATCTTCTAGAACATGGTTTTGAGAATGAAAAGGACTGTTTCCTGGTTTTACTACAAAAATGCATCAGATTAATGAACTGCTACATAAAAAGATATTACAAAGACAGAAGCAAATACTCCAGATGCTCATACACATCCTGAACTTTATGAATCCATATTAATTTCACAGACTCTGGCACTGTGGTAACTACATCAAGTAGAGAAAAGGACCTTTTTTGTTTCTCACTGGGAACAGTTTTCTCTACTGACAACAACACACAAAAGCAAGGTAAATCTCTCAAAATGTAATCAGCAAAGTAATTAAAACAATATTTAACCATAAGGTTGGTATATGGCATCTTCCCTACAACCCCTTGTCCTGAACACTCAATTACTGTCACATATTAAAAAGATGAGTCCATTAATTAAAAGCATTTATACTAATAAACACTAAAAGCAAAGGGTTTAAATACCCATTCCTGTTAGTTCTTCATAAATTACAAGGGGACCTGGCATTGCTGTGCTGGCTTTCACAGAAGACCATTTATCCAAGGCAGCCCTATTGCACTTCAGGACTGTGGAGATTGTTCATTTCACCATAACTATTTCATACTTTAGTGCTTGGGAGGGAGGCAACACTGATTCTGTTTGCAGAGTACCAAGGGGTCAGCATGGGTTTCAGAATGACATTTTTGCATTACAGAGTCCTACTCTGTAGAACTCTCCTCTGATTTCAGCAAAAATCTCAAACATAGCTTTACTTAAACACTATGAAATACAGATATATTTTTTAAAAAATATGTTATCAAAATCATATGTAAAGCCCTGGGTGAGAACATCACAAACTGAAACTGTGTCAGTGCTTTTCCTGTAAATTGACTTAGATCTCTGGCTGTGTGTCCAGCTCCATTTCTGTCCTGCAAATTTCCAGTGCAAGGACTAGACCTCACTGCATGTTTGTATGCCTACTGCAATCATTATACAAACAAAAATAATATGGGAAATTGTCAGATGAGAGATACTCCAGTTAAAGAACAAACTAAAACATGTGTGGAACTAACCAGAAAAGCAGACAAACATACAGATGGACAAAGCCTCTCCTTTTACACTTTTTAAAGAATATTTCAAGTATCATCCAATGTTCTTGAAAAGGAAAAGGAGGAATACTATGCTCAAAAAGAAAACATGGTAGAAATTTTAATATGGGAGTTCTGATATTGTTTTTTTCTCTCCATAATTAAATACATCACAACTGTTTCAGACAGGCTTCCCATAATAGAATGGATGCATGATGGAAGCATCAGAGAGAAAAGATGCAGTGACTGTCTTTGAAAACTGGCTCTTCTGATGCCTCTTAGAGTGGTCCCTGCTAGTGCAGCAGGGAGGGATAATGACAGAATTACCTACTTTATAATAGTCATACAATAGGCCAAGAGCAGCAGCACTGTCCTCATCACCATTTATGCTCATCATAGCCTTGGTAGCTGCTGTTAGGGGATTCTCCAAATACGACTTCCAGGCTTCATCTTCACTGGTGTAGGCTCGTCTGGTGTTGAATGAAGTGTCATTTGGCACTAAGGCCACAAGTCGCTTGTTACTGCATAGACAGGAAGAATAAAATTGTGATCCAGAAGGGATTACTTTATTCACAAGGCATGGTAAAGAACATCAAATAGCTCAATTAAAGTTATATGATTACATCAAGCAAGCATCTCTGTATTACACTTGGTGACATAAATATATACCAGTATTAGCTATCTCCAGTACTTAAAAAAAAATTTAATGCGTGCAGATCTTGTAATAATAATTCAAATGTATTTTTACTAATATACAGATAGAGCTACAAAAACATTTTAAAACAATCTGGAAAAAAAAATGAAGCAACAATATAAGAACATTTTGCCCCAGTATTTTTGCTACTTGTACACTTGATTAGGGAAAAAACTCCAACATTCAACTGACATAAGAAGACATGAATGAAAAACAAGAAAAAGCATCTAATACTAATCTAGGGTTCACCTAAACAGAGTATAGTTCAGTATTTGTTAAGTAGGTACACCTTACAATTAAGCTATTCTCTGCTTTTAGAATGCAACTTGTCAGTAATTTCATAGAAGTTTTCTGTTAACAGAACATAAGCAATAGGTCCAGTAGATGGAACAGAAGTAAACATATTTGGTCTCAATTCACACTTTATCACTCAATGCATCTAGTTACAAACCCATGGTAACACACACAAGACCATTAGTGTGTGGCATTTGCAGCAAAGCAGTTTCCTCCAGCCTGAAAGTGGTACAGACTGACCAGTGCCCGTGTATACTGCATGAGAAGCTGCTGCACTGCAACTACGGCTGAAATTTCCAGTATAATGGAAACATAAATGAAGATAATAGCACTTGCTTTTGCAAGCTGTTCGATAAACTTATTGATAAAAGAACTGCATTTTAAAAAAGTTGCAGGCCGGTTACATAAGATAGTGGGCAAACAGATTAGGCATGGGAAACAGTGGAGTGAGGGGTGTGCTGCTTCGTGGGTGTTACAAGAGCATTGTCAAAAATGTGGCTCAAGTTACAAGTATGACAACAAAATTTTTAACAGATTACACATTGCAAATTTGAAAGCTGTAGAGATGGCAGAATAACTAAATATACTAACTTAACTGGTAAAACCAGTAGTTATTCCTGGTGACCTTCATAAAACACTTTTTGCCATCATCCATATAAAAGCCAGTTTAGTCAGCCTCCTTTTTCTGCTCTGCCCTACCTGCACCAGTGCCAGCTCCACAGATCTAACCCAACCAACCACTGCTGTTGCAGAGAGAGTGGCATTTTAACTGTGCAAACAAGACTTTTATTTGTTTTCAGAAATAGGATTTGATAAAAGCACAACTGAACCCACACAGTAAATGCTCTCGGATGCTGGGAGCATGCCTTGCCTTTCCCCCAAGCTGCAGTGACCAGCAGAAGGCTGGGACATGGCCAGAACTCTGCTGTGGTGCAAGTCGAACCTGCAAAGTGCGTGCTCCAGGGTTTAAG
This sequence comes from Aegithalos caudatus, assembly GCA_013389925.1. Classification (NCBI taxonomy): domain Eukaryota; kingdom Metazoa; phylum Chordata; class Aves; order Passeriformes; family Aegithalidae; genus Aegithalos; species Aegithalos caudatus. The sequence continues at coordinate 154,775 of WEIU01000707.1, read as the reverse complement.
GAAGAGGAGGGGGATGGTGAAGATTATAATCTCTATGGTACAGAGCACTGCTTACAAGTTTCTTTATTTAATGAAAAACAAAATAATCCATCTGGTACACAGAGCACAGTTTTATTAACTCTCTGGGGGAAGAGTCATTTCATAGCTTTGTATCAGAAAATACAGTCAACTACAGTACCAGTTCTATTTTCCTTTCATATAAAGTAAGTGGATATTTGGAAACTTCCTTATTTGTTGGTTTTTTTTGGGTTTTTTTGGTTTTTTTTGGTTGTTTTTTTTTTGTTTGTTTGTTTTTTGGGGGGTTTTTTGTGGGTTTTTGTTTTTTGTTGGGGGTGTTGTTTGTTTGGGGCATTTCTGGGTTTGGGGGGAGGACTGGTTTTTGTTTGGTTTGGGGTTTTTTGGTGGTGGTGGTAGGGTTTGTTTTTTTTTTAGGACCCTTCTGCAGAAGATTTTTGTTCCTCTTGTTTTCACATATACATTTGTGTTGTTACAGGTTTGCTTCAGCAAGTGAAGCTGAGCATAAATTAGAAGCCCAAGGAAATACAGCGAGAACTACTAGCTTTGCTTACCTTTTCAATACCTTATTGTTAGCAACTCAAATCAGATTTGCAACAGCCCTACTGTTTGTGCCAGAGGTAGCTGAGGGCCTGTTTCCACTCTGGAGCAGTCAATTCTCGCTGGCTCAGAGGCAATTATTCCAAGCAAGGATTCTCCTTTCCTCAACAAAGCTCCCCTTCAGCTAAATCCGGGCTGTTTCACCTCATGGGCAGCTGCCTATTGCAATGCACAAAATCCCACTCACCCTTCTTCCTGTAGCAATCTTCCCTTAAAATCACTAACAGCCTCTTGTTACTTGGAGCAGTCACAGCCCTGTGACAGTCATAACTGATTTATGAGCACTACAGTCTGACAGCAAGATCCCTTTAAAAACACACCTTCTATGACTTGGGCCGCGCTTGGCTGTAGCAATGCTGGAGGGGAGGAGTCAATCTCTGTTGCTCTAACTTAGCCAAGATGATATGAAAGCAACGACCAGACTACAGTCTCTCAGAGGTGCATATCTGATTGTGTTGGGGAGAAGCCAAGGAAAAATGCTCTAAAAACAGCAATTCAGTATGCAAACAGTTGGGATGGTTGGAAAAGCACAGGTGCACAGACCTAGAGCCATCCCAACATCTCTCCAAAGCATGTTTTTCTAAAACTCGGGTTTTCACATTTGAAAATGAAGTATCTGTCTCCTCTGCCTTGAGAGATGGTCTGCAGCATAAACAACTGACACACTCATTGTGTTTACTCTGCAAACAGACTGAAACAATAGCACTAAGAAAAATATAAAACTTCCTCGTTACCCCTATCCTTGTAATCAGCTCTGTGGGAGGTTAATGGTCAGAGTTAATTATCATGATTTAACATAGTCAATCATTTCAAAGATTATAGCCAAATCAGTCAGCTAAAACAATTGGGCTCACTTAAAGAAAACCTCTCTATTAAATAAGGCAGTTTGGATGAGAGGGAAAGTTTCTCTGAAGAAATAAGACTTGTGCAGGACACACATTTCCTTCCCTTTTTGCACAACTGCTGGACCTCCTGGATGATTTCAGCTAAATGTGACTGGGCAAAGTCCTTCATAACCAGAGGAGATAAATACATTGTATTTTAATATGCATCAAGAAAACCTAGCATCCTAAGTGAGGCTCTACACAGATAAGCTTCCCTGGTCTTGTCAGTCATATTTCATGCCAGGGCAGCCCCTGCTGTTCCAGCTGTGCAACTGATGACAGCTGGCAGCTGGTTGGGAGGAGAGTGGTTCTGGTGGTACCTGGACCATGTGGAAGACAAAGGGTGACACCTACCAGTAACAGCAATCCCGCTGTGGAGCTGCTCTGACCATCCCAGCTGAAAGAAAAGCCTAATTCAGAGCTTGCAATTAGCAGAACCATAGATCTGTGAATCTTATCAAAAGCTGCAAATCCATCAGTGAGCACATCCACCAAGAACCACACACTTAAGGAAGAAAGATAGGCCAAGACTGCAAGACTCCCACTCAACCTGACCAGCAACACCAGCAAATACCCGCTGTAGCCCCAGTCACACCCAAAAACCTGCTAAAGAGCAGAGAACAAGAGTAAGAACTGTGCCCATTCCTCAGCTGGGCCAGCCCACCACCCCTGTACCTGGGAGTCAGGATGCGTGCTACCAGAACACAGCTGTCAGGGAACAACTTGTACAAGCTGAAAGCACACCCTCATTTTATCACTGAGAAAGAACTGAAGGATTCAGGATACTTTGTGTCTAAAAAGTAAATGTTTCCTTTAAAGCTGCCACTTGAGCTCCTCGTGAAGGCAAAATGTTTCCATTGTTTTATGTCAAGGAGTAATAAATGTGCTAGAATGAAAAGTATTTTCTGTGCAATGGTCTAGCTAGAAGCTAGACTGCTCTGACACCGAAGCATTTACGTCAAGACTAAACTTCTGGTGGCCTTAATTTTGCAAAATCTTTTTTTCTTCTCACTGCTTAGTAGATATTTTCCTGCGCATACCATCCAAAATGATTTGTGTTTTCATAAAACGTACATAATTTTTCCAGATTAACAGCAGTTAGGGTGATTTCTTTGAACTTTTTTACAATTAAGATTATGGAATTCTATAAAACCTATACAAGTGTAGTGTATAAATATAAAGACATCCAAAACTTTGTTTCATTTCAGTTACTGCAGTACAACAATGTAAATTGGAGAGGTACATTGTACTTAACATCAATAAATCAGCTAAATGCAAAGGGCCAGCCTTTCAAGCTCTTCCTCAGATTAAAGCTAATGAACACACAATAGCCAGCCCTTGGGGCTATAAAATCTTACTACAGGCAAATTCTCACCCAACTTGATGCATTTTGAGAATCAGCTTACAAGGAATCAGAATTGCCATTAACACACTCATGAACAGTGATAAAAGGCTTGGTGATGAGAGTTTCCTTTTTATTCAGAAACAAGGTGTCTTGGTTCCCAGTCTCTCAAAACCAACTTTGATGCTCAAGAGCTTTCTCTTGAATTTGCAAAGCTCAAGCAGCCCTCAACCTCTCAGCTATCCACCACTGAATATAAAGCAGACTGATGCAGTCATGCTGCATCAAGTGTATCTGCATCCTGCTCCATATCATATGCTCAGCGTTACATCCTGATCCAGTTGGCACTAGTGGGAAAGAAAGCCTCTTCCTACCTGCCCCACATCTTTTGCCTTGCCCAGGAAATTCAACCCTGAAATCTAAAGCAGATTGTTTAAACTGCCAAGGTGGGCACCCAGCCCAGTTTTGAACTGTGGGGTGGTTGTGTTTTTTGACATTGCATTTGTTGTAAAAAAAAAAAAAAAAAAAAAAAGTTACAGTCAAGTTGCTCCATGAATATACCTGCAGGGTTCTTCACCCCCTGACAATGCAAGAGGACTTTCCCCTCCCTGCAGAAAGCTAGCTGCCAGATGGGAACACATAAGCAATGTGTGTGAGGCAGGAGAATGGGAGAATGGGAGAGGTTCCAATTCCCAGGTTTCAGCCCAGGCCTGAGCCTGCCCATTCTTACACAGGTAGGATAAGAGTGCCAGGCACTTCTGCACACATCATCTGCAAACTGTTCCTTCAAGAGAAGGGATACAAGGCTTTGGTCCATACAGCTGTTAAGAAGCATCAGAATTCTCAGCACTGGTAAAATAACTGGAAATGGCAAGAAAGACTCACGTCACCTTCAATCCCAGCCCAGCACATCAAGGCCACAGGATACTTATCATAAGCTCCTTGTTAGTTGCATGATAAGAAGGTGACCAGGGCATCTGTCTCCAATCTGCAAATGCTGGGAGAAACACAAATTCTAAAACAAGATTCTAGCCAAAGGGATGACTTCTGTTGCACATAGACATGCATCCCACACCAAGGTGCATTCTGGTCTTCCCACCAGTGCAAAGTCAAAGAAATGGTGAACTTGTATAACATCCATGTTTCATTTGGTGTTACAAAAGGTACAGGAGCATGCTGTAGATGCAGACACATCTAAGAACCAGAAAAGAGAGCAGAAGTTCCCACTTCAGTTTTGACACAACTAAGGAGGGCAGTGTACAATCATTTACAAACATTTCAGTAGCTCTCAAACCCTCTGTAAGTTTATTTTATGCTTACAGCTGAGCTAAGATTTGTGTAAGACAACTATAAAACATATCTAGAACAGATAGATGTTCATGCAATTTGTCTTAAAGCTAATGCATATACATATCAATTCACAGGCAGAAAATTAAGTACTATGACCATTTAAAATGCATTACAGATCCCATACAAGCTGTGTAAGTTAAACTTCAGATTCCAGAATTTCTGCCTGTGCTCATTACACAGAGAAGTATAATCAAAGCTGGTCCTAGGGCTTGAAACCATTTGTTTCAAAGATTCTAATGTTAGTTTTGGCCCAAGTTTACTACTTTTGGAATACTACTTTGCCTACTTGACATCAAGTTAAAAACAAAATTAAAAAAAAAACAAACAAAATACCACAAAAAAAACCCTCCACAACTTGTGTGGATCGCTGCAAGTTTTGATTTATTTAGTTAAAAAAGGTCAGGATTTATTGCCAAAGGTATAATTAAATAGTATGCAATAGTGTTGTTTCAATTAGATAATAGGGTTCCTTTAAAACTACAAAGAAGCACAAACATTTAATGAACAGGAAAATTATGGCCCATGTGTCTCAGCATTTTGTCTTTCATAGCTGACAATCACACCATTCCCAAAAGCACAACAGCTATGTACTTAACCAAAATGTACTTAACCCAATCCAGTGACTATATAAATATACAAAATAATTGAGAGTGAAGGAAAAAAAAAAAAAAAAAAAAAAAAAAAAAAAAAAAAAAAAGCATTTAGACCACCAGGAAACAAAAAGGTAAGATGCCTTCTGGCCCAGAAGCCCATACCAAGAAAAAAACTCTCATTAAAGAGGCTGAGTCATTTTGCCTTCTACTGAATGGAAGCTTGGGACTCTTGCAATTTTGGGACAATTATACTTTTCTAATCTGAACAAGATTACACATGTGAAATTATTAAAATAAATAATTTTACCATCACTAAACGGTCTGAGAGGAAGTAAAATAATATATTAAGAATAGCAACAATGAACAGCAAAAAAGACTAGTTTAACAATTAGATGCCTAGTAGAAGTTTTATTTGTTTTTACTCTGAACCAAAATAACTTGAGCATGCAGTAGTGATCAAGAGATTAAAACAAATAGGTAATTCATTAACATTGACAGAATATTATTAACTATGTCAAAGCGGAAGTATGAAAAAAAATCTGACACAAGGATTAAATACATACAATAAATGCCTACTGAGAACTGGTTCAAGTAGGTGATTACATACCCTGGGACACTTTTTATACCTATGATTTCAGAGACTTTTTTTTGTTTCACTTGTAATATAATATTATTTCTACCAGATAATCTTTTGTTACTTGTGTGCTAAGCCTGCTGCTTTTTTTTTTTTTTTTTTTAATCAAGACAAAGTGTGTCAGGAAAAGGACAGGTTTCAGCACATTTGTAAAAAAAACACTGACATCACAAAAAATTAGGAAAACCTGAAGCTCACAGCATTTCTGCAGGAGCTGACAGAGTTGACCAGAATTAGCAATTATTTAACAGCTTCATGGCAGGCCATGCTGTTTCCCTAAGAAAAGTACTTCAAGTGTGCATAGCACACAAGGTTGTTTTAGCTGACTTGAAGCAGCTAGAAGCAGGCTGTAAAATTAAAAACAGGTCATGACAAGGCTGTGCAGACCTCCTGCAATTTAACCTGACCCTTGGCCCTGTAGTCCTTGTTCATTCACTGCTTCCATAGAGTTAATGGAAATGGAATAGTTACTGAACTGATAGCACTGACTGCTGTTTTTTCAGGATATTAAATCTTTTACACAGCCAGAAGGAAAACACAAATTCAACAAGCAAACCTGGGAGTCAAGATTTTCCACGAATATTTTTAAGAGCATATAAACCCAAGAATATACTTTACAGAACTACATAAATACATTGTTATGGAATATACCACTGCCTTGCCAAATTAGGAAAATTAACAAATCTATATAAAAATATATATAGCCATAAATAGATTTATAAAAAAGAAATCTATATATGTATATTTGATGTTTGAGACATACTCTCAAGCTATAGATACATTGCAATATTTTACTTCACAGCTCAGATATACTTAATATATCTTGTTTCCTTGGTTAAATATTTTGTAAACAACCACTGTCTTTTTTATGATGTCAGCACTATAGAAGATCAGAACAGTATCCCTGTATACTTAGATGTCTAAAATAATAATTTCTCTTCTTTTAACTAGCTAGTACTTTTCCAATCACTGACCAAAAAGCTAATGAAAATTCATCCCAGGATTAATTCCTAGATCAGCATTTGAAAGTGCTATTTTGTGTATGTACAAAAAAAAGACAGCTTTCCTTTTTGCTGCTTCCTAATTTAAAAAATACTTAATGTAATCACCACACTGGATTAATATTTGTGAAAATGTTTGGCAACAAATGTCAACTGGTGTAATATTATTTCCCCTTCAGATGTCCCAGCCAAAACAGGGATGATGATGTCCCTGCTGACCCTTCCACAGGGAACAGGTTATGCGATCATTACAATCAAGTTGAAGTGACCTGGGAAAATCCCCTCCCTCTTCTTCAGCTTTGATCTTCAGTCTGGTCTCAGACTCCAGCACCAGAGAGACAGAAGTGTAAACACCAAACCAAACCATTTGATACTCTTACTCCCCTTAGTGAAGCTTATGGGTGCAAGTTCGGTGAGGTTCTGCACACTGATTTTCCACCTTCCTTGCACAGAAATGGTTTTCTATGGAACATCTGTGACAGCATATCTGCTATTCGAAAAGCACAAGAACTAAACACATCTAACTCCTGTTTCTTCATTCACAGCCTGATGAGTAATAATTTGGAAAATTATCTCACTGGACACCCTAATCAGACAATCGGCTGTGGGGAAAAAAAAACTTAAGTGATTCGTCTCCTAATTGCTACCTAATAGCTGCTGATGGGAAATGTGTTTGACCCTGAAAGAAAAAAGAACAAAACACAGAATCACATTGTAAATGACAAACCCTCTTTGTGTTACAGCACTAGATGCTTAAGTTAAATATTATGAAGGCAGTAAATTTACACACTGAGGAGAACACAGTAAATCAAAATTACCCTGTGAAAAGCCCAACATCAACTTCTGCCAGAGATACTACCAAGCAGCAAGCTGGATGTGAACATGCCTCCACTGACACACGGGAACAGGTCTGAACCCGTTCCCACCTACGGGCTCGCTCTGCACTCAGTTATTTACCTACAAGCACACGGCTCTGCTGCAGACCCAGGCTGCCCCAAGCCCTCCTTTATGTGGGCAGTCTGAGCATGCCCCAGCCCCGGCTACCTGGTGTCCTGAGCAGCTCTGCGAGCCTGGCGAGGCAGGCAGGCAGCTGGCCAGACAGACAGACAGCCACGGCAGCCCGCACAGGCAGACGCACAGCCACGGCAGCCCGCACAGGCACAGCCACGGCAGCCCGCACAGACAGACAGACACACAGCCACGGCAGCCCGCACAGACAGACACACAGCCACGGCAGCCCGCACAGACAGACACACAGCCACGGCAGCCCGC
>WEIU01000707.1:112111-142908 GCA_013389925.1 Aegithalos caudatus | reverse complement strand
AAAAAAGAAATGGGGAGCCGGCGCTCGGGCCGCGGGCAGTTCCACCGTCCAACAGCGTTTCCCTGTCCCCGCCGCGGACGGAGGGGCCCGGTCGGCCTCTCTGAGGAGGCGAGGAGCGGCGAAGAGCCCGGGGTGCCCCGTGAGGATGAGGCGGCCCCTGGCCGCGGTCCGCCTGCCTCACTTGTCGGGCTGCTCCGTGCCCGAAATCCCCGGCTTCGCTGGTCTGTGGCTGCCGTCGACTAACGCCCGGGGAGGTGTCGCCCTTCTCAGGACAGTTTGAAAGATTTTTTTTTTTTCTTGGGTTTGGGGACTTTTGGACCTTTTTTTTTTTTTTTTTTTTTTTTTTTTTTTTTTTTTTTTTTTTTTTTTTTTTTTTTCTTTTGGCCTTACTACGGTTGGGACCAGCTGAGTTTGACGCTGGTGAATGTCTTTCTGCAGAAGGCATCTCACGGCAAGAGGATGAGGTGGTGCCAGGTGATGACACCCACTGTGCAGATCTGAGAGCTGATACCTGAACGGGGGGGGATGTTGATGGGTTTTAAGGGGTCTGTTTTGTCAGCGGCAGAAGCTAGAAGAGAATGGAAAAGTTGGAATGGAGCGTTTATTGAGGTTCTGTCATGCAGGGATGAAGTGAATGGAGAGGACTGCAGATCTGTCAGTCACCCTTCAGCCCGCTACAACCTACTGTGTACTTTGCCAGAGGACCAAAATGGGTTTACAAGGGGCAACCAGATCGGGCTGTGGGGGCAGCAGCTTCGACCCTGATGGAGAAGCTGGGGGAGGGGACCTCCTTGGGTCAGTTTGAGAACAGGTAGTGGAAGGGCAGCAATGAGGAGACTCCCGTCTGTTATCACCCATCCTCAGTCCCCATTCCTCCATCAGAGACAGGCCAGGGCTGCATTAATCCTTCCTGCTACCACCTGCCCTCCTGGAAATAACTTCCTATACTAGGCATCCAGCTTGACTGCTGAGAACCTCTGCTGTAAAAATTGTGCTGAACGTGTAAAGAATACACCATTATGTGGGGTAGACCATTATGTTACTTAGTCATCTTTGCAAAACAAGTACCTGAAGTATTTCAAAACCATCAAATTTATAATGTCTTAGGTGAAGGGAATTTCCATTTTCTACATTTGATTTCGTAAAATCATAGAATGCCCTGAGTTGCAAGGGATGTTCAAGGATCATCGAGTCCAACTTCTGAACAGGGGAATTTCCCCTGACAGGGCAATGTAGTAGGAGGGATATTAATGAAAATACATATTTGTATAACCAAATATATATGTATGCAAACAGACACACATACATATGTATAAAACATGTTATGGTCTGGGGCCTCATCTTCATTTACCTACTGCTGCAGTTGAAATCAAACTTGACTCTGCTAAGTCTGGAATGGGATCACAATCAGGCACAAATATCTATTACTGGGTCTCATTCCTTATCTGTGTTCATAGTAATTAATCAAATTTTAAAAATCAGTATAAATCAGTTTTAAGTCAGCTTAAACATAGTCCTATTAAGATTTGTCACTTTAACTAAACAGATTTAGAAAAATACGTAGATCAATGACCCTTTGATTGAACACAATATATTAGTTAGGCATCCACTTTGCCCATTCACCAGTCACGGGAAAGAAACATTATACAATCTGTGAATCCAGTCAAAAGTTGCCAGTGTGGCCATTATTCATGGCGATGTTTGTATGAATTTTTTTGAATAGTACAGTTTGAGGAAGCTATAAGGCTTCATAAAACACAAGAGGAACAGAGTAATTTGTTCACAGCAAATAATGCAGTAATTTTGAATACAGAATTCTATGTAATCTTAAAATAAGTTGGACCTCTCAAATACATTACTGTACACTGTTTTAAAGAAACAGTGAAAGAATGCTTCAACAATTTAAGTTACTGAAGCTCTCCCTGTTAGCTGCAGAAATGATAAAGTTTCATTCCCAAATAGTTGTTATGCTGAAAGAGACTTTGAGACCTGAAAAGGTTACCTGTTTGAGCACCATCAATAGGATTAACACCAATTCAGGTATTCTCTTTCTCTTTTTTAATTTTTCAGTTTAAAGAAACATTTGGATGTTGCATGTTCATATCCCCCCCTCCATTTTTTCCCATATGAAATGCATAGGAAGAAGGAGAGGAAGATCAGTGATGAGCACATTTGAAAATGCCACCTTCCCCAAGGTAGAAATGCTGCTGATATGTGATTTTACAAGAAAGAAAACTGCATTTGATGCCATCTGTAGTCCTGGACCAGACCCAAACTGTAACTCAAACTGAAATGGAGTTTGTTGTTCTAGTACTGGGTCAAATACAAAACTGCCTTTAGCAGCCTGTTCTCAGGAGAGATCATCTTAGAATGAGGTAGTCAGGAGACTGAATTACTGCTTAACTGTCGTAGGAGTAGTTCCAAGGTCAGAGTTAGGAATATAAGTGGAAAATATAAGTAATCAACTCTTGATTTGAAGTAGTTGAAGATGACAACTATTATTTAGTTAGGAGTTGCTTATATAGAAAAATACACCCTGAAAATTATTTTAACTAGGAAGGTAGGCATAGGGCTCATAGTTTTCTGGATGAGCCTTTTGCTTCACACTGCAGGCTGGAATCAAATTGTCAGAGTCCACCTCTAGCTGAACAGGTCAAACAAGTCCTACCTAATCCAGCATGATGCTCATTCTTCATGATCTACAAGATTATTATAAACTAATCTGTTAGTCATTGAAACATCAGATAATGTTATTTCTGGACAGACCAGTCTCGCTTCCTGTAGAATCAAGGCTGTGTAGAGCAAAAATAGAGTAGTCATGCCATGCATTATTGAAAACCTAGGACCTGTCTTTGGAGTGTACAGGAGATATTTGAAATGGTAGGCTACTGTTTTTCATAAGGTGCTTGCTTCTTTGTTTGCACAGTAGCTGATAGTTTTTTGTGGCACTGTAAGGGTTCAGTGTAGAATTCAACTGTCTAAAGCTTTACCTCATGTTTATGCTATTCACTCCATAGCAGTGAATGTCGTTTGGACTTGCCAGCGCTGGGTAAAGGAAATCAAGTGTACAAATAAGGTTTAACTAGGCTTACTAATTGCACCAAGTACTTAAAATACACTTCAGAAAACCATTAAAAGAAGTCTATGAGATAAAAGATGTTGGAGAGATATTTATGTCAAAACAGTGTCGTAAAGCAGTTCAGTGAGAGAGCAGATGTTTGAAAACAACTGTTTTCAGTAGGCAATGATTACCACGTATTTTTATTTGTGTCTTTCTGTCACTGATGGCTGTTGATATAAAATGTATTCTCTCACAGTAAGTTCAAAGACAACCACCTACTTACTAGTTTTGTGATATGCAACATTTACTGGTAATCTTCCCTACAGCCCTTCCTTTGTAGTCTTCTGTATGAAACTGTATTGGAATTTGTGCAGACCTTGATCCTCAACTGACTTCAATGAAGTTATCATGTACATCAAAATAAGCTTAAAAGATTGCAGTGCAACCTTCCTATACCCCAAAACAGGTCATTCTTCTGCTCTAAGAATGAATTGCTGTGCACTGTTAGCATCAAGAGAGTGATTCTAAGTAACCATTATTCTGGTAAGAGCTGATTTAAAATGTTTCACAATTAACTATGAAATTCCTTTTGGAATAGGAGATTTGGTGATTAATGGTAAGTACTTGTGGATTTCTGTAATGCTGCCTGGAAACTGAAATTTGTGCTCCCCAAACAGGTCTGCTGGGAGCCTTTTAACAACCACAGGATCTCAAGTACCTCCACATCATGAATGACAGCAGCAGCTCAGTCATGTGGAGGATCATGGAATATCAAGCATTTCCTGGCCACAGAGTAAGGTGCGAAGCTGAATGTGACACTTTCTCTATGAAATGCTGATTTGCATTTCTTTTAGATTCATCAAAACAATATGAAAATATGCAAGGAAAAAAAAGGATAAGCTTTATTAGTTTTTGTTTTGCTCATTTTGAACGTAGACTTCATGGTTCTGAAACATGATGAAGTTATAACATGATTATCCTGTATATCTGCAACACTGCACTGAGGCAGTGTGGCACACACTGTGTCTTTTCAGTGTAAAACAGAAGTAATTTTTAGTGATGAAAATGCCTCACAGAATGTCAGTCCTTTCAGGATTGACAATGAGACATTAATACAGGTGAGAAGGTGGCAAAGCCTGACAATAGGTTGGAATATTAGGTGCAAACTTGATTAGCAGACATTAAAGTACCAATCTATTTAATAAAGATTACTCATAATTTTGGAACCAATTCAATAGAATTTAATATAGAATGATGGCTTTTCTGCAGATGCTTTGATTTGCCTGGTAGAGTTTTTTAGTGATTCATTCAACCATTTTTAAACTCTGGGAAAATACATTTAGGTCACCTAATGATGGTAATTTTGCTGTTAGTATAAAGCTAGTGTGAAAAAAGAGTAAGAGGACATCTCTGAAAGACAATTTCATGTGACGTGGGATCCAAGACTTTGGAAATACATTAATTATGCTGATATAAAAATTGTGTCCTGTCTTTATGGGGCAGAGCTAGAGAATGTAAATAACCTGACTAATGAGAAAAATATTGAGAGTGCATCTTCCTAAAGCTTTGTCCAGCTTCTTGTGTTAATTGACAAAGTCAATCATCATAATCGAACAAAATTGCAAATTCATAGACACATTTTGAGTAATCGTAATTCAAACTGTTTTGAGATGAAGGTAAAGTGCTGTTGGTTTGTTTAGGTTGTAAACAGCTNTAATTTTTCTTTAATTACTAGATCATTTCTTAACTGCTAGTGGTACTTTAAACCCAACTTTTTATCAAAATTTTTACTTTTTCCTCATTTTTCTTTTTTTCTCCTCCTTTTTATGAAAACTTTAATTTTCTCTTTTTCCTTTTTTTTCTCTTTCCTCTTTCTTATTTTCCTATTTTTTTAATGTACCCCTTTTTTGTCTCTCTCCTTTTTTTCCTCTTATTTTGCTCTTTTTCTCTTTATTTTTTACCTTTTTTTCCTTTTCTCTCTCTTTTTTTTTTTTTTTTTTTTTTTTTTTTTCTTCCCTCTTCTCCCTTCCTCCTCCCCTTCTCCCCTTCTTTTCCTCTTTACAACACAGAATTCCCTCAGCTGTACAAAATAAGCCCACGGTTGTTCTTGGTACTGAAGTGGGTGTCTGGGGGAGATGGGCTGGTGTTCTCCAACTTCCATGGAGGCCCAGACTGAAGGCTCTGACTGCAGAGTGGGAATGGCCAAGCCTGTCTTTGTCACCAAGGATGCTGCTCCCAGCTCACATCAGTCAGTCCTTGAACCATTATGACCAACAGAGCACCATTTTAAAGGAACCTGAAATAGAAATGTGATCAACGTGGGGCAAAACCAAGAGCTTCAAATGTCTTTGCATTGGTTATAATTGAGAGTTTAAAAAAATAGAGAGGCTCCACAGGTCTAAAATATTGCTCTGTAACAATAAGCATTCTAGAAGCCATGACAAATGTGTCTTTTTTGCTCCAACAGTCTGTCTTAAAATAGGCATACATGTTCCAGAATGCAGAAGGTGAAGGATGGCATATAAACAATTGCTTGTTTACTTTTCCCACACTCAAGAACTAGAGTAAATGCAGCCCAGAGAATCCACAGAAATACTTTAGCAGTAGGAGTTGGGAAATGGAGCCATGGACTTACCAACCTGTTTGCTTAAAATCTGTGTAGTTTTCCCTTAAAATAGGTCAATACTATAATCAAAGAGAAAGGTACTTAAAAATCACAGCAAATGGAAAAAGCTGCTTTCAGAATTCACTGAATGAGAGGTGGGGTTGACAGCCACTGGGCTATTGCTCATTTATCCTTCTGGATGCCCTCAGAAGCAAGCAAATGTTATTTTATTTGAAGGGCAGAGGATAAAGAGGATTGTCTGGTGGCACAAAAGGAACCAGTGTTGGAGCCAGGGCACCTCTGCAGTGCCTTGTTCTGTGGAAAGGTCACCAGACCCTGTGTCTCTGTTTCTGTTTAAGCTTTGTCAGCTCTGCCTTTAGTACCTTTACAGACAGGTGTAGTAAGGTCACTTCCTACAACTTTTTGTATTGTCTTTTGAAATACAAGAGTATTTCAGAAAAAAAAGCCCCCAACTGCTTTCATTCATAAACATAAAGCCATAATATTACTCTATCAAGCATTTTTGGGCAATGCAGAATCCCAGCTTGTTGCCATAACCCCTGGCCTTTCTTACTGCCTAGGTTTGGTTCTTCAGTGCTCAGGAGCTTCAAGATCATTTAGTCCATGGCTTGGGGAAGACCCCAGTTTTAGATCCCCTGCAGCTGCTTCGTCAGCCTATCCTATCAGGTTTGCCATCTCAGTGATACCATGTTTATACAAAGCCCATGCCCTGCATGCACCTACAAGCCTGCTTTATCTCTACTCAGAGTGCTGCAAAAGTAGATTTTGCTGTTCTTCTGCTGCTGGAAGGGCTTCCCTGACACCCAGGGAGATGTAATAATTATTCTGTCTCATTCTGCCCATGTGTTAGGGAATAGCCAGACCCAGAAATCAGGCTCTCAGTGCCTCACTTTTGATGGGTTGGTCCCAAGTTGCCTTACACCTCATTTTTTCTTTGCAGCACTCTGTTACCTGTGTGCATTCTTACACTGCCTAATTCACTATCGATTTTTTCATTGTTTTTTAGTGCAGATTGAAGATACTATGTAATTCCAACTTCTTGGAATGTTACATATCTGTAAATGTATGCTGCTTTTACCCTACCTTTGTTTCTCTTAGTTCCTAGCTTAAAAAAGATCTGACAAAACATCCGTGTTTTTTTCGATGGTTCAGGATAAAAACGTCTTAATGTGTCACGCCCTAGACACTGTGTGTAAATAGGAATTGTGCTGCAAATTTCCCCTCCTTTGTTTCAGTAGAGAAACCAAACCTTTCAGAATAAACAAATTTACGATATCTATGCTTTTCCCTTACATTTTTATTTCTGTTCCTTTTTCCCAAGTAAAGGAAATTTTAGCTTCAGAAAAAAAAGCAAGGTGAAAGCATTCTGCAGCGAAGAAGTTTTACGTGACTCCAGGACAGAATGTTGAGTATTTGCTTGTCTCTATTTGACTTGAAAACAGTACCTAGAGATGGCTGTTTGTTTATATGGAATGTTTGGGTGTGAGGGGAAAAGCAGGCAGATTTACATTTACATTTCTTCGCTGCTCTTTTCTCTAGCTCCCACACATGAGCAATAGCCCTGCAGGGAAGGGTGGGGCAAGTTGTGCCTGTTGCTCCTTATTTCACCATAAACTTTACTGTGAGTACTAGGACTTTTAAGGGGAAGGCAGACCTTGCTTTAACACCATTGGAATTGTGAGTTACCCCTCTGCATAATCAATACCATGGTTAATGTGCCTGGGGAGAAAGGTAAGTAAAATCTGTGGAATTCCAGAAGGAACTACGTACAGGAGGACACTTTCAAAGGTTCAGGAAACCTTTGTGAGAGGGAGCCCAAATTGACACCACACATTCTCCCAGCCCCAAGACAGAAACATTTGGTATCAAGGAGAAGTTGCTTAAACTCTTTCAGCCCAGGCACCATCTGCCAGAGACAGTTCTTAAGCTTGAAGCTTTCAGGGAAGGTGTGCAAGGCAGACACGGGGAGGTAGCAGCACCTCTCCCATTTTACACGTGAGGTTTTTGAGCAACAGACTTGCCAAAGGTTATATGGGGAGTATGTGCAAAGCCAGGAATTTATCATCCCTTGCCCAAATCTCAGCTGATGCCAAATACAGCTGGGTAGTTTGCTGAATGCAAACTAGGAGTACTCCAGCCTGACTCCTGGAAAGTACTCTTGCATTCCCAGTGAAACCTGTGAGTTCCCCAGTTTAGAATGCATTTATATTCTTAAACTGCACAGACAGGGAATATGTTTCGACAAACGTGCCAGAGTGTTGAGTGCTTTGTGGATTCTTAGCCCCTGAAAGATCATCATGCCTAACTTCTCATTAAATCTGCTGCCTAGCAGAATCCACCAGTCCTCCTGTGAGCTTCCAGGTAGAGCCTGAGAGATCGTGAGGTGCCTTTCTCAATCTAACCTTGCCATTTTTGTTGTTAAAATTTGTAGCAAAGTTGAAAGTAGAACTTATAGAGGGAGAAAAATTCCAGGTGAGTTCCACTCACAAAATTGACAAACTACATATGAAATGTGATATTTTAAATCTCTTTTAAAATCTCATTTTATCAAGGCAAATTGGTTCAGCCTATTGGTGCAGCATAAGTTGAATTTTGAGTGTTGCACTGATAACTCTAAATTGACACCAGTATCTACACAGGACAGCTGATGATGCAGCCTCATAGCTGGCTTCAAGGACACGAATTACCTTGGGCAGAGTGGAGGCCTCTCTCACCAGAGCTTTATAACTCTTGATGAAATCTTTCTCTGTGCTATCTATATATGTATGAAGTGCAGGTGGTGGACACTGACCTGGGTACCACAATGTGGAGCAAAGTAATCCCATAGCAGTGATTCCTGTGATATCTATCCCTGAGGTCACAGTGATGAGCAGGCAGCAACTTGAGTAAAAAGCAGCATACAAAAATATGTCAGAAGGTCCTGTAACCTTAGTTATCCTGGGATCTTATTTGTAAGGTGAGGGGGAATAAGTGCATGCTTCAACCCTCCTCCATACAGTGAAGTTGAGTAAAGCACATCTGTTTGAGATCCCCAAGAAATCAATGCATTAGAATCACCACTCTTGGCTGAGCCTGGTAGAAGAGTGTGTGGCTGCCCAAAGGGTTTTTTTCTCTTCTTACCCAGGTCATGCATTTCTGCCCTCTGGTGTCCCAGCAGCAGCCTTGCTCTTTCATCTGCCTGAAGCCTCTTTTCATTTGGTTGGGGTTTTTTGTTTGTTTGTTGTGTGTTTGTTGGGGTTTTTTTGGGGGGGTTGGTTGGTTGGTTGGTTGGTTTTTTAATAGGGTTAGTTTTCAGGCAGGTACATAGGTTGCTTTGAGCCCTTAAAATTCCATTGTCAAACTGTGGAAATGCTGGACCCAACGAAAGGAAAGAGGCTCACCCCTTTTGGCAGCAACCTGATTTAGCTTTGAGTTAAAGTGACTGTGAAAGTGCATGCAGAGCAGTCTCTTCTGTTCAAGGTGAACAAAAGCCTTCCAAATGTAAGCATAGGGAATCAGTTACAGCATTTACACAGCCCTTTTCTCCTAGAGTCTCACACATGGCTGGACCACAGATGTTTCTTGGCATTACCAGCAGATGAGCCATCACCAGCAGCTCTGGGAGCACCCATTTCTTGGATGTTTCAGCTCCTCCAGTGGTTGGAGTGGTGGTGAATTTCTGCAAGTGCAAGACAGGATCAGCATCATGTAGTACCAGTGAAGCTTCTAAATTCATAGAAGTGTATGGATGAGTGCAGTTATCTAGTCAATAAGGTATTCTGTAAGTCACAGGTGAAATTACCATCTTTTCATTGAAGGATGTACATATAGAAGGTGCTTTATAGATAGTAATATGAAGAATGTTACTCATTATGTTTGCACTACATATCCATTCATTGCTTTGAAAGTGATTCCACTGCTGGTTAGTGCTCCAATTTTGTAAGGTTTAGACAGTAGATGTCTGAAGTTAAATTTGATGCTGTGGCCCTCCAAACACCATTGCAACATGGGGGATGGGGAGCAGGGATTTCCCCTTGATCTCTGCTGTTCCCTTTGGGTTCCAGAACTTCCATCAGGGCAGGGAGGGGGAAGGGAGACTAAAGATATCTGAAAATCTTCATTGTCAACAAGGCCAATTATACACATGCCAATTACCTCAGTTTAAACAAACAATCACAGTATAATGGGGCAAACCTTTAGAACCTGAGGAAGGTGCTTTGAAATGCCTCTGCTCAGAGATTCCCTAATAATGCAGAGAATTGCCCCAGCAGCAGTTCTTGGCTCCAATGACTGGAGTTTGGTAGCAATGACAATGGAGCTGGGAAGATTGGGAGATAGATGGGAGAGATATGACAATACAGGAGTTGGAATTTCAACAGCAATGAAGCAGTGGCCAGTAGCAACCTGGCTGCAGGCTTGCTGTATCAACCAACACAAATCCTTGATGGCAGTGTGAAGGAATTGGAATTTTTTTTTGTTACATTTATGTCTAGTTATTGTCTTTGTGTCCAGGAAATTGCTTGACCTGCACTTTACTGACCAGTCACTTTTCCAGGAGTTCTGCAGCTTCCTCTAGCTTTGGGTCTTTCTAAGCCTCAAATATAATTTTCTCCTTTGAAACACTATACTGCTTTTATAGAAGGCCTGATCCTGTAGTGGATGGAGTCTATTGAGAATCCTTCTAATTCTGTGAGTTACTGTTCAGGCCCTCTTTGGTTCAATTCAGTCTGTCTGCAGGTGAGTTCTGCTACTTGCATAGTAAATCTCTGGTCTCTGGTTTTAAAAGAGGATTCTTCCCATGCCACACGACTGCTCCTCTTCTAAACTTCCCAAACATTCACTGTGTACAGTCCCTGTTCAGTCTGGGACTGATGTGCTGGTTTTGTCCCCCTTCATTCTGCAGAGCTGTGTCATCTACATCTAGACAGGACACATCAGTGCAATGAAGGCAGACATTTCTCCTGTACATGCAGAAGTGAATTCCAGTTTTAAAGAAGTACTTCTGTGTCACATTTTCTGTGAAAGAATACAAGTCACATCAAGGTAACATAAATGTGTCTAACTCTCAGCTGGCAGAAGACTATGTCAGTTTAGGCTAATAGCTGCCAAATAATAGATACACAGATGCTCTTAAATTGGTTTAATTTATGTCTGCTGGCCCTGACAATTGGAAGAAAAGATAAATATACACAAAGTCTTCAAAGCTTGGGGTGTTGTGATGCTAATTGAAAAGTCACCAAAGGAAGCCTGCATGGTGTGTGGGAATCCTAGTGCATGAGATTAGTAGCTAATTAGTGGCTGGGAGCTGGAGGGCACTCCTCCCAGCTAGCTCACATTGGGAACAGGCAGCTTGGCCCTGATACCGGCAGTGAAATGCTGTGGACAGCAGATAACTGTGGAGATGGGAGGATACACGTAGTGTCAGTGCTGCAGCAGATTCTCCGTACGTGCATGGAAGCAGTGCTGGAGACACTGCTGTCTTGATGGCTTCCTGAGCTACAGCAAAGATACAAGCATCTAAGAAATGAGCTCTTTTTTTTCTTTTTAAAAAATGCACAAATCCTGTTATCATACTTTCTGCTTCTTTTATGCTGTGTTTGCAGCAGATGACAACACACTCTGGAGGCCCTCAGCTTCAAACCTTGCTTTAGAGTCTGAAGTGAATGCACACAGATGGTGGCACCCCCTTCTTTGCATCGTGCTTTAGAATCATGACATTTAAAACATAGAGGTTTCATCTGTCTGCCAGTGTCTCAGTATTTCCCTCTAAAGCTTTTCCCTGAAGTACAAATGAAGTATAAGAATCAGAGATTTAAAGAACACACTTCTGTCATATGACTCTATGAGGGTGGCCTTTAGCAAATTGTAGGAATTGGTACCGCTGATGCATCACCGACACCACTGAACTTAGCAAGGCTTGCTTTGATTAGGCATGCATCTCTTTCTCAGTTGTTTTGCATCCATTTGTGAGAATCCCCTGTTTATTTCTTAAATTAAGAAAGGCTGTTTTGTAACTCTAAAGAGTTACACATTTTCTTCTTTTTGTTTTATTTGCTTTTCCAAATCCGAAATGTGTAAAGACAGCTTTAAATTATTGCACAGCCTCTGGATTAAACTGGTACTAAACCTCACACAGGCATCAAGTGCCAATACCAGGATGGGTCACTTCTGAACACCACAGAAAATACAAAACTTTGTGTGTCACCAGCTTTGTGAATAACATGGTTTTGCTGCAGCTAGAGCCACAAATGGGACAATGTCATAAGCCTGTGGTCACCAGCAGTGGCCTGGGACCACATGAGCTGTTGGTTGTAGTCAGCTTTTCTGGTGATCAGTGCATGAGAACATCTGGTCCAGTTTCCTTAACCCTCAAGTCAATCAACCCTGTTCAGCAGCTGTTAAAAAAAAAAGCTGAATCACCAGTAAGAGCTAAGTACAAAGTGGACATTCTCTATATTGTAGCTACATTACTGGGAGAGGTAAGGTTTGCTGGCAGAGCTAATGCTTAGTGGTGAAAAGGTAACAAGCTTTCAGACACAGAAAGAGTCTGAAAGAGAAAAGCAAATTATTCTGGCCCATTCTCAAAAATTCTACAGAAAGAACAGATTTGACAGCCCTAGATATGGACAGTCAGCTCTGTCACAGATAAGGCCAGCTTGCAGGGCACCCTGGAGAGCCCAGGTGCTCCAGGAATCTTAATAGCCTGTGTGAAGCAACAAATTCCTGAAACCTTGCTCTTCGTTCAGTAAATGTTTGTCAAACCAGGAATGAGAGATACAGGGAATATCAGCATTTTCTGGCAAAATTATTTCCAGCTGGTTCTAGGTGGGTATTAGTAATGTAGCTGTCAGTTTTCACATGATGGTTTTTGAACAGACACCCTTTGATTTTTCATCTTTTAAGATATCTTCCCTTTTTATCTTAAGCAAAATACCTATGGGTACCATTATTGATGGTTTCAGACACTGGTGGACAGTAATATTAAGATGATACCCATGGAAGCTGGTCAGTGCAGAGATTGATGCAGCATGGGAATCTGGTGACAGAGCTGCAAGCTGAAAGACATCCCATGCTGGTACCTGGCAAGGAGCTGGGAGCAGATAAGGCATCTGAATAATCTCCCTGTAAAGTGAAAAGGGAGAAGAATCCCAAATCAAATATATTCAGCTGAATAGAGCTTGTGAAGGGACCACTGTTTGCTTGAATAGCTTTTGAGAGGAATCTTAAGAGGACAGACTGGCCTGGTGGGCAAGTTGCCTCTACGAAGATGCTGCTTCCTTTTGGGAACCACAAGAGAAAACATTTTGCCTTTTCTTCTAGTCATATTGAAAAAAAGTCCCTTCTCCTTTCCTCCTGCTCCCTTCCAGGCTTGGGGTATCTCTTGCTACTGGGTTAGGAGAAGTAGGGCCAGACCAGCTATTTTTTCACAGTATCTACTGAAAGTCAAGGCTTGATAATGGTTTTTTCTCCATGGGTTCCTCTCTGCTCTGGGGAAAAGGCCCTGTCACAAGAGCATTCAGTTAATGCAGGTAGGTGTCAGCTGACCACAGTCATCTTCCAGCCATCTCCCCAGAGTGCAGAGGAGGCTCTGGGAGAGGCACTCATCCATGTCTTGACATCCAGATGCTGTCAGAGCAGTTCCTGTCCTTCCAAACTGCTGAGGAGGTTTGTGGGGTTCTGACAGGCTGTGTGTGTGAGATAGGACAGGAGAATAACGTGAAGGAGCTAAAGAGAAGGAACTGCAGTGCAGTTTCCAATTCCTGTAGGAATTATGCATGCCCCTAGGGGTCTGCAGGAGCCCAAAGCTGTGGTGTTTGAAAGCCATGAAACCTGTTACCTCAGATGTAGATATCAGGATTTCTTCTGGTTTCTGAGTCAGTTCCTCATCATTTAGAGAAGGTACTGGACTGAGCTGAAGTTCTGCAAGCATCTGATTGCATGTCAGCTAAAAACTCTTCAAGATCAGCACAAAGGGCTAGCCTGTTCCAAAGAAAAGCACCAGACCTCATTCTGCAGCTTTTGATGGATTAAAACCAGAAATGCCATTAAGATGTTCTTCTATGAAGACAGGCTGAGAGAGTTGGGGTTGTTCAGTCTGGAGAAGAGCAGGCCCTGGGGAGACCTTTTAGAGTAGCCTTCCAGTACCTAAATCTACAAGAGAACTGGAGAGGGACTTTTGAAAGGGCATTTAGTGATAGGACAAAGAGGAATGGCTTTAAACTGAAAACTGATTTTGATTAGGTATTGGGAAGACATTGTTCCCTGTGAGGTGGTGATGCACTGGAACAGGCTGCCCAGAGAAGCTGTGGATGCCCTGTCTCTGGAAGTGTTCAAGGCCAGACTGGATAGGGCTGTGAGCAACTTGGTTTCATGGTAAGTGCCCTGAACTAGATAGTCTTTCACCCAGCCAAAACCATTCTATGATTATATAAAATTTAAAAAAATGGAAATGCTTCTTCAAATAAGATATAGAAGCCAGTTCGCCTTGCAAAAGCTCTCTCTAACCACTTTCTCATAGTAACTTCCAAAATAAAACTCAGCTATTCCAAAATTAAAAACAATAAATTCACCTATCAAAATGTTAAAAATATCTATTCCAAAATAAAATTCAGTGTTTGAGATGACATCTCAGGGATCTACATAAGCCTGGTTTAACTGGGGCAAAGCTAAGGTGAGAGACAGGTCAAAATCAAGCTTACCATGGAGGCTATCTGCAACCTTTGCAGAGAAAGATTACCATCTTACTGGGCAGATCATGTTTCTGTTATTACCAATAACAATCTGGTTTATATTGTTTACTCTCCCCTCTTTCCTAAGCTATTGCCCCTGACAGCTAGAAGATTCACACAACACCTGGGGTAAGCTCTAATGAGACTGAGTCATGTTACTGACTCAAAAGTGTCCCAGATCACATCACCCACTGTGAGAATGTGTAGGTCCTCTCCCCAGGGTACTCATAATCCAAGCCTGAGAGATTGTAAGGAGGAGGGTCATGGCAGAGTAGGGATAGCTCTGCTGTTTTGAATGTTGTGATTTATAGCTATAGTTTTTCAATAAAACCCATTTTTTTATTTTATTGCATTTTATGTCAAAGCATATGAAATCTTACAGATGTTTCAGTGAAAAGAGCCTGCCTTTCCATTTATGCTATGAGAAAATGGCTTTTCTGTGCAATTAGCCAGGAGGATCAAACTTTCTGATGGAGTAGTTTGGTCTGAGCTGCTTTCTCTTGCTGGCCTGTTCAGAAAGCTGTAATAGGGGCAAAGCCAGCCACCTTTACAGCTTCCCTGGGTGACAGGAACAAGCTGCTGCCTCTGGCTGTGTGCAGAGACCCCCCTGCTCCACAGGAGCTGATCCTGTTATGCTCTGTGGAACAAGTCTGAACAGGGTGAAATGAAGAGGAAATGCCAGTTCCAGGCCTCCCAGATGGCTCTGAGTTACTCTGTACACTAACTTTTCCACCCTCAGGAGGTTTTGCATATTAGTTCCCCACCATCCACAAACTGCTTTTGGATCAGCACTGGAAAGCCACCCCACTGATTGTGATTTGGGGGACGTGAGCTCTGTCATGTTTACTGGGCTGCCTGTCTTCCCTCCTGTTTTGGTAATCCTCTGCTTTCCTGCATGTAGTAACAGATACAGGAAAGCTTCATCCCAATAAATAATGCCACAACTTGCCACTTTTTTCTGTCCCTCAAAGATACCATCATACTTTTAAATAAGCCCCAGTAAAATCATCAGCAGGGCTGCAGAAAGGTCAAAGGTTTGCTGGTTTAGGATTTCGTGGGAATATACTCTTGTTTGGACTTGGCCCAAAAGCTTCGTTTACCTGTTTGGCAGGTAACAATTAGCGAGTAATAGCTCTGCCGGCTGGAATGTGGCTGCGAGGGCCAGCGGGCGCTGGGTTACCTGGTGGGCAGGGGTGGGTGCAGCGCCCAGATAGGTATGTGCATGCACAGCATTCCTGGGAATCAGTTTTCCCTTAAAGATGCAGCGATGACTGGAGGGCACAAAAGGGCTGGGCTTAGCCCAGGCTCCAAGACACTAGAGCTGTTTGCAAGGTAAAGAAATAAAGTAAATAATGGAACAGGAGAGGAGCTGAGGAAAGGGCTGCAAGAAGCTGCTGCCCTTTTCTTTCCTTCCCTGAAGAGAGAAGAGTTTTGATTCTTCCCTGAGAATCTCGATAACAGATAATTTAGTGTGATATGGTGTTATGGAAGATAGAAACAGAAAAAAAGGGAAAAACCAAGCTCACTTGGCACAGGATAGATGTGAAGTGGGGAAACCGTGTCTCAACTGGTTTAGAAACGGTTAAACAGCTTATGTGCAGTTACCTCAACTCTGCCAATATCGAGAATCCAAACCTTATCCGTTTATTGAATAAAACCACATTATCTGTGGCAAATGGCCCCATTTCCATCTCCTGCAGCTGTCAGGGAAGATTCCTGCATCAGCCCCTCCCTTGAGGGAAGCTGGTATAAATTATGTAGACAGTCAGGGACTTTGCAGGTGGGTTTAAGATGTTTGATTTTTTTTTTTTTTCTTCCTAACCACTGCAGGTGACCCTCCTCTTTTAGCTCTTTTAGGAACACAAAGGTTTGCTCATTCTTTTCTTATTTTATTCCCATTTGTGAACAGGCTTCTGTGTTTGTGTATTTCCACTTTGGTGCTTCATACTTGACAATTGAGGTATTGTGTGACGTTGGAGAAGCCACATCCCTTTTCCTGGTCTTTGTATTTTCACCTGCAAAGTTGGAATAGCAAATCCCATGTTATCAGCCATTAAAAAAATGCAGATTAAAAGGACTGCTAGTTATTAACATGTATGCTATTACAGATACATATCATACAAAAATTCCTTTGGATCTTATTTTACTGTAATTCCAAGGTATTCTATTTTTAATAAAAAACTTGTATTTTTTAAACTAGTAAACAGCTTCTCTGGCTGAAAGAACTTTGTCCCTGGGGTACCAGTTGATGTCATTTGAGGAAGAAGAAATCCAAGTATAATTTGAGACCATTTTCCTTGATCTTAAAGGACCCAGCATCATTTTGAGTAATTATGCATTATTTGTACACTGTTATTTAGTAGGACCTTCATTAAGAGGGAGTCTTTTTGCTCAACAGTGTGTGGGCCAGTAAATGGTCATTAAGCCTGACTAGTGGCTGACACAATAGCAAGGTTTGTATTTGTTCTCACGAGCTCTGCAGGAGCCACAAGAAAGCACTACAGAAGCACAGAGACATCTCTGCACTGGGGATCAAACCAGAGCAAAACACAACCTTTTCTCAGAAAGTGCTGAGAAACACACAATGAGCCCTGTTCCCCTGTCTACAACCATTGCATGAGAAGCTGCAATTATCTATCCTGGGTTGGACCAGAGGCTCATACATGGCACTGAACACCTTGGAGAGCCCCTGCCCTTTGGGAAGAAGTGAGCAGCATTCTTCCCCTTCCAAGCATCCTCCATTCTGAGTCTCAGACTGCTTCAGCTGGAGCTTGGACCTGCATCTCTGCATTTTGCATCTCCTAAGTAAACACTCTGTTTCATGGATTCGTCTGACTGCCATTTGAACCCCTGCGTTATGCAGCCATGAGCCCCACAAGCTATGAGGTACTTCAAATAATTTTGTTTATTATAGGCATTTTTGACTGTGCCATTTGGCATCCGTGTCACTGTGTGAAACAGCAGGCAAAATAATCTTCCTGTCTCCCATTTATTGCTGGCCTATCCAGCCTGCAGAGTCCTGCACAGTTTGGAGTGTCTTCCAACCGTGGTCATTTTGACCTTGTAACATTTCCAATCGCCTGCCCTTTGGGAGGGAACTGCATGCAGTGCTCCAGGCTGGGATGCTCTACATTGCCTGGTGATGTAACAGTGATTTCTTACATTCCTGATGTTGCTTCAGCCCTGTTGAGCATGGGAGCAACCAGAGAATGCCAAGCAATGCTTCCATGTTTCTTCCATGACTTCATGGCTATGCTTTTGCTGCACAGTTGTGCTGCATAAGTACAAATGCCTTTTGAGTTAAGCAAAGAACTCTCCTCCCTCCAACTTTCTGCCCACCTCCAGGTTTTGTGTCCCTGTGTGTTCTTATCACCCCTCCACTTGAAGTGAGTAGAAAAAGTTTCAGCAAGATTGGAAGTCCTGGTAGCATCTCTTGTTAATGACAAGAGGAGCTGCACAAGAACGTGAGCCACAATGAGTGCTGAGTGATGTGCTCTTCTGCACCTTAGGAATGGAAAATTTCATGCTCACATACTTGTTAACATAGAAGAGAAATAAGGTGCAGTGCCAGAGGCAGCCTGGTGAAAAAGTTTTGCCTCACCTTTCACTGTGATAAATTCTTTCTGTGAAAACAAGGAATTCAGCCTTTCAGTGTGCTGCTGCTTTCTGCTGTATCAGCACTTTAGCCAGAACAGTTGAAAGCATTTAAAGAGTGGCATTAAAGGTGACTCAGAAGCAAATGGGATATGAGGAACTTGGAATAAATGGAAGAGTAGCAAAATCTACTCATGCTTTTCTAAATGAACACCTGGAGGGATGAAGCTATGGAGAGCGTGGTTTGGGAAGAAGCCTTCCCACTGCAGCAGTGCAGTCATGGTGATGAAACATACTTTTTGGAAGCACACACTGTTTTGAAGGGGCTTCCAGCCATCACCAGGTTAAGCTTACAATGAGGGACTCCTTGCATGTTAAGAGGCAAGATGACTGCACTTGCTATTTGGGTTCTGTACAAAAGGTTAGCAGTACTTCAGGCTGAACAAGGCGACTCTGAACAGTGTAACAAGGACTCTGTTGTTCACTGGTAACTACCAATAAAGAGTCCACTAGATAAAGTGGGTCATAAATGGCATCTGGAGTAGCCTTTCCCCCCAGCAGAGGATATTCCAGCAGAGACACATAGGAGAAGGATCAACTCAAAGGAATTCACCACCACAGGTTATTCCCAGGCAGCATCACTGCCCAAGGAGGAGCGGAAAACAGGTGGCCTTATTCTCTGTGAAGTGTTTGTGGAATTTTGGTCACCATGGCACTGAATCATCAAATACAGGAAGGTCCCTCCCATGATTCATAAGTGAACCCACAGTGGCCACTACTGTTTCTAGCCAACCTTCTGGCTCTGCCAACTGTGTAAAAGCTGAATGGAGCTTTGCTGGACACTTACAGGCTGCTCCATCCTCCCAGCATGCTGCAAACTGATTACTACACCCAGCAACTGTTTATGAGCTTTTTCTGGGCATTTGCAAAGAGCAGGTAGTTCTGTCAATTATTTTACACAACCATAGGTCTGAAAGGTGTCACCTGCTATTACTAGGGTGACAATTCAGAAACACTTCATTATGAGACCTTGTGTTCAGTTCCCCATGTCCAGATCTATCTGGGAGGAAGTTTTCTGAAAAAGTTATCAGTTTGAGGTTGATAACCTAATATTAAGAAATTTTTAGCCAAATGGTTCTGCTGCAAGTGGCAGTAAGAATAGAGAAAAATACACTGTTTTTGTCCAGTTTTGTTGTTTTCACACATATAAACAGTTCTGCCATTCCCATGCTTCAGAGAAAGATGGTGAAAGTTAGCATGGCATCAGGAGAGGCTGACAGAAAAACACTGCTTCAGAAGTCTGCTTCTGAAAATCCCTTTGAAATTCACATTTGCTCAGTAGTAGGTGTTAACGCCAGCAGCTAAATACATCTGGGCTTCCATCCACACTGAGCACATGCCAAGCTATGTGTGGCCTAAGAGCAGGCATCTCTGCCTCTCCAGAGCTCTCCTGCTGGGATGACTACCCTGGAGGCAGAAGCCCCCTGTGAAGACAAGCTGTCCAGCAAGGCTTTCTGGAGTTGGGCAGAGTGGACCACAACAAGGAGCACAGGGGGGAAGAAGTGGGGGTGAGAGTAGATAGGCTGCAACTGGGAATCAGAGCATGGGAAGCACTGGACTGCTTGGATGAGGCGGGAGCAAGGGGTGGGGACCTCTGGGCACTGCAGTAACAGTAGGGTGTGAAGAGTGAAGACAGACACATGGGCATGGGAGGGACTAGGACTTCTTGAGCTGGAGAAAACTGGGAACTAATAGAGGTAGAAGGAAGAGTAGTGGGGTTGGTCTGTGAGGAACAAGGGCTACTGACAGCTGAGTTTTGTGGTAGGGACCCAGTCTGGACAAGACCAATGACTGAGTGGCCTCCTGCTTCAGCCACCATGTTTTCTGCCTTCCCCTGGTACTGGATTGCCCAGAGATCTCCACATTACTGACACTAATTACACTACCAGGAGCTTCATCACTGCAGGAAAGTCACTTCTCATATGCAAACTGGACCACAGATGGCTGCTGTTTTTAATGGTAGAATCACAGAATTCTAGAACAGCCCAGACTGGAAGGAACCTTGAAAGATCATCTGGTCAAATCTTTCACACAGAAGGGAGCCTACAAGAGTTTATCTAGCACACCATCCAGTCACATATTGAAAACTGCTAGTGATGGGGTCTCTACCATGTCCCTGGGAGGCTGCGGAACAAGACACTGTGGGTAGGAGAGCCAGAAACTGGAGATTTGGATTAATAGTAAGTGGATGCCTTAATGCTGTATTGCTGTGAGACGTGGGAGGTTGTCAGTCAGAGCAAGAGGCTGGAAGCTTTCCTTGACAGCAGCAGACAACGGGCAAACCACTGTGGTACTGCTGCAGGATGGGATCTGCAGCCAGAGACTGCAGAGCTGAGGTCACTGTGGAAGGGAGTGGTGAGACCCCAGGGCATGACCGGCCACATTTTACCCTAGAATGGTGTCCCAGACTCCTTCTGCAGAGGAAAAGACCGAAAGGAGGTACTAACGCATCAAGGAAGTAACTACCAAGGAAACAAGGAAGGAAATAAACACAATTTAAATTAAAGGGCAGTGTTTCACAAGGACAATAGGGTACAAATGGACTTTGACATGTTCCAGGGACAATAGGGTACAAATGGACTTTGACATGTTCCAGGTGGTAAAGAAAGGATGGCATCTAACCAGGTAAGAAATTAATTACTAGAAGAGATCTCACAGGAGGAGCAGTGAGAACAAGGGGCTCAGGCATGCAATTTGGTTTGGAGACACTGTCAGAACCATTCAGAGCCAGGACTTGGTGGGAAATGTGAGCCCTTCCAGAGCACTTGCTCAAGCAACTTCCATTTTGGCATTTCCTAACTTTTGAGTTGTCTTTGATCTTCCAGGGCTTTTGAAGAGCATCATATTCTGTCTTCTGCAGCTTTAACTAGAACAAGATCTCATATAGTCATAGTTATGTACTACTAGTAGAGGGGAAAAAAAAACAAAACACGAAAACAAAACAGAAAAGCAAACTATCTGTACTTAACAACTGAGTTCTGACACAAAGAATGTGTCTTACCCAAGGCTGGTTGGGACAAAGCAAAGAGTGTGGTGTTTGTAGCCCAGCTAGCAATGGCAAGCCTTTGTGGAAAATAAACTGCAGCCATCACAGCTCAGGGGATGCTTTCTCTGCCAGAGGTAAGAGAAGTTATGAAGGATAAAGAGGAAACATCCCTTGGACAGTTCACCGTAGTAGATAGTCTCTCCTTCAGACCGGGAAAGATGTAGTGCCTTTACAATTAATATTTTATGTTGCCAGAATTTAGATTGTAAAGGATTTGTTCCTTAAGTAATACATAATTTATTAAATCTTTTCATATCTACGAAACAAAGAGCAAACACAAATCCTCACACCCAAGCAAACACACAAATAGGTTCTTATGCAACTCCACTCCCTGTGGCTGCTTTTTGCCAGTTTCATCAATGGCTTAATGTAAACAAAATCCCAGGACAGGTGTTCCAGATTGCTTCAGTGTGACCTCAGCCTGAGCTGCCTTTTAAGGTGGCAGATCCCAGGGTTTCCTTCAAAAGCATATGTACTTATTGGCTTATTGTGCATATGTGCTTGTTGTCTAGGGGAAGGTCATGAGACCTATCTTATTTTCAGATTGGTGTATGCTATGATAATAGCTGTGCTGCTTAGACTGCTGTTGATGTTTCTTTCTTTGTAAGAAAAAAGGGAAAGTATCTGGAATTAGCGTGTCATCACACTCGCTTCTTCCCTCCTCTTCCTACTGCAAGGCTTGCACAAAGAACACAGACAAACACAGCCTGTGCATTGCACAAAAGTAATATTCAATCCAATATTTTATAAGTAACTGGTAACTGATATTTTTATTATATCATTTTTAAACGTGTTAATAGTGCTTTCCTTCTATGAGCAATGTACATGCCACTGTATAAGAGATTAAACCTGGATAAAAAAAATCACAGATTAACGCCTGCAGCTTCCAGATCATCAAAATGGACAGGCAAGCTCAGAAGTATTTCTAGGTCCAAGAACTGCCACCACAGGTTTTGCCTTTCCTTCCTACCGCCTCTCCAAGGCCTTCCAGGCCTTCTTTGCTGTGGCTTCTCTAGTGGGTGTCATGATGCTTCTTAATCAACAAGTGCAGATGTCCATGGGAGTCTTTCAATATTTATCAGCAAGATTTGGAGTCCTGCCTCTAAGAATGGTGGGGAGACTGCTCTTGGTTAAGGCCCATGCTGCTGAATGGATGCCATAGGAGAACTTCTTCCTCCCGTTAGGAGACTTGGTGGTTTTCATAAAATAACAGGTAGCATAGCTTTCCTCATTTTGCTTCAGCTTTTGACTACAGAGAGGACATTTTCATGATCATTTACTATGTAAAAAGGCATGCAGGAAAATTTAATACAGTTCTGTCTTTGAATGCAGATACCAGATGATGCAGAGCCTCAGCCATATAGTCTTTTTAATGAAAAGACTCTCTCTGTCCTTGTCACAAATTAAAAATAAATTATGTATGCATTTTTAAAAGAACTCACCACTCCACACTTGGAATGTGATATTAAAATGCAACCTGAAATTATGTTTCAAATGTTAAGCTTGAAATATTAACCTAAAAAGATGTAAAGGTGGAGGAGGCCAAAGAAATCTGTCTCTGTCCCATCCTGTCCCACCCCATTCCATCCTTAATCCTGGGAGATGAGGAGTGGAGCAGCTTGGTCTGCAGGAAGGCATTTAGAACACAAAGGTGGATTTTTTTTTTTTTTTTTTTTTTTTTTTTTTTTTTTTTTTTTTTTTTTTTTTTTTTGTGCACCAGCAGCAGCAGAACAGTGTTTCTGTCTGGAAGGGGGGTTGCTGTTGGAGGCAGCAGAAAAAAATAATCACCAAGTGCTTTGGGTAATATTCAAGGCTTCTGTCAACACCACCCAAATTACCAGAGCACTTACCATAGAGGCAAACCTTGGGAAACCACGTCAAGTGTTTAGCAACTGGTGACCTCATAGTTTTTCTTATTTGAGCAGTGCAGGATGAAAGCCTCCTACAAAGCCTGGGCAGAAAACTGACATGTCCTAGCCTGTTTCCTTCAATGGTTAAAAGAAGGTATGGCAGCCATTTAAATAAAATCTCCCTGTGTCTGTGCAATTATCTCTGAAAACAGCACAGGGTGTTATGGCTTACCTTCACAGGTAAGAGATATATCTGAGGTCCTATGCAGCACTCTGGGCTAGGGAAGCAATCTGGTCTTGAAATGTCTCATCATATTCACTTGAAGAAGACCACTCATCCTGGATATCCAGCTTTTGAGGGAGGACAGGTGGTTTTGCAGAGATTAGCCCATGGAGCTGATGACAGAAACTTTCAGGAGGAAAATCTGAGTGTGTTTCTTTACAGAACCTTTCCTCCAAGCCCTTTTAAGCCTCCTTTTCTGTCAGCCAACAAGCTCCAATGGCTATGCCAAGGCAGGGGTTGCAAAGAGCAGTTATGTGACAAGACTTATTAGGAAATAAACCCAGAGCACCCGATGTCACCAGGCACCCCACAAAACATGCAATACAGGATTATCAGGTTCAATCTCCATGCCAAAGCCAATGGTAATGCAAGGCTGGTGAACATCATAGTCCACTCCTCCCCTTTCTCAGATGCTGATGTATAAATCTGGCCTTAACATCTATGAACTAGAGAACATTTCAATTCCATTTATCCCTAATGTCTTGTGGTCTATTCCTAATCTCTTATGGTCTTTACAAATGCACTCTGTGAGAAGTTGAATGAGGCATTTGGAGTCAAAAGGAAATTTACCTTTCTACCCCTGAAAATGGTCCTGCTAAGAACTGAAAAAAGATACGAAGGTCACTTTCAGAAAATTTTTCCCCACAAATTCACAGACTGGATGGGGATTTTTGAAAGAATGTTGTCATTTAAGTGTGAGAAATGTCCCATTAGATTTTACTCCACTTTCTAGTGATTCAAAAATCCTTAGTGAAATGTCATGTATTTTCAGACAGGTTTTGCAAATAAATTTGAACTAAATATTTTAAAGCCTTCTTTCTCCCCAGGTGCATAGCCAGCACTGTGAGATGCCCTGGAAGAAAGGACTGCTGTACAGTAAATTACAACTTTATGACTGTGTAAAAATAAAAAAAAAACCAACTCAAACAATTATTGTTATACCTGACACTTATGTATGAGTGCACAGAAACAATTTGACACCTGTAAAATCCTTTGCCAACCTCATTTAAGTGCACCCAGTGAAAGAAATGGATGCTAGTCACTTTTATTACTTGCAGTGCAGAGACTGAGTATTTTAGAACCTGTTAAATAAGTTGGGTCAGACCCACAGATGATGTAAAAACATCTCCTAGTTACTCTGACATACCTGTGCTCACAGAGGGCTCTCTGCAGTCATTGCTCAACTGGTGCTGCCCCAGGGAGCTCTTACATCAGGTACAGCCTCCATGAGCTACAGACACACCAGTCTCCTGCCTCCAGTACTGCAGCTTCCCACCCTGTGTCCCTGGCAGAGGTGCTGGAAGAAGGGGCCAAGGTCCTGTGAGCTCTGTCAGCCAGCCAGCCTGGCATTTCAGCCCTGCCTGGGCCCCAGCTCCAAAATGCTCTCTTGGTCTCTTTTGGAGCCCTTTGAACCAACCCCATCCATCCCTGTTCCCTTGCTGTGGTAGTGCTACATTCATGAAAATGGCATCTTTGGATAACCTAGCCATGGTGGAGAAATGAGCATTTTTAGGGGAATGTAAGGACCAATGGCTGTAATGTGTTTCTCCCCACTGGGAAAAGGGAGGAGGAGCTGCCTGCTGGCAGCAGGTTGTGTTAGCACAACACTTCAGGATGACTAAATCGCTCAAGGTAAAAGGGTGGTGAAATTTGATTTGAGCTGCTGTCAACTGTGAAAATGCACTTATCACAGACTTCTCCCACTACCATGGAAAGAGACTGCATCCGAGCTTCTAGCAGCAGCTCTCGCTCTGTCCTGCTCTCAAACTCCATAAGATGGGAGTGACACGGATGTGATGCTCCAGCCACTCTCTCCCCTGGCTGAGCTCAGACCAGAGGCAGCTGGATGCAGTCTGCAGCTGGGTTCTTCCATGGAGCAATACAAGTAATGAAATCCACCTCATGAGACATTATGAGAAGCAACTCTTCACTAAGGTTTTATTCTCTATTCATGGATAACTCTGCCCACATATCCTCATCCTCGAAAGTGGTGCCTGTCAGTGTCGTATTTCCATCTGAAGCAGCTCCCAGCCCAACTGAGCTCTGCTAAAGATGCCACAAGGAATGTTTGGTGTGAAAGTGGAATTCCCCCAGCACATTAATGGGGAGGCCACTTCTTGCAGTCAAAACAGAAGACCTGGAGGGTCTGCCTTGGCAAATCTGTAAAACCCAGTGACTGGAACTTCAGCCTGCAGAAAGCTGAGCAGACTTGCTTTTAGTTTTCTCTTGAGCAGAAGCATCAAAGGCTACAGCTCTTGCGGTGCTGGTGCCATCTAGTCATAAATTTAAATCAGTTTGACTCTTTATCTTCCCTCATGGATTTCATGTCTCAGGTCACTCTTTCCCAGAAGTTGAAGAAGAAGCAGTTACATGTCTGAACTAGCAGTCATAATTCTGTGGCCAGTTATCAGACATGATACATCAAGTAACTGCATCTGATTAAAAATGACTGTGTACACATGCCTCCTCTTCAGCTGCAGTATTCCTCAGTCATGCTGAATGTGTGAGCTCATAAATGATGCTCATGTGAATAATCATCTAAAAGAACTAGAGGTTTTTTCCAGCTGGCTCACCCAGATCTGCCTCAAGATTAGCTCAAGAAGGTTCTTTTCCCCTTGTTCCCCGTCTTCACTCTTTCACTGAGCTTTGCCTGTATTTTAGGTATGTGCTGTAAGTGTCACTGCTTTCTCCAGTGCTGCTGGCATTTATCTCAGAATCTTCAGCTCTGGTGTGACTTTCAAATGTCCTTTTCCCTTTGTTTTCATGTACTCCTACCTGGTCTTGGTGGTCTAGAGCATGCTGAGTTTCTAGGTTTAATTGAGTTTGAAAAACACTAACACAGTTCTGGCCTTTGGTCCCTATCCATGTGTTCAGGGCACTGGAGGCTCCTGCATGCACCAGCCTCTTCCACATCTGATTTTCAAATAATGCATCAGTTGTTAGCAGCATCCTGGGAGGGCTGGTGTGTGTTTGCAAAGCTTCTCTTGGCAAAGGGATAGGGCATTCATTTGCAGTTGCAGCCAAATAGCACAGACCTCCCACAATAAAAATACGTTACTTTTTTTAACCTCTGGACTGTGACAGAGTTGAGGAGGATGACTGTGGGTGCAGAACACGACAAGAAATTGGATGAGTATCAGCCACCCAACAGCTGTGGGGTTCCTCCCCACCCCTTCTCCTGTGAGCACAGCCTGATAGGCCATGGACCATGGCATGTTTTGTGTCAGACTAATAACTGGTATTTGCATACAGAGATGCACAAAGCCTGCCAGGATTTTAACTCTCCAGACATATTTTTCATGTATTTTTCACTACTCACTCTGAGTAGCAAAGTGTGAGAGCTCTGCAGGTTGCTGTAGTGTCACAGTGATCTCTGGAGAAGGCTGGCAGCTGCTGCCTGTCTGTGTCCC
This sequence comes from Aegithalos caudatus, assembly GCA_013389925.1. NCBI lineage: Eukaryota > Metazoa > Chordata > Aves > Passeriformes > Aegithalidae > Aegithalos > Aegithalos caudatus. Next base: position 116,270 of record WEIU01000707.1, on the reverse strand, counting down.
AGGCACACAGCCGCCTTGCCCTGCACAGCACAGCAGGCTGTGCTCAGAGCCACGGTGTCTGCTTTCCTAGGAAGCACCTCAGCAGGACACAATGTGTTAGGGCTTCTTGAGAAATATTTTTGCATTGCTTCATGCCTCAAATAATTGCTTAAGCCACCTTCCCCCCACTGCTCACATGCATTTCAAATCCTGCCCCATCCCACTTGCCAATTGTCCTCAGGCTCATTGTGCAGAGCAGGAGGTTGCATGCTGCAGCATGGTACCCACTCCCTCCCATTCGCAGGGAGACCTCTCCCCTTTCCCAACTTCCCCATAAGCAGTGGCCCTGGCATTTGGGCTATCATGCCCCTGATGGAGCAGCTGACCCTGCAGGGGACAGTGGAGACCCTCACCATATGGACAGGAGCTGTGCTTCACCACCCATACCAAGTCCAGAAAGCAGACACAGGCCTATTTTACATACAAGTAGTGACAGAGGCATCCCCAGCTTCCCATCCAATGCCTGTCCCTGTGTCCAGAGAGGTCTGTCCCTTCACCAGTGCCAAGCTCTCCACAGGCCCCTGCTCCCATTGCCTGCTGCAGCACTGGCTAATGCTCAGGGCATCTGATCCTCACCAGTGGCACTCACTCTGCTCTTGATAACCACTGCCAAGCTTCAACTATTTTAAGATTAAACTGTCTTTGGGGTATTTACCTCTAGCCCACATTTGAGACTTAGCCAGGATTGGTGGGATGGGCTAGCTATTTGCAGGAGGAGCCTTGGGCCAGGCACTGGAGTGCTCCCCCTGGGTGGAGCAGATGGTTTTATCACCTTTCTCTTGAGATGTCCTCACATCGCTGCTGCAGCTTGGCCATTGGTCATGGGTCTTCCTGTGCCTGTGAAAATCCACGAAATCTGTCAGGTTACAAGCTATTTAAAAGCATTCCCATATGTACACAGCAGACCTGAGTTCCTGTGAGGTTTTCTGTTATTAATGGCTGATCCGGCTTCCAGGAGCCAGTAACTGCCAACTGGAGGCTTTTTTGCAGCAGAACATTTTGAAAACCACTATCTCGTGCATACCCTCTGGTGACTGATAAATTGCAAGCTCTTGTGGCCACTTTTTCTACAGTTTGGTGGGTTTTTTTCTCTCTTTCCTCCGTCTACTCCTTTATTTTTTTGAAAATAATAGGTAGTTAATTATATGTCTGCCATCCAATTGAGTCAGCCAGTGGCTTCACAGCTCAGCAGGAGATGACAGGCAGATAAACAGCCAGACACGCAGACATACATGCCCAGACATGTATGAACACACACACACTCACATATGGCTCTTCTGGAAACCTGGATCTACAGCAATGATAGAACTACAGTGATTTTGGCCAGCTGTGGGCATTTGTCAAAGACAGTGACCCTTGGCTGGGATGAGAGATGTCACTTGAAGGAAATGGGGCTGGCTTTTCCTTTTGCACTTAAAAAACCCCAACAACTTGAAAACTGTTCTTCAAAGCCTGGTTGGGTGACATGCCCATGTTGTGCTCAGGTCTCCCCCAGGCCCTGCACAGCCTCAGCTGGAGGAGTGCTTTTGGCTAGACCCAGGATTCTGTGAACTCCTATTGAGATAAATAGACCTCACCTGGAGTGAATGACATGTTTGATGATGCAGGTTCTGTGTTGCCAGTTCAATGTTCCATGTTTTACAAGATACGTGTTGTTTGTAATCCCTGTTCTGTCTCCCCTTCTGCCGGGTCCCGGTCGAGCCCTACTGTTTCCCAAGATGGCAACTGGGGATGTATGCAAATGCCCCTGCCGAAAAACACTATTCTCCCCAAAAAGAACCCCGACAGATGACGAGCCAGCTCTTCAAATGAAGAACTAATGGAAACAGACTGTGGTCGGGAACAAGGGGCATCACCTCAGAAGTTTCCCCTCCTCGCCAGGACCTTAAGAGAACTTGCCAGGAGTGACCCCCCTGGACTTTCGAGCCAACTGGGACTCTCTGGGTATATCCCGGGAGGTCAGGAGTCCCGGCTCTACCCCCCGCGGGTAGAGCTGCATACCTCCTCCTCCGAGTTGCCATAGGGAACAGCGGCGGTGTGTGCGCGACCCGTCGGACCGCCCCCCCGAGCTGATCACTAATAAAGGCATTTTAAAAAGGAGAAGAAGTCTCCTTGCCCGTTTATTACACTATTGCATGTCCGTGGTGTGGCCCCGGTCCTGACAGTGCCCAGCTGATGTGTTCTTGTACCTGCTTTGAAAGCCCTAGCAATACTGCTTTGACAGCAGCAGTTATGAGAATAATTTCACTGCTCTCTATGGGGCACACGTTTACTCAGGTCTGGAGCACCACTGGTGACCCCAGAGGAAGGGCAAGCCAGAGCATGGTTTAATTTAGGGAGTTATAAATCAAGCACATAGCGACACAATGGGAATAGATGGGTTATCAATGGCAGTATTTGGGCATACTCCATATTTTCACTGGGTGGGCTCCTGTGTGTCCTGGTTTTGAAAGGACAGGTATCTGCCAGCAAAAGCTGGAAGTTCCCTTTGAATAGAGAATGTAAACCCCTCCCTCAAATTATTATAATTTTTCAATTAGGGGCTTTCAGGCAAAGTTTTGGGAATAGGAATAACAGTTTTTTAATAGGAATATTAAAAATACAAATATAATAGTACAGAAAATAAAATAAACATGCAAGTAAAACAAACAAAAACCCTAGAAAAACATGACCTGACACCCTGTTGGTCAGGGTGTTAGAATCAATCCAGATGAATCCTTCTGGAGTAACAGACACAGTCCTGTGGAGTAGAGATGATCCTGTAGAAAGTCCAGTGGTGGTGAGATAGGTCCAGTCTTCCTCCAGGAATCCAGTGGAAAAAGGAAGTCCTGCTGTTCCTGTCTCCCCTTTTTATCTAGGTAGGAATGCTTGGGTCCCCCCCAGCTGGGCAGAGCATCTCCCAGTGGGATGATGGAATGTCTCATGTCATTGGTGAGCCTTAATGGCCCATTATCAGAAAACATCAGCCCCAAAACTTGTGCTTGGCCACCTTTTGTTTTCGTTAAGTACCCAGCAATTAGTTACCTAGCAACTTAAGGGAAAAAATTCAATTAACACAAAGGAAACAATAGCCAACCTCCAACACTGTGCAAAGTGGATACACAGGCATCATTGAAAAGGGACCTCTGATCCATGCAAGAAGCAGGGGACCCAACCTTTGCAGTCACCTAAATTTTGGGATGTGACACACAAATAAGGAACATTAATTTTTCTATCATGCTGAGAATCTCATGCATAGGAGAAAAGGGTCTGCTGCCTGGAGAGGTTGTGCTGCCAAACAGACTGCTTGCTGCTATGGTATCTAGTCCTCATGCAAAAGACAGTTTGAATCTATCAGGGAAAATCAAAGCCACAGATTTAACAGCCACAGGTTATTCAAGGCACAATGTGACGTTTACAAGATTCAGGTTTATTCTGATTGTTGCACTCCTGTAGAACTGATTGCAGATAATAATCAGGGTTTGGCATTCAGGAGAGAGCATGGATAGCGACAGAACCTACAGTTTGTAGGTACAAGAGGAGGTGACTTGGTCCTCAGCAGCTGCTTGTCTTCCTACCTGTTCTGGGTTTCAGGTTATGCACAAAGCCCTGTGGACTTCCAAGTTTCTTAAACCAGAGAAATGAAACAGCTGGCAAAAGCAAGCAAGAAAGTGGAGAATGGAGAGCATCCAAGGAGTTCGTGATTGGTCTTACAAGCACCATGCAGAAAAGCCTCAGCCAGTTCCACATTCACTGTCTGGAGACCTGTCGTAATTTAAATCCAGCCAGCAACTATGCCCCACACACCCATTCAGTCCCCCTCCATGGAATAAGGGAGAGATTTGGAAGGGTAAAACTGGGGAAACTCATGGATTGAGATAACTACATGCAAAGCAAAAGCTCCACTTGCAAGCAAAGCAAAACAAGATGTTCATTCACCACTCCCCAGGAGCAGGCAGGAGTTCAGCCACCCCCAGGAAAACAGGGATCCATCACAAGTAATGGTGACTTAGGAAGACAAATGGCATCACTCTGAATGTCTTCTTTCCTTCCTTCCTTTTCTTCCTTCCTTTTCTTCCTTCCTTTTCTTCCTTCCTTTTCTTCCTTCCTTTTCTTCCTTCCTTTTCTTCCTTCCTTTTCT
>WEIU01000707.1:51458-112029 GCA_013389925.1 Aegithalos caudatus | reverse complement strand
CTCCCTTCCTTCCTTCCTTCCTTCCTGTTGTAAATGCTGAGCATGATGCCATATGGTGTGGGATATCCCTGTGGTCACTTGGGATCAGCTCCAGTACCATCTATCAGAGCAATGACAAGTGTGCAAAGGTGTCTGTACTGGGCTCTACAAGGAGCTGATCTCAACAAGGTCTGTTGAGAAACAAGTTCAAACACTTTTAGGAATTGCTCTCTGCCAGCCTCTAATTGCTGACTCTAGTAATCATCAGCTGATGAGATCTGAAATTTGGATCAAGGGAGAGCTTAAGCAAGTGAGTATTGCAATAACAAAAATAGAGAATTCACACATGAACATTATTTTTTGCAAGAATGAATCTAAGCTCATACTCTGCCAGTACCATGCAATAGCATTAGTTATTTTCAGAAGTGGGGTTGAAGGTGGTTGTACTCCACAAAGGGCTTTGCTCCAACATAACAAGGTGCGAAGGATTCAATTTTGGTCTGAGCCAAGGTGATCTACAGAGCCAGGTCTTCCTGCCTGGTTTTGCTATTGCTGACTTCATTCATGGGTATGTGCACAGGGAAGTTGTGCTAGCCTGGTAATGCGTTTGCACATTTAGAAGGCAGTGGTGCAAAACCACACTTGAGTCACAGCTGAACATACTTGATGCAGGAGACATTGATGTATTTCACTATATTTATATCAGGCCAGATCTTCTGAAAAGGAAAAAAGTAAAAAGGAAGGAGGACAGAGAAGGCATTTTCTTTCATAAGGCTGTTAAAGAGTAATGAAATGAAAAGGGCAAAGAAAATATTAACACTTCCTTTGCACTCTGGCTGCATTCATGTGTGTCCACTTTATTTAGAATTGGAAATCTCCTAAACTTGGCAAAGTAGTGGAAGACTTAACAGAATGCCTGTAGTTTTGAGATAATGTCTCAGGGTCTGGCTTGAGGACATTCTGGGGCAGTAGAGGTTATATCCTTATTGCTTTCAAGGTAAAAAGGGAGTGATTTAAGGCTGGACTAGAAGAGGCTCTTTTATAGAGAAATAGAAATGTCAATCCTAATTTTGAAGTTCACCCCCAAAGGGGATCTGGAAACAAATTTCTGAAAGAAGCAAAGCAGTGTTTTATGAGCATCTTCCACCTTCAAGAATGCTGAATACTTCTCATACCTTTAATCAAAAGTAAACCGTGAGAGTAAAGAAAGGAGATTTACTCAGGCAAGCAAGCAGAGGCCAGGGATGCAATGCAGCAGCTCCAGCATCACTCTCCACTGGGGCTACAACAGCATGTGCAGAGTGCTCAGAGCAGGACAGACCTGCAGGCTCTCCCTGACAACCTCTGAGCTGCTCCTCTGATGAACCCCTTTCCCTCCCCACCCTGCCACCCAGCTCCATCCTCCAGAAATGGAGTCTGCTTCCAAAATCCCTACAAGAAGGCCCAAAAAACAAGGCTGCCATTCCTGCATTTCTCTCAACGGTGCCTAGGCATTGAGGAAGGAGTGCTTTCTGCTAGATCCTCAGCTGGCTGGGGCTTCATTTAGCAAAATCACAACCTGGAACTGCAAACAGCAATTCTCAGACAGATCGTGGGGCCTTCAGCTTCAGAAGCAGTACAAGATGTGTTAATTTGTGGTTAAGGCATATTTATCTGGAACAGCACTGAAGGGTGTCTTGGCCTTTCCTGTAGCACAGCACTGAACTGCCAAAATAAAGAAGCATTAGAAGTTAATAAAAAGGTCTGAAACACATTCATTAAAATACTTGGAAAACTTTGCAGTTTGGCTTCATACCATAAGGCGAGTATGTGAGAACTTGACTGGGCTTGCCTGCCTCCCTAGCAGACTGTCTTGACTTAATACTTATAAAAATATCACCTGGCGCCTGATGCCGTGTTAAAAAGCCCCTACCATGTCAGGTACTGTTGTAATTTGCCCTGGAAATGCATCTGAAGCAAAGGAATGCATGAGCACAACTTCAGAGCTCAAACAGGGAAAATGCTGGTTGTTACATAAATCAGTGGATATAGATGGAATTTTGTTTATTTTAACCATCACCCCAAATTTTCAGGGGCTGGTAACTTTGGCTGGTAACTCTGGCTCATCCTGCCTATGGATGGACAGATGTTGCAGCTAGTGCTCCCAGAGCAGTCTCTGTGGAGACCACACTTTCAGGTGTCCTGGCCACATCTGGAACCATTTCAAGGAAAATCTAGCCCTGTATTTGACCTCATTGTTCTATTTACTCACCACACTAATTAGGTCGGGCAGAGGGAAGGCCAACAAGACAGGTAGGATGGACTATTTGCATAGCTGCAAGCGGCTTCTATCTGATGGAGTGGAGTGGATTGAACTATAGGTGGATTGTGGGTCAAGAGGTTGTTTGAGTTTCACATTCATGGATGCCCTCTCCACAGCCATTCCACAGCACTCTGTGTTGCTGCTCGGTCATGAACTGAGGGCTGGGTTCAAGCTCCCAGGGATCAGGATCGCTGTAGTTCTGTGTCCGTGCAGCACCCTGGGGACAAACCCTACAGTGCTTCAGTGAAAGTGCCCACTGTCCAGCTCAGCCTATAGCCTGCCTGAGAAGCCTGAACCTTGGAAAAATTTGTCAAAAGCTGAAGCCATCTTTGATCTAGTATTTACTTTTAGGGTAAAAATTAAAAGATATATGAAGCACAGGCTTGGGATTCTTTGCCTAATCCTTGATCCTCTTACCCCACCCATTTCTCTGGGATGCCAAGCCTCTGGCTAACATTCAACTACCACACTTGGGATTATCTTGCTTCGTAGTGTTTATCCTGCCTCCTTCAAAATGCAGTGACTACCCTGGGACCAAGACACAGTATTGAATTTTTCCACCTATCGTAGCATCTGTGAGTCCAAGGTGTTGAGTTTGTGGCCTTTGGCCTTTTCCTTAGATGAGCTCTCAAGAGTTTTCAGGTATAATAAAAGCAGCCTTATGGGTTTTTAAAGGTAGGACATATTTTACCAAGGAAGGTAACTAGTTAGCACTTTTCCTTTTGCCTAGGTGGAAGTGTATAATTGTGCAGCACTTCAGCAGTGGATTGCTGTTCCCAGATATGCCTCCTTTGGGAGCCTGCTGTAGATTCAAGCTGTATGGCTCCCACCCTGCAAAACTCCAAAGCAGGGCTATGTGGAGGCACAGGACAAGTTCAGAACAGGCAGGCTGTGTGTGGAGGTAACTGGGACCCATGTAGCACCATGCATAAGGAAGACAGGGGAGAAAGGATTTTCAGCCTTCCTACCCACATTCTCTGCCCAAAGTGACTTCTGCTTGAAGAGCATCACACAGACAGCACCTTGCTTAGTTTTGGTGACTGAACCCAAAATCTCAGCAGAAGAATTACACATTAGCATCCCTGCATAGCAACCACAGCTCTTGGGACAGTCCTACCTGCAAAACACCACCACAGTCCTCTGCACCCTGGAGCACAGAGTATCGAGTACGACCTGTTCACAAGGACCTCAATTCCTGGCAAGAGCAGCACCCAGCTTCTCCAGATCCATTCACCTGTCTCTTTTCTTCACAGGAAGCTCACTGAAAGACTTCTGATAGGAAAAGATCACTGGTGAAGAGATGGAAAGGAGCCCACATAGTGGAAGGTATGCACAGCTCTTCCTTCTACTTCTCTATTATCAGTAAAGAACAAAGAAAGAGCAGATGTATATCTGACGTGTTTACATGAAAGCTGCAGTATTTACTGATGCTTTTAAGGTCATATCTTACTTCAGTCAAGCATAAAAAAAAAAGTAGAGAATATCTTGCAATTAGTTAGCTAAACATCTTTTCCTGCCTTTCTATTGGGTAAGAGAGATACTTACAATAAACTTTATCTGGGAGACAGTTCAAGGAATTGGCAAGAGAGCCTAAAATCCACTAACTCAGGGTTACTAATCCACTCAAGGAGAGTCCAGGTTGACTGAGGAATGGCCATAAATGATCACATTTGACATTGATTCAATGGCTTGTGTAAAATATGAGTGAGTCTGTACACATGCTTCTGTGGGAGGAGCATTGTCTCACACTGACAAGCTACAGAGGCTTCTGTGAAGAGGCCCAGACTCCTCTGGGCACAGAAAGATAATTTTTCAACTAATCTCTGGAAGTTCTATTCAAAGCATGTATATACACAGGAGTGTGGACAAATTTGTCAGCTAAGGCCACTCTGACTGAGGTATAAATCCAGAAAACTGCAGTCTGGAAACACAGCCAGGACACACCCTGGGTACTCCTCTCATCACATCAAGTCCTGGCAGGGGACATTACCTCTAGTCATCCTAGTAGCTTTCTGGGAGCTATGTGGGCACCATCACTATGATATTCCAATATGTCCCATTGGCCAGTGAGACAGGGAATTTTACAAATAAAGACAGCTAAAGTGAATGGCCTGTTTTCTTGATGATCCGTGGTTCAGATTAAAAAAATCTTGGGTCTCTTGAATTGAAATGTAATGTTTTATGCACCAAAACCACCCTTCCTAGCAAATTTACTCTCAGGCTTAGTAGTTGAAGCTCCCTACCTGCTTTCTGGGGTGTCAAGAAATCACATGGATGGCCAAGTTGTTCCCAGTCAGCTCTGAGGTCTGTCTATGGCCCTGGTCAGTGCAAGAGGCAGTGTACTAACTAAATGGTCCAATACTGATCCAATAGTTGTCCAGTTATGGTGCTACTCGAAGCTTGCATGGAAAAATTAGGAAAAAAGCAGAGAATTCCTTTTTGTCCTTTAGAACAGAAAGTCTGAAGCCATTTCTCACTGTTTCACTCCTCTTATCGTTCTACACTGTCCACCATATATAAAAACTGATGTAATGTGAGTTAGAGCAAAGCCTATTGGGAGGTACTAACACAAAAATAGAAACCTCCTACACTAAATTAAACCGATGCTCTGCATGTGCTAAGACCTGTGTGAGAGAAACACTGCTTGTAAATATTCTTTGCAGTCTGCGTAGGAGTTGCGTGGAGGCAGCCTGAAGACCTCCAGCAGCAGAAAAATGAGATAAATCTGCATTTTTTTGGCTGAGCGTCTGGGGAGAAGGGTTTTAGTATGTGCTAGAAGAAAGTGGAGATTGCAGTTATCAAGCTGTGTCATGATGGATTTAAATAATAAAGGCCCGAGCTGCCTTGTACATCTCGCATCTCAGGGAGGAGGGTTTCAGAAAGGTGAGAAATAGTCTCCCACCCTATCTCTTCTCTCTTTGCTTGGCAGCTTTCTGTGTTTCTTAGCTAAAATCTCATAGGAAACATCACAAAATTTACCGTGCACAGCAAATTTCGATTACATGGAGATACCCTTCCCAGCTGAAAGACTCCGTATCGGAAGGATAACTGGGCTACGTGAGCCGTACTGCTGCGCTGTACCCAGCGTGGGCGCCCGCAGGAGCGAGGGCAGCTCCAGCTCCGCTCCTTCCCGCACACAGCTCCGCTNCCGCACACACAGCTCCGCTCCTTCCCGCACACACAGCTCCGCTCCTTCCCGCACACACAGCTCCGCTCCTTCCCGCACACACAGCTCCGCTCCTTCCCGCACACACAGCTCCGCTCCTTCCCGCACACACAGCTCCGCTCCTTCCCGCACACACAGCTCCGCTCCTTCCCGCACACACAGCTCCGCTCCTTCCCGCACACACAGCTCCGCTCCTTCCCGCACACACAGCTCCGCTCCTTCCCGCACACACAGCTCCGCTCCTTCCCGCACACACAGCTCCGCTCCTTCCCGCACACACAGCTCCGCTCCTTCCCGCACACACAGCTCCGCTCCTTCCCGCACACACAGCTCCGCTCCTTCCCGCACACACAGCTCCGCTCCTTCCCGCACACACAGCTCCGCTCCTTCCCGCACACACAGCTCCGCTCCTTCCCGCACACACAGCTCCGCTCCTTCCCGCACACACAGCTCCGCTCCTTCCCGCACACACAGCTCCGCTCCCGCACACACAGCTCCGCTCCTTCCCGCACACACAGCTCCGCTCCTTCCCGCACACACAGCTCCGCTCCGCTCCAGCACACACAGCTCCGCTCCCTCCCTGCCAGCCGCTGCCTCCTAGGAATGAGATTCTTCTGCGCTGCCTCAGGCAGTTTTAGGCAATTTCCTACTTATCTGGAGCTTACACTTCCAGCCAGAAAGTTGAAGCGTTACCAAGCAAGAAAAGGAGTAGGAAAAAAGTTATTGACCTTTGTTTTTCCAAAGTTAAGTAAATGTGAGCAGTTTTTAAAATTTTTTATGGGAAGGTGGCTTCTTCCCTTTCATCTTTTTCATTCCCACCAATATTAGGCCCTCTGGTTTCCAATACCATCCCAGAGCCATAAAACATGTGCTTTTCTATATATTTTTTTATAAGATTAAAGTCAGTGTTCAATAATCATATTAAACTATTTTCTTTTTTAAAATCATACAAAATCCAACACCTAGGATAAAACATTTCAAATTAAAAGCTGCATATTTCACAAGTGATAGCTAAACAAAACCAGAACTATTAATGAGAAATTTCAGACATCTTTATATTTCTCACAAAATTATAGAGCAATAGAAGACCCATCTATATTAGAATGAGGATTGAGTATAATCCTTAGAATAAGGATTGAGTATAAACTATTTTAATCTATTACATGAGTATATTTTGTAAATTGTAGAAGCTTCATAGCTCCCAAAATCTGACAGCTTGTGAACATTAAATATGAGCTCATCTCACAGAGACAAGTGTCTGGTTACATTTAATCTTTGTTTTAGCACAGCATAGAGGGGGCTGGGTGCTCACAGAAGTGTGCCTGGCAGCTGGACCAGACCAATGGGAATATTCCCATTTATGTGGAAGGAATTGGGAAAACTGATGTCAGCTCTGGAAAAAAAACAAGCAAAACCCTCTACTTTGTGCATGCTACAAGTTGTCAATTTACAGCTGTAGCCAGTTATTGTGACACAATTAAATTGCCAACTATGGGTGCAGCCTAAGAAGGCTCCTTATATAAAACAATGGAGCAATTTTTGTTGCTGGTGTAATCACGTGTCACAGGAATCTTGAATTTGACATGCTACCTTGAAAGCCTGGTCTCACTAAAACCTGCAAGAATACAGTCATGCAGGGTTTCCCCTACAACAACAGCCCCTCCTACCCTGGCCTTTGGACACTGATTTCCATCACTTCTCTGGATGTGGTATGTCATGGGCTGACAAATGACATCGCAAAGGAAGCACAGGAGTGTCCTCCTGGGCACCACTGTACTAATGCCCATAATTTAACTTCAACAGTATCTTCCCTATGGTCTCTCCAGAAGGGGAAGCATGATCATCTTAGAAATTATAATGTCCTATAATGTAAAATTTGTATACCTGCATTTGAACCCAGATACCTAGGTGTTCCAGGCCAGGCTGGGGCACACTGATCTAGTGAAAGATGACCCTGCCTATGGCACAGGAGTTTGAATAGATGATCTTTAGAGGCTCCTTCCAATCCAAACCATTCTGTGATTCTATGATCCTATGATTCCATGATCTCTTCTCCACTCCTGAACTCATTTTAGATACCTATACATATAAATACATGTGCATGCACATGTATGTGCACAAAGATACATGCATTCACTGGCCAAAATGAGACTTCAGAAGCTGGCACGAGCATGTGCAAGTATTGGTATAAAAAATATACAGCATGTTCTTTTTCTTATTTCTTCAAGGCAGTATTACTGCAGGTCTGGCATTCCAGAAGCTACTGGGCCATTCTCAGCCTTGCACATGAACACACACATATGGGTATGTGTACCCAGGAAACAGCACTGGCTGAAGACTGGATAGGATTTATAAATCAGTCAGGAATTGCATCACTTCCTCCTTGCTGTTGTGATACTCCTTCGAACTTGGGTGTTTCAGTAAGGAAGGAATATTTCTCAAATTTATGCAGGGACATCTGTAAGCTTTGATTTGACTGCTTGATTGATTGATTGAAATCTCACATAATCTGAAATAACATCAACTCACAAAGTACTGGAAGAAGTATGGCAGGTTGGTACCTCTGCCCTTTGTAAGTTATCCATTGTAAGTTATCATAGGTAAATATGTAATACAAACATAAATGAATCTATTTAAAACATGTTAGGCTGCTTACCCCACACTGTTAGAAAGCAAGCCTATAGGGCACCACATCTGCTAATCTGGTGTCTGGAGTAATCTATGGACAGCTCTGTCTTTTACTTTTGGTTTTATCTCACCTCTGTTCAGACTACGAAATGCCCAGACCCTTAGCTGGGCAGCAGTCACACACCCCTTCACCTCATCCTGCCAGCTGAAACACATCTGACACTTGGCTCTCCTCTCATAAAATAGGCTTTTCCATCCCCTGCTTGTTTGTGATGCTCTTCAAAAAATCCCTTAGGAAAGCAGGCAAACACAGCTTTCCAGCTGAGATTCAAAAGGGCCCTGAACAAGGACATTAAACCTGCCCTTGCTCTGCTGGTCAGCCATACATATTATACACCCTGGAACAATGCTTCCCATGTATCAGTGGCTCACAGTCATGCTGTGACTGATTAATGCAGCATGATAGCTCATGCACCAGCTCCAGTGAGACACACTGCATCCAGCCAGTCATCTCCTTCCCCTGGCAAATGGCTGTATTCATAGCAATGGTGCTCAAGAGCTGAACATCTTCACCCTTACAGCAGCCAGCCCAGAGCCCATAGCTACTGCTCCACTATTACATTTCACCACATTTCTGTTACCAGCATGCTGTCATCAGTTTATCTTACTGCCTCCTTTTCACTTCTGGTGACAGTTGTGAATAAAGCATTAAATAAAGTCCATTCCAAGCCTGTCCTGGAGATATTTCACCTGTATTTGTTTCTGGCATGTTTGTTCTCATTCAGTCATAACCCACCATTATCTTCCTATTTATCAGTGCTTTCCCTATATTAAAATTCATGTTTCTCCAATATAAGAAGGAAGTTATTTGGTTTATTTCATCATCATAGTGCAGATTGCATACACCTTATCTGAAAAGGTCAGCTATCTCATTAAAAAAAGGCACAATGTTAATTTGGCATGATCTACTTTAAGCAAATTCATGTTGTATTTCATCCCATTTTAAGTCTCTTTCCTTCAACATAGTCTTCATGTCCAGCTGATTCAGGTACCTAATGCATGAGCAGGAAGGGAAAAGAGAGAAAAAATTGGTGCCCAGTTTCCCTTTGTTTCCCTGCTCTGCTCTGTTATCTGTGACATCAGATAGCAGACTTCAGCAGTCACTGAAGTCCATGCAGGCAGCCTAAAACAGAAGGAACAAAACAAGGAGTAAAATTATGAGCTCACCCATGAAGCTCTCCCATGGAACATGAATTGTGAATCCTCCCTGACAGAACCTGTTGCCTCATGAAACTCAGAGTCCAAGGGGCTTAGTCAAATATTTTAGATAGAGATGAAACACTAGCAATTATTAAAAGACAATTAAAAGGATGATTTTTCTTCACACTCCATAAACTGTTCTCTAGCTGGGCTAGAAGGACCTGAACTCTTTGGTTGAAGAGCTCTTGATCAGGGGCACACCATAAATTTAACAACATTCTCTGTACAGTTTGGCTGTCCAGAGCAGTTACCACTGCAGATGAAGAACTGCTCCTCTGCACCAGGGTCATGGGTGCATCTTCAACTTCCACAGAGCCTCTCCATTGCAGAGACACACCATTTCTGGGGAATGTAGGGATATATGGATACAGTTTGCTTTCCACACACTGCATTTGGAAGTAGACAGCATGGCATACACTCCATGCCAAGCAAGAGCGAGACTGGCTGGAACAGGTGCTGGGTTTGGTAAGGAGGGAGGCTCTATCAGCTTGTTTAAAGGATGGTGTCTATCAATCAGGGCATGTAGATAGGTAAGCTGCAGACACAGAGCAAGGTTTATGGTTCTGCAGCTCACTGGGAGTGGCTTTGTGAGAATGCAGCTGGCAGGTGCCTCACACATGTGGCCAGCACTGCAGAGCAGCACAGCACGAGAGAGGGCACAGGCCCTCCTTGCCCTGCCACGCAGGATTTGTCACAGCAGCAGCACAGGAAACCGCCGAGAGGGCAGGTGCCAGTGGTTAGCTAACCATCAGCTTCCACTCTGCTGGAGAAGCCTGGGGTCAGGTTCTTCAGGAAGGGTTGCAGCCAGACAGGCACAGCCTGTGTGCCCCTCCAGCTGGGTGGCTGTATGGGAGACAGCAACTGTCATCACTTCTGTTCCCAAATGACCCAAAAATGGAGAGCTAGGCCCAGCCTGCCAGCTAAACTTTCCCAGAAGTCTGGAAAAGTACAGTAAGGGAGAAGACAATGACAGTCTTGTCAAGCATGTCTCGCCCTAGGTTCCTCTGCATGTGCAACTGCTCAGGGAAGCTCTGCCTGTGCAAAGTTTTGTGTGCAGCTGGCCAAGCACTGAGCACTGCCTCAGGCACCTGCCCCTCTCTGTGGTGCCATCTTCTCTGCCCGTTCATACATACCCAGTTCTTCCACTACAGTGATTCAGAGAAACAGTGATGGGCCTGCTTCCAGACAGCTCCTGACTGCTGCTGGGACCAGGTCCACCCCAGAAATCAGACTCCCAGGAATAGTGCAGTGGCATCCTTTCACACCAAAAGTTGTATGTTTCTTAGTCTCAGGCTATGTCTGTGTTCTGCAGATCACAATGCCCAGGAAGGCATCCTCAGGGGCCTACAGAACACAACATGCCTGAGAAGTGCAGTTGAATATTAGTCCTTGAAAACCATTTCAGGTGTATTTATAAAGCTGCTGTTTCCTAAACGGACAGGACTTTCTATGAGTGCAAACCCTTCTAACATTCAGTGAACATCAACAATAACAGAAACAAATGACAGATTATTAATGTATAATTGGTATGTTGAATGGAACTTAATTTATGCAGTTAAAAAAAAAAGGAAAAGAGTGCAGTGGTAGAAACAATAACAGCATGACAGTGAGGCAGCAGAGGTTTAGGTTAGATATCAGGAAAAGGCTTTTCACCCAGAGGGTAGCAGGAACAGGCCCTTCAGGGAAGTCGTCACATCACTAAACCTAACACAGTTCAAGAAGAAATTAGGCAACACTCTCAGCCCCATGGTGTCATTCTTGGGGTGTCCTGTACAGGGCCAGGGGTTGGACTCAATGATCCTTGTGGGTGCCTTTCAACTCAGCAGATTCCATGATTCTAAATAAAAAGTTCTCACTTCATCTCATTATAAACTTGAATTTTACAGCTAACTATCACAAAACAGAGTAGAACCTTTTAGCACTTTTGATACTGTATAATCTATAAACCCCTTTATTTAGAAAGAAAACTTAAAACATATTGAGAAGAGAGCATTTTCCTTCCTGCTGTGAAATTAATGTACTAGCTCCCTCATGGCCAAGTGGTAGAGGAATATAAAAGTGATTTTGCCTAAATACTGATTTCTCTGTTGTACTTTGGTAAGTACAGCTGATACATCACTCCTGGTGCTCTCTTTGGATAATGTCAAACAATAATGAGGCAGAAAATGCAGACTTCAAATAAAGCAGGACAATAATACTATAATAAAATAATTGTCTCTGAGTGTCTTTAACAACATTTATTATTAAACTACCGCACTGAAATCCACCTCAGCTTACCAGCTTTTAAACGAAACAACAATCCCAGAACTGTTGACATTTTGACTATGACTTCTAAAATACATTCATCTCTATAAAGGTTAACCTAAAATATCTTGAGACCTCACTCACTTTCTTTCAATTTATCCAGGTCCCTCAGCAACCAGGACATAGGCACTCCATATAAATGATGCCTCCTAAGTGCTAGATTTTAAGAGGATCTTGCCTCAGAAGACACTGCCTGTGATAGCAAGGGACAGCTCTTGTTTTTCTTGACATTTTCACAGCTTGGCATTTCAGAGAAAAAAGAGCTTGTTAAACAGCTAGTTAATATGCTGGGAATGACCTTGCAAGGGAAAACAGCATGAGAATAAAGTTCTCATGAAACTCATACTTACATATGTCAGCTTGGATAGACTGAAAAAGGATGGAAAATGGTGTGGAGTGTCCAAATCCAATCCACCTGCCTCTGACTTTGCCCAAGCAAGCTGTTGAGCTTCCTTCCTGTATAAGAAAGAGTTTTATAGCCAGATCTTACATATCTCTGTGCTTTGCAAAAAGGCTGGTGCCCCATGATGGCCACCCTGGAGGCTAGGCCCCAACTATGGCCTTCATTCCAGTTGGTGATGCCCAGTCCATGCTGACCACAGCGACACGAGTTTCTCCCAGTACAGAGTTTGGTGGCAAGGAATATACCGTGTTTTAATTTTAAAAGATTGAGAAATGGAATCCAGCACGTGGAGATAAAGTCTTTGGCAAAGGTACGCCTGTGGTCTGAGACCACAGATCCACCACAGATCAGATCCCTCTGTCTTGCTACCACTGTTCAAGTGGAGAACATGCCCTTAACCAGAATATATCCTCTCCCTGAGGACTTAATACAGATGAAAACTTCAGGGACAAGATTCTCAGATGGTATAAATTGGTATCATTTCATTAACTGAACCAGCTAGACCCTAATCTCTGGTTGCTGCAAGCTGCATTTGGGATACTTCTTTTCCTACACTTTTCTGGATGACTATCATCCTTCTGTCTAACCATCATTATATTATGTGTTTTTTCCCCTAGACAGAATCTGACCACAAAATGAAGAGTTCAAGAAATCAGCTGGTCCATCATCTACTCTGCAGCAGGAATAGCTGTAGTTATGGTTTGTATCTCCAGACACCACAGCCTATGGATATTCTCAGGAGTTTTGGTTTTAATGGCTGGGCTATTTCATTCATAGCAAGACAAAAGCAGAGGGAATCTGAACCTTTTTGCAGGTACAGAGCAGTTTTAGAGGCAGTTGCTTGCCAAGATCCCACCTGGATATTGGAATGGGATTGGGCTGGGAAATAGCAAGGAGATCAAACTGCACACTGGGATCCACCAAAAGCACTTTTTTGTGTTTGTATAGGCAAGTGTAGCAAACTGGCTCTGGCTGCTGCTGTCAGTGATATCTGAAAGATTTGAAGAAGTGGAAGATATTCTGTGTGGTTGGGCCAAGGGATTATTTGGGTTCAAATTATGTGCATGGACTAAGGACTCAACAGTACTCCCAAACTGTTGGAAATTAATGGTCATTCTCCTTCTGTATGCTGTAAATTGACTCTTACTCCAGCTACCACACAATTGTGTCTTAGCTCTTTCCAGTCCAATTTTTTTTAATCTGTGGCACTGTGATGTATTCCTGATGGATTAATGCAATGATTTATCAAGCACAAAATGAGCCACAAGTATCAGACTGAGATCTATGAAAGATCATTTCAAGAAAACCCCATGAAACTGAATTACTGAATGCAAAGAGTCCTCAAGAGAGTGTTTTCTCCGCAGAAGAAAATAATTGCCATTTTAAATTTGTTTTACCAACATTTTATCTTATGCTCAGCTGTAGCTTGAAAACCTAAATGAATAGAAAGACACCAGACCAAGTGTCCTGACTTTACAGTAACGCACCCACAGCAGAAAAACAGAATCTAGTGTGCTGACTTCGCATTGATGACACAGACAAAATGGAGAAGTCCTCCTTGCCAGTAGAACCACTACCATATGATTAATTTACTTTAAGTTCAGCAAATCATCCTCCAGTAATTACTAACCTAATCTAATCTTGCTTGCATTTTAACATCCAATTAAAAAGACATATACCACAATAAGCATTAAAAAATCAACCAACCTGCAGCAGCACCGAACACTTAAACATGTCCACAAACCTGAATGGGGAATAACACCTGACAGAAGTTCTCAAGAAGATGATGTTATCTGTCATTTCTCTTGCAGCATCCCTGTAACTTAAATCAGAATAGAGCATGCATGGACTTTCTCCAACACATACAAAGGCACAAGTCATTACAAAAAAAAAAAAAAATTCAGTCAAATTTTTCTGGAGGATCCATAGGGAGATGGTATTGTGTGTTTTTAACTGACTTAAAGGCTTGGTAGAGATATTTCTACCAGTGGAAGTGCTATCCTTCAGGATTTCTTCAACCCAAAGCTGGAGACAGCTAGTAAAATACTGAGGCTTGCTGAGGTCCAGGATCGGGGCATTTGTAGAAGCATATCCATGCTTGTGTGTGAAAGGGGAAGACAAAGTCATAAAACAATACAATGTGTCAAGATAATTATTTTTTCCAGCAATTGCACAAAGTCTACACCTTAAATTAAAATAAGATCATCATAGCTCTAGATCTCTGACCCATTTCAGGAAAGACAGTCCTCACTTCCCAATGGGGCAATGTCAGACAGTGGGTTTCTGTTTTCCAGGGGGTCAGCTGTAAGCTGAAGATCTCAGCTGAACCACCACTACGTGTTATTTGGAAAGCAGCATCCTCCTCATGTGGTGGTGTGGAAATGCAACAAGAATTACCATAGTAGCTCATAAAAAAGACCAGGACACAAGTAGAGGGCCAGTCTCCTGTTCCTGTAAGGGGGGTGATGGAGTGATCCCATGCACTGAGCTAGGATTAGAAAGCACAGCTTGAGATCCTGATCCTCTCCTCCTTCCTGCACTTCTTTGTCTTCTTGAAGTTCACAGTCTTCTCCCTAAGGAGATGCTTGGCTGAGCTGAGCACTCCTTTTCCCCAAAAGGGAACCAAAGGAGAAGGCAGAGGTGATTGGCACCCTGTTACATGATAACTTAGTGACTGGAGAGCACTTGCCCGCTAAGTGGAAGGCTACCTCTCAGTTCCCCCTCCTCAGCATGATCACAATTCAGGCTTTCCTCTGCCCTCTTACATTATATAACCTCAGGCTTTTTCTCTCTTCCTGCTCCAGATCTGCCTTCCTGTCTGGGCTAAGCTCTGCTTTTGCCAGCCCGAGTGCTGGTGGTTAGAGAATAAAAATCATAAAGAAAACCACGGGTTTGAATGCCTTCAGGTTGGAATGAGTATTGGATCCAGGCATTTCCCAATACTAAAAATGTCAGCTATTATGCTTGAGTGGCAAGCAGAAGTGCCACCAATAAGGGCCACATTCTAGTGATGGCAGCTACAGTGCTTTGTGGTGATTTCAGAGATACGCATAGGGGCAAAACAAGGCTGTAGAATGGTGGACTTCAGGCTTCTTCATCCTAAAAGTCTGGATGCTGAGGGAGCTTACGTGTGCCTAATTTCTCAGTGCAATCTCTTCATTTCCTGCATGTCTAGGGAATACAGATACTTTACAGAATCACAGAATATACTGAGTTGGAGGGGACCCCAAAAAGATCATCAAGTCCAACTCATAAATGAGTGGCCCATATGGGGATCAAACCCACAGCCTTTGTGCTATTAGCACCAGGAGCTAATCCAGTCAGGCTGTGCTGAAGAGAATGCCTTCTGATTGCTTTCTGAAGGCAAGGCACCTATATTTCACCAAAATCCAATTTCAAGCACTCTGGGTTTCACTGAAAGCTGCTACTAAAACAGATACCCAAGAGTTTCATGTCATAATAGCAACAGATAGTCTTGGTTTATTGGGATAGGAATTAGAAATAGCATTAAGTGTAATTTTAAATGAACCCAAGATAAATATGAGAAGACAAATATTGTCATTCTGCCAGGGTGCTTCAAATCATGTGTTATATGCCTGTTTTAAACCATTGGACCTTCGGTATTAAAGACAAAGGTATATACTACCTCAGGAGAGTTCAGCAAATCCCTTCTTCTAAAAGATTTAACAACCTAATTTAGCCCTTGTGTAATTCTGCTGCTTTCAATCCCAAGAGTTCATTTTGTTTGCTGTGTGTTTCCAAGTTGGGAAAAGACTCAGGAAACAATATGAAAAATGCCTCTATGTGTCACAGCACCTCTCATGCTAAAGCCTAGGCACATACATAAGACCTGTTACATACCTGGTGTACTGTGGACCAGGGAACTGTATCTTTCAAGGGATCCTAATCTCTAAGATTAGGCCTCAAAACTAATTCTAAAATTCTGCATGACCTTGGGAAAAGCACTTCATTTTTCTCTGGCTAGGTCTATTGTATAAATTAAACCCTGCCAGGGGGATGTTCCAGGGCTTTGGAATTCAATCCTGTATAAACTGTTGACATAATCCTTGGCATCAGTTTCGCTGAAGCCAACTGGCAGTGTCCCAGACAATTCCCCACACAGCTCAAGAGTCAGCGCAACCCAAGGCCATCCCCAGCATATGTGAAGAAGGCCAGTCCCTCCACTTTGGAGGGAAACTCAGGGAACACAGCCTGCTCCCTGCCAGCCTCTGCTCAACAGCAAGTCTGGGCATGTTTTGTTGATGTGTACAAACACATCTGATCCATCTAAAATGGGGATAATGTATCATTTCCTTTCTAAAGACCTGTGTGATTTAAGCATGCAGCTACCATTATAGTTATTGCATACATATAGCTGGACTCCCCACAAGATTATTTGAAAGCACTTGTAAATGAACTGCCTTTCCCCTCTCTGAGTACCAGGGAACACCTGCCAGAAAATACATCCTATAGGAAATTCATGCTCACATCTACAGGTAATGCCTGCCAGAAAAAAAACAAGGGAGTAGCATGGTGGCCTATGGGGCAAGATTTCTAATTTCCTACTTTGTAGATTCAGGAGAAAAGATGTTTATGCATTGCTTTCCTCCCTGTGGGAGAGCAGGGTGGCCTTGTCCATCTCCAGTGGTCCTTTGCTGTAGCTGATGCTCTCTTTCCCACCTAGCAATCTTGCCATGGCCATAGGAACCATCTGTGCTTGTGTGATGGATGCACTTTCAGCATTGCAACAGCTTTGAGCCAACCATCTTCTCTTCCAAAAAAAGAGCTCAATTGAAAAGAGCTCAATCAGTTGGTGATGCTGCATATCTGCTCTAAAGGCCAGCAAGGAATAACATGGAATTAATGCAGATGAATGGAACAGAGGTAGAAGCAGAGAAAAAGCGCCCGCCTCCTTCTAGAGCCACTGCTTCCATTCCATCCTTGCCAAGTATTCTGGAGCTCTTAATCCTGTTTGAGCCTGTCACTTGAAAACATTTTACTTGCAGATCCTACCAGATGCACAATTGATACCTTCTCCAAGTGCTTTGGACTTCAGTGGGTCAGGAGCTGGGTTCAAAATTCAAGTCATAGTTCATCCACCATATTTCAGCCCTCAGTGAAAGGCAGTCACTTATAGGATGGGACACTGGAGCTTTGTAAGCACTCCTACTGGCATTAATTACCAGCCTCCACAGTCAAGGGCTACCTTTTTGGCCAAATAGACACACAAATAATTGCCAATACTAAGCCTCTTCTGTTTGCTCATCCTGAAGCAGCAGGCTTTGTCACTCTCCCACACCCTCCTGCCAAACAGAACTGAACTGGCTACTTCTGTTTTAAATTTTTGCAACTTTATATGTAAGTAGTCTTTCTAATCAAAGACACATACATACATTTGATTAGTAACGTAGACTAATATCATATGCAATAAGATACAGGTACTTTCAAACAATCCTATTTTTGAAATGGGCCATTCTGAGATTTTTGTTCCCAGCAGCATACACACAATTTCCTTCAGAGTCGTCAGCCTTCACCTCTATACACACTCTGTGTGCAGGTGCACTATAGTCCACAGCTAGAACTGTTTTTATTAAGTATTTTCTGTGTAAAAAACAACAAAAATTGAACTGATGATAAATATTATGGCATAATATCTTTCTCCAAGATTATGGAAGAAACCAATCTCTGATAAAGGAGGACACTCAGCTATGTCTTGAGCCAGTAAACAGTTTTCTGAGGGTTCACAAGCCCATTTTTAGCAGGGTTGTGTTTGCAAAAGGCTTTCATCCTAGAATCATGCCCTCTGCGTAGATGATCCTGTAGCCTTCATAAACTGCCACTCTCTCATCTCTGTTCTGAATGTAGGAATAAAATTATTCTTGCACACTTTGAAGGACCAACTTCCAAAGAAACTTTACAGCTGCATAGAAGACAGAATGGTTCAGCCAGTGGAGAATTGACGGACTGGCTGTAACAGGATTTACTCCATCACCACACCTCTCTCTCTCTTCTGATGGCAATATAAAAGTAAATAATGATCTTACAAAACCCGAGTTTGGAACTAGCTTTGTATAAAAAATGAGGATGCTTCATTGCTCTCAGAAATTCTTTAATTAGATGGATTGTCAGCTACTAGGCTACATTTTTAAAGTGTTCTTTTGGCCAAATGCCCCTGTAGACTGTAATGAATTGTACAAAACCATCTCTTCCCCACTATTCCCAAAGCTGAAACTTTCTACAGCATTTGCAAACAGCTGCACTTTTCAGAAAGGCAGAAATACTCCCAAATTTAGCTACATGTTTGGCAACCTCTATCCCAGACATTGACAGCACTCCAGTCATTGCTTCTCCCACCTCACAAAAAGAATTGCTTTTTGACTGATGAAGCTTGAATTTTGACTCAGCCAAACCACAGCACAGGTACATAAAATCCGTGGCCAGTTGGCACTAGCTCAGTCCTGGAGTTGATGGTACCTGCCCTTCAGATTTTCCAAAGGAGAGTAACCCTTGCGTCACACTATTCAATGCCTCTTTTGTTCTGGTTTTAATCCTGTGTCCAGCCATGGGTTTATGTGACTCCTGAATTGCTGTCAGCAGGAAAGATGCCACTCGGTGCCATTTACAAGAGGCTCAGCACCTGCAGGCTCAAGCTATGACTCAAAAACCACAATGATGGGAAAGGAAGTTATGCACAAGCAGCAAAAGCAAGCATACTGGAGTAATGCCTATTAAGGAGAAAAAAGTCAGTGACATTAAGGCAACTGTGTTGTTAAGACACAGGAGAAAGAGCAAATGCAGGTATATAGGCTGAAACTAAGTCAATTTTTATTTTTTAAAAAGTCACGTGAAACAAAAACGTATTTGGTTTATTATAGAAAAGGAGACACTTGCTCCAAATCATACTATTTTCGTGAGGCAAGAAGATTAAACGGTATCACTTGTTTTTAGTGGACCAGCTGTGGAAGAGGACGGTCCAGGGGTGGCTGAATCGGCTCCGGTTGTGCGCTCAGGAGCTCCAGTCCACCCAGGCGCAGCCATTTCCTACTCCTTCCCCGGGCTCAGCTCCCGGGATCCCTGCCGGCGCCCGGAGGAGCTCCGTGAGACGGAGCGAGCAGGGCCTGCTCGGCGCCATGGCCGCCNCCATCTCGCGGCTGCGAGCGCGGCGAAATGGCCCCCGCGGCGGGGAGCGGGGCTGCGAGGGGCCGCGGGCCACGGACAGCGGTCAGGGACAGCGAGACCTCCGCAGGAAGCGGGGGCGGAGGGGTGGCGACAACGGAGGGATAAAACCCACAGGATCGAGGCGCCGCAGTGCCTCATGAGTAAGGGCCGGGCTGCGGGCCGCCTGCATCTCTCCATGAGGAGCGCGCCTCTCCTGAGGTGAGCAGGGCAGCCTTTACTTTACATAGAAATTGACATATTCCCGGAGAATTTAGTGAGGGGAAAAAAAACCAAACCAAAACAAAACCCAAAAAAACCACAAAAACAAACAAGGTGAGGTTAAAAACCAGAAAGGTAGATCTACATCTGATAGGAAGAAAGAAGGACTTTCTCGAAAGTTCGGTGCTGGCTCTGTAACAGCCAGGTGCACTCTGGTGTTATTTCATAGAATCACAGTAAGACTGGAAAAGGCCTCTGAGATCATCGAGTCCAAGCTATGACCAAACCACCACCATGTCAACTAGACCATGCACTGATACCATGTCAGTCTTTCCTTAAAAACCTCCAGGGACGGTGACCCCACCACCTCCCTGGGCAGGCCATTTCAATGCCTGGTCATGCTTTCTATGAAGAAATTCCTTCTAATGTCCAACCTGAACCTCCCCTGGCAGCTTCAGGTGCTGTCCTCTTGTCCTGTCGCTGGTTGCCTGGGGGTAGAGGCCAATCCCCATCTGCCTGCAACCTCCATTCAAGGAGTTGGAGAACATCAAAAGGTCCCCCCTGAGCCCCCTCAGAGCTTGCAGATACCATGTCGAGAGAAGGCTGCTCCCCCCCATTTCCCTGCCAAACTGCATTGCTTCTGAAATTTCTTGCACTATTTGCCTGCCTCTGGTTGAATTTCAGCTTGAAATTTTAATCTTCAAAAACTAGTTGTGCTAGGACCAGAACCAGTTAGGGGTGAAACAGTTCTTCTTGCCCATGTTAAAATCACGTACAGTCATTTTGTAGCATCAAACCCCACAAATTTGTGCAAACTTGAGTGAGTCCCTACTTTGAGGCATGAATTTGGTAAGGAGCCAAAGGAATGTAACTTTAGCTCAAACTATTAAAATGTTAAAAGATGTAGAAAATGTTCTTCTCAGTAGGACATTTTTAGACTTTGGCAGCTAAAATCCTTGGAGATATATTGAATTCTAGTGTAGGGCCACCATGTATAAAGGTGACTTTCCCTTCCAGTGCTGCCTTTGGGTGCTGCAGGCTGCAGGTGTATGGTTGAGCACCTTGAATCCCTCCCTTTGGTGGTTTGTGTGCTTAACTACTCCTTAGTGATGGTTCACAGAGAGTGGCAGCTCAGTGCCATCAGCTCAGGGACTGTCACTCTGCTCAAGCAGAGGTGAGTGTCATACCGTAGATGTTTCAGCTGTGACCCATGTCACCCATGTACCGTGACCCATACAGGTGTGGATATGAGGTCATGTGGTGGATTTGTTTTCCAATTTGGTCTCTAAAAACCTGAGCAGTTAAACATTCACAGAAGTTAACACTAAGGTCACAAAGCCACATAAACCACTCCAAAATGCAGAGGCTGGCTGTGCAGACAGCATTCCAGCCCTTGTGCATCAGCATTACAGGGTGTCTGAACATCAGACTTCTGGCTCTGGCTGGATGGGGTTCAGTCTGTGGTACCCTCTATAACACAATGATGGAAGCCCCGGGCATGTAAAGACCAGTGCTGTAACAAGTCCATGTGAAACTGAAGAGACCAAGCTAGGGAGTCATGCAGCTTAGTATTGTTCAGTGTCTGAGCAGGAGGAGCTCAGGTACAGCCAGACCGCAGTCCTGCCTTCCCATTGCTCCTTAGGCCATGCTTCCTCACGGGCTTGGCAGGCTCATGTTCTTCACGGGCATGAGCAGGACATGGAGTTTCGTGGTCTCTGAGGGGTCAGATGTTTCTGAATCTAAGGTGCACATTAAGAACCCAGCATTTCTGCTGCTAAAATGAGCATCTCCAAAATAAGAGAGATCACTAATTCATACAAACGTGCCTTTTCAGTTTGCAATGAGCTCCGCTACAGAGACCTCCGTGACTTGGAGGACAAGGACGTTCAGCTTCGGTGGGGGAAACCAGCTTTCACCCACCACATGCACACACATAGAAACACATGCACACACATAGAAACGCGGGCCATTGTATCCCGCTTCTCTCCCACCGAGGAGTAAGCCGGGCAGCGGCGGGGATTTCCCTCTCCGGAGCCGCCGCAGCTCCTTCCTGTGCGGTCAGAGCCCACCCCCTGCCGGGGGCTCGGCTCCGGCTGCCGGCGCGGCCGCATTCCTGCCCTCCGGCCCCGCGCTCCGCGGGCTCACGGCATTTGCATCCACCTCACACAGTTTCCGTCTGGCTGAACAGCAGGCAGTTCTCTGGAGCACAAATACCCGGCTTGTAGTTGACAGCACGCTGCTTTCCTACACACAATCGTGCTCTGCTGTCTCCGGCAAAAACTAAGGAGACTCAAGCCATTAATTTTTAGGACTTATGAAAAAATTTATATCAGAAGAATCCTTCCATTCTGCATTTTGTTATATGCAGATAATGATGAGTTTAGTTTGTTTGTTTGGGTTTTTAAATATATCTTTTTTGCTGTAGTTTTGGAGTTCACTCCAAATGTAGTAAAGATGTATTCATACTCAAGATGTATGAATATCAGACATCGATGCTATAGCTCCAGTAGGCTTATCTGGAGGGTCAGGGAAATCCCAACCTCTGGTTGCCCTGGTTTCTTTCAGTGAGGAGGGAGTGCTGAGGCAATGAAAATTACCAGCTCTTTGTCATTGGAAATCTCACACGTTCGCGAAGTGACTAAGCTGTGGTTTTGGGGAGACTGCCTTTTATAGATGAACAACAAGAAAAGAATGCTCATTTTGTGTGAAGTTACAGATGAAAAATCTGAAAATGGTAGCAGAGCTCAGGAAAACTTCTAGAGTGGGTTGTCTGTAAAGGGCCAAGAGGGTGGAGAGAAGGCACAGCAGATAGCAGAAACATTGCTTGTGTAGGTTTGACTTCTTGGATTGATTTTTCCCATGACCACAGAAAAAAAAACAAACCCTGAAACTCAAGTCTTTAGTAAACTGCAGGTCTTCCTTTATGTATCCAGTTGTGATACGTATGAGAATATTGCTTGTATTCCACCAGATTAAGTTGACTGTGGGAAGGCAGTCCAAATATGCTTCAGAGAACACGTAATGAAGGTCTTGGTTGTGCTATATCTAGAACAGACCAGAAAATGCTGTCAATTGGCCAGTTGCCTTTCAGACAAATTCATAAAATCATGTTACCATGCAGTTCTCATGACGAATCAGCAAGAGGCTGTGCAGAGACCTCCTGTGAGTTTCCATCTTGCCTATTCAATTGCACAAGAAATTTCTCTGGGAGCATCTGGTGGGAAGACCATTTCCTATGTAAGCCTGAGATTACCTAGACTACAAGGCTTCCACAAGAAACTGCTGCTCCAGGAGGTCCCACAGATCAGCTGTCTAAGCAGAGCGACTCTTTCTGCTTTACTTTGGTTTGCATTGATTTTCAGGAGTGCTCATGTTTCTGCCAAGGCTCACTGGAAGGAAGGCCTGCAGGGCTTTAACCATCAGTTTGAACTGAATTTGTGCTGACTTTTGGACCCACAGGATATAATTTCTGGTCAGCTGTAGCCTTTCCTGCATGCCAGCACATTAAGTGATGGCTCTCTGCATTTCTGAGAACAGTAGGTTATAATTTCTAGTAAAATCAAACATTTCTTCCTACTTTTCTACTATTCTACTGTTTTACTGAATGAATCAATAAATCATTGGAGCACAAATGTCAAGCATTGCTGTACCTTGCCTAGAAACCTGAGCTGGCAGGAGTGAGGAACTTCCAGCTGCAGGACTCACCTTACCTTGTACTTCTGTTCTCACCTTTGGCTTGTCCAAATGTAGTACCCCTGGGGCAGGAACTGACTCCTGCCTTGTGTTTGTCCCACACCCAAATGATCCTGCTCCTTAAACAAGACTTCTGATTCTTTAACACATTTTCATAGTCCTATGGGAACCTTCAAGTCCTACTGGTGTAAGAGGTGCCACGTTGACAAACAGCCTGCAGGCTATGTGGTGGTTAATTTATTGGCAGAAAATTACAGGGTGATCCAGGCTGATCTGAGCCATAACCTGCCAGTGCATATCCCATATCCATCCAGGCGGTATGGAGTGTTCTTTCCAAATTTTTTTTTTTTTTTTTAATTTCCTGGTTTGGTAGGATTCAGATTTCTTGATAAAGTTACAAACTCAGTGGACAGGCTAAACCAAAATAAAGTCAACATATACAGAAATTATAACAGGAAATAAAGGTTGGCAACTTTGAAATAAATACCAATTTTGACCTCTGTTTTTTTAATAAGCAAGACATTGAATTCTACCTCACTTCCCACCAGGGCAGCTATCAAGAACCAGAACAGCACATAACTGACTAGTTGTGTACATGCATAGGTAGGAACCAGATACTAAGTGATGTTCATAGCCCAGTGGGATGGAAGCAGCTTTTAGCTGGGGCTTCAGGGTACTGCTGCCATGCAAATTAGAAGCAGTTCCATTCTGTCTCCACCATAAGTGCTAAACAAGGCATGAAAGCAGTAAGGTTGAATTATGTCATTCTTGAGCACAGTATGCTCCTTTGAGTGGGCCAAAATTTGTTCTACTAGCTTTGGAAGTTATCGTACAGGTATTTCAAGCTTTTGGCTAACTATGTATTTGTTGACTTCTCAGATGTCATGTGAAGGGTCTGCTCTCTGTCTTCTCTGTCTGTGATGGCCATATAAGCTATGCCAAAAATACCTCCAAGACAAGCACTTTGCTCCAGATGTAAGCTGCCCCAACTGTAATTCCTGCACACTGTTAACAGGCTTCAGTAAGTTTGAAAACCAGCATAAAACACAGATTTCTCTGAACTTAAAAATGCTGTTTTTACAGTGTGTTATGTTTCTGGACAGGAAATCTTGATTAGATGCCAAGTTGGTAGGATATTAAATATCCCCCTATAAAATGTTTATAGTTGGGCATGCATATCTAAGTGCACCTTTCTGTTGCTAAGTGAACATGATTAAAAGAATCCCCCATCTGAGAATCAATCAGACAGCTGCAGAGTGCAGAGAAATTCCTTCCAATAAACAGTGTAAGCATGAGAGAGCCATTCCTATCAGGGCCTCAGATCCAGAGTTCCTCACAGTATCTTCAGCATTTCCCGGTGTATAGAATTGAGCTTTAATTTAGTTCATTATTTTAAACGACAGAACTGTGATTAAAGCTAAGCACATCATTTGCTTTCACAGTATAAACCAGAAGCTTGATCCTGCCCTAACAAAGGCAGACCCTTAGTGGTTCTAGTATCACAACCATAGCAGTAACTAAATTGCAGACAGATTATTTTTCATAAATATGTGCTTTTACAATTTTTAGAAGTATAAAATTTGCATGTACATTTGTAAATTATGTATGTGGATCAGTTGCACAAAACAATCTATCTTCTCATACATGCATTTACCTGACACTATTACAACTATAGCATTGTAGGAGGTTAGCTTTACAAACACCCTGTCCTCATTCATATCTTATAAGGACATGCTAAAACATCTCCCTTATGTAATTTGCAAACATGCCAAACTAGTGTATAAAATATACTCCATGGTTAAATGATCTTACTATTCCATAAGCAGGAACCATGTAATCATCATCACATTAAAATTAGCCTCTTTATAGCACTTCTACAATCAAAAATATTTGCTCATTTATAGAAGCTGAAATAAGTTTTAAAGAGCCTTTTCAAAAGTATCCTTTCCATTTGCTACCCATTATTGCAAGAAGCCTTCCTATAAGCTGAGTATCTTAGTAAGGAGACTTGACAGAGCAGGCACACAGATGTGCCAAGTGAGCTCCTCCCAGAGCTGCAATGTCCTGTGGGACAGGCCGAACCTCCACCAGCCATTGCGAGCACCCAGCTCCGGGTGTTTTTCAGTCGGGATGCCTTTGGGAGTTCCACCTGTTGTTCAGTATCTCAGGCCCTGCAGAAGCATGGTTGAGAGCTGTAACCCCTGGCTGCATGGTGGCTGTGTCACTGCCATCCTGCAGCCTGTGTGCTGCTTACAAGAGGTCACCAATGACAGCTCACTTGGTCCCGTCACAGTCTCTTTTTATGTGTCTCAAACCACCTGTAGAGCATGGCACATTAAGCAATCATCTAAGCAAATTGGGCCCAGGAGTGCAGTAGAGCATACTGCAGAGAAAGGCATCAAGCTTCTGAGAAAGCTGCATGTGTGACCTTATACAGCACTTGTCCCTTTATGACCTGCTGAGGGCAGCGATGCTCTCAGGAGGACAGCTGCATTCTCACTTCTGGGGGGCTGGTGCCAAGCCACTGGAATTCTGCCATTCTAATGTACTCCCTTAGGAACCTCTGAGTTAGGTTTAGCATTTTGCAAAATGCTTTTATTCCCAAATGCACCAGTAAGGATGTCCAGATGCTCTGGGTGCACAAGATTTCACAGGACACACCCACTACACAGCCAAAGGTTAATAAAGCTAAGGTACAAACTTACAACCACGTTTGTTCTTTGAATAGTTCACCACATAATGAGATTTTCCACCAAATTAGCAAGAGATGAATTATCAGGGTTATGCTGGTTTGCCTGGCATGAAACCTGTGCTGCTTGAGGAAAGGAAGAACTTTCACACAAGGGTGCGACATGCAGCTGGGGAGCACTGCTACCTTGCTGTTAGTCAAACAGAAGAATCCCCCTCTTCAGCACAAACTCCAGTTCAGCTAGAACACTCACCCTAAGAGTCTCTGCTAGCTTCCCTAAATACTATCTGTAAGAACAATCAGTAAGTAGAGAACTGGGTGCATTTGGTCTGCTGTGTGCAATTAGTACCTGGACAAGGTAAGGTGTGACAATCCATTTCCTTGGCACTAACACCCATGCAAAAGAGCATGGAGATAGCTCTGTTCAGCTCCAAGCAAGCAAAAAAACACTCCGCAAGCATAGGATGATGATAAAACCAAAGGAAGTTTTGATGTTGACTTTGACCAGCACACAAGCTGACCCTTTTTATTAGAGACTCCACAGTGAAAATAAATTGTCCTCCTGGCATTCCTGCTGCCCCGTGCAGGTAAAATCATATGTGTTTTGGCCTCTGCCTAAGCCTAAGGCTTTAACTACAGTTTACCTTTATTCTCTGATATAACTCCTGTCCTTAGGTATTTTGCCAGTAGCTTCCTTAGAGTTTAATGTGCCATCTTCAGCCTCACATTAGCAGGACTCCTCAGCTTTCTCTCAAATACATCAATAGAGAGGTTTATATATTTGTAAAACATTACAGTGCTTTAGTAAGTGAAAAAGCTAATAGCAGAAGGCAGTTTTGTATGTAATGCTATCTCTGCACAATCACTGTATATCTTTTCAGAAGGAACCTGCAGCATCTGTTGTAAATTCACACAATTTTCCTGCTCTGGCTACACTAGAAAATAAAGGGTGGCTGGCTGGAAAATAGGTGGAGATACAGGAATAATCATAAGTGAAGTGGTCAAGAAGCTAACAGCATTTAGTCTGTGCAGACTGAGAGAAGAAACAAATTTATCCACATCAAAGGTTTTGAAGAATTGATGTATAAAATACAGATTTTAAAATTTAAGAGTGCTGCAACCTGACAGCAGAACAGTAAACACCATACCCATGCTTACTAGAAACACAGAAGTTATCTTGATAGAGAATTACCAGTATTTCTACAATCATGAGTAAACCTTAGAGCAATTTTTGAAGGAAAGAATAATTAAGACCTAAAGGTAAGTAAAAATTATGTAGATAAAATGATTAGGGCAAACTCAGCTGGTATCTCTCATTGATTTCCCAGGCAAAACTTTTTCACATGAATGCTAAACTGTCAAGCTAACTTGGTAAGCCAGGTAGATTTGATCACTTGCAATGATTCTTGTCTTGGACTGGACAAACACCCTTAGAACTGGGTATCAAAGTGAATAAGGAGCCAGCACAAGACAACTTACTTAAGGGGTTTCTGGGTGGGAAGGAAAATAACATTTGCATTCCTCAAGGTGTTGTGCCTGATAATCTTAAAGATTTTGATTTATTACCATGGCACAGGTGAGAAAGCTCTGAAGTCTTGTCAGCATGAAAGAGGGATTAAAAGAAGAGTATTAAAAGCACTGCATACCACTGTTGCCTAAAACAGTGCAAATAAGGTGGCTTTTTTTTTTTTTTTTTTTTTTTTTTTTTTTTTTTTTGGCAGAATACAAGGCATATATGAAAGTAGGAGCTATTTGAAGGTTAGATGTCAAAAACAAACAGTTAATTAGGCTTCTTTGTTAGTGATACAGAAAGAAAAGCACTTGTGGAAGTTCAGTTCTACTTGAGAAAAATTTATCTGACATGAATCTCTTGTGGGAGGTGTCTCATGCACTCAAAAGGTAGATGTGAAACCTACTGTTCAGTCAGCTAAAGCTGTGTTGGATTAGTCTGACCTTCAGAAGAGGATCTGCTCCACAAAGGCCACTCATAGCTCTGAGAGAGCTGCAGCAAGGAAGGAATGAGGGTAGTGACTGATCATATCATGACAGTGATGGTTGTGAAAAAGGCAAACAGATACTTTATGTATCCAAAAAAGGTTTTTCTAAAGGAGAGTACTGACTTACTCCCAGGCATGTATAACCAGAACTCATTGGTGTGAGTTCAAGAGACCTGTACTCAAGGAGGAACAACTCAAGACTACACCATGGGCAGAGAAAGCTGCAACCATCAATGGAAGAATGAAAAATATATTTCTTAACTGTGCCTAAAAGAACTGGGCTTGTTTCCCCTCAGAGTGAAGGGTGAGGGTGCCTCTGTCACCTTTTTAAATGTATCATAGCAAAGGAAGATCTTTTAAAAAGGCACAATCTGGTTAAGGATAAATTTGAACTCAAAAAGTTCTGAAATTATCAGAGCTTTTGGTATTGTCCAGTGACCATTTTCAAAATGGTGCTTGATATGTTTGTAATCAGGGGGGTTTTGGTTTGGGTTTTTCTCTGAGATAAATATCATAGCAAAGAGTCCTACAGAAACAAGGATGTTTCACTACTGTTAAGACCCTTATAATGAGATCTTGTTATCTTCTCTTTATTTCTGGTTCAGGCTTCAATATTGTGCCTTCTCGAGCACGTTCTCAGTATCAGCCTATTAAGGAAGTTTTAGTTGTACAGGTTGTTTTCTGATAATGGATGAGTCTTGCTGAGCTGCTACTCTTGCCTGAGAAATACCAGCAGCTCACTCCCAGAAACTCCTGTGCCAAAGAGACAGGACGTCAGGGGAGTTCTGATGCTCAGTATATGTAAATAGCAGGGTGACATTAGACATTAGGAATCCTTGGTGGGCAGTGAACTGGTACTTGTCTGTGACAAGTTACCCTAATAGCCAGGAGTTGCTTTACAAATCAGCCTGTGTTGGCAGCTGAATGAGTGAATGATGCTTCTGGACTGCTTGCAGACATGCTGACTGTGGCCATCATAAAGAATCAGCCCCACTAGTCTGGGTTCAGTGTGTAAGAAGTACAGTTCCTTTTGTGCTGGCAATTCTACAGTTTCCTCAGGTAGAAATTTGCAAGTGCAAATAAAGTGGAGGGAAGAAAAGGAGCCTATTAAAATATTACTTTGAAGAATTGCAACCCAGTTCTTTTCATGGGCTTTTAAAGATCTTTGTTTCAGCAATACAGGTGTTACCTGATGTTTGATTAAAATATAACATACAGACAGATTAGAGTTGTGAACTCAAAGTGGTTGCCACAGATCAGGACTGTCTTCTCCTGGAAATACAGTCCAATTGGTCCTCTCTCCTAGTACAGGGTAAGTCAAGGATTTGCAAAGATAAAAAAAGATGAAGGCAGACTTCTTGAGAACCCTTTCTCTGAAAGGAAGGGTGAACTGGATGAGATGCAGCAGAGCAAATCACTCAGTTCACCATTGTTTTCCCATCACCCCATTCCAAAGGATCACGGAGACATGGGCAAATGTGTCTTGTCACCAGTAGGATGGGTCCTGTAAGAAGGATCCCAAAATGCTGTTTACATTGCAATTTTTTCATATGATTCTATGAAAAGGAGAGGATGTAATAGAGTTGTGGACCATGAGGTCATATAATAGCTGGGCTTTCAAGTTTCCAGTGGTATTCTTGATGTGTCTGTTGTTGATGCAAACATCTTCAGGTACATATTGGTGGCACAGTGACAGAACTTGTCCTCTGACCAGTAATGAAGGCCTAAAGTGGAATTTGCAAAATACTTCTTTATCTTCTCTGCACCATTGCTTTCTGAACAGAAATGTTAAACCTTCTTCCTGTTACTTGCTTGTGAGATTCATAGAAACTCTCAGATATGCTCTCTTCTCTGCCTCATGCAAGTCAGGCTCAGCTCTTACTCATGCAAGGAGGAGTGAAAAGTGTTGTCTGTCATCTTTCGATTTCTCTTTGTCTGGTTTAATGAGTGCTGTGGTAGTGCAGGTTGCTCAGAATTGCTGTTGGGGGCATTGTGAGAATGCAGTGAACTTTTGCAGTTTTCCTAGAAAGTAGGACAGGAGCAAAGAGGCAGCAAGAAGCAGTTCTGCACGGCAGTAAAGAGGTGTGAGACTCTTCTGCGGGGGCTCTTCTTCACTGACTCATCTGAAAGCTGTACTCCCACTTTTCATTTGAAAATGAACCTCTACCCCTCCCTTAACTGTAGTTGTCCCTAACAGTGTTGGTGTCACCTTTACACCTCTTTCTTTCACAAGTGTGTGGGTGGTGCTAGCTTTGCACATGAAAACACAGGCTAGTGCTCAGCCTTTCTCTTTTGTTCTTGTAGTGGTCACCACTTTCTTTTATATTGTCAAAAATGTTCCCATCGTGGCAAACATAGGGATGGAGACTGCTGCGAGGTGAGGTGCTCCTCCTAGCACACAGTGGATAACACCAGCCAGCAGAGACACAGGATGGGGGAAGGTCTCTGCTCTGGGATTCTACCACCTGTCTCGCTTTTCAAACACCCGTGAGACAGTCTTGCATTACATGTGAAATTAATCCATCAAAAATGATGACAGGGGAACATGGATCAAACTGCCAGATGGAGGAAAGGCATACTTACAAGACTCCTTGCTAATCATACCGAATGTTTCAGATGGGAGCATGGTGACTCACAGAAGAAAGCTGCTTTTCTTCTGTCCTCTGTGCAGGTGTACTGATGGTGACAGCATATTGCCATCCCGTGTGGGTGGCGGCTCTTTGAAACATGAAAGGAAGGAGTAAAAAGACGTGGAAATTTGAATTCTAGAATTACTTACCCTTAGGTGAATTCAGTCCTTCAAGCTTTCCATTGTCTTTCTCAGGAGCAAAACAAACATTTTGATTCTACAGCTGAATGTGATGGCCAAGTCACAACTTGGCAAGTCCGGCACTACCCAGAGTCAATGGCCTGAATCCTAAATGCTGACTGCAGGCGCATCCCTTGCAGGGAATGGCCTTTCAGGGATGTGACAGATGTGATCTCACAGTCACCTTCTAGCCATGGGGTCCTGCTGCCCATGAGATCCATGTAAAGCATCAACTTGTATGGAAAACCACATTATGAAAAGCCAGTGTCCATAAAGGAGACAGAGGAGTACTGCAACTTTCTTTGAATAAAGGGAGAGTCTGCTGGGGCATACGCCCAAAGGTTTTTCTCTCTCTCTCGGTTTTGGAGGGTGTCCTGGTTTTGAAAGGACAGGTATCTGCCAGCAAAAGCTGGAAGTTCCCTTTGAATAGAGAATGTAAACCCCTCCCTCAAATTATTATAATTTTTCAATTAGGGGCTTTCAGGCAAAGTTTTGGGGATAGGAATAACAGTCCTTTAATGAGAATATTAAAAAACACAAATGTAATAGTACAGAAAATAAAATAATTGTGCAAGAAAGACAAACAGAAAAACCCAGAAAGCCCTGACAGAGTCAGGGACGTGACCTGGTGGTCACGGGTTGGTCAGGGTGTTAGAAGCAGTCCAGATGAATCCTTCTGGAGTAGCAGATGCAGTTCTGTGGAGTAGAGATGATCCTGTAGAAAGTCCAGTGGTGGTGAGATGGGTCCAGTCTTCCTCCAGGAATCCAGTGGAAAAACAGGATGTCCTGCTGTTCCTGTCTCCCCTTTTTATCTAGGTAGGAATGCTTGGGTCCCCCCCAGCTGGGCAGAGCATCTCCCAATGGGATCATGGAATGTCTCCTGTCATTGGTGAGCATTAATGGCCCATTATAAGAAAATATCAGCTCCAAAACTTGTGCTTGGCCACCCCTTTGTTTTGGTTCAGTAGCAACCTAATGGAAAAAAATTCAACTAACACAAAATACCCAACCTCCAACAGAGGGCACAGCCTCCTTTTGTCCTAAACTTCCAGCTGCATGTTGCCCTCTTCCTTTCCCCATTGGGTGAGGTACTAGGAATGTACAGCCTTCCCAAATCACCTACCATTTCCCCTCAAAGTTCAGAAACTCAGGCTTGTGCAGACCCATTTGTCTATTTCAGAAGTCAAACTGTCCAAGTTCTGTAACAAACCTGTGGCTTGAAGTTGGTAGAGATATTAAGACCCATTTCAAAGATGTTAACACCCATATCCTCACCAAACATGGAATTATTTGTAAAGACATTAGCACACATCTTTCCTATCAAGCTCATGTAAAGCTGTAATTTCTTGGAAAGTTCCTGAATGGTGCTTAGCCTTTATGTATTGAATCCTTTACAAAGATTAGAAGCAGTGAATTGAGGCATCTCTAGAATCACAAAATCCTGCTTCTTAACCCAAGGCCATTTGCTGTATGAATGGACACACAGGGAGCAGGAAACAAAACTCAGCCCATCACTCCTGCACAAACAGGATGCAGCAGCAACACACCCAGAAAGGTTTAACAATGTCTCACCTGAAAAATGAGTCAACAGATTGGCATTTTGAGGAGTGAGTAGAAATTTTCTGTTCCCAGGACAACAGCACTAAGCAAGGCTAAAAAGTGATGTTTTCTATTATTGTAGAAATGCAGTCTGCAACATCCAGGAGTCAGGCTGATTTCAGCCTTACAGTCTGAGCTGACCTAAGCAATGATAGTTTAATTTCCTTCTCAGTTGCTGTTGTCACGGCTGCTGCTTCATCTTAGCAAGCATGTCACAGCCCAGTTCATCTTCGGCCAGTATGATTTCCTCAAGGATGAGTCTCCTTCAGACATACTCACTGCAAAAAGTGGTGTCCAATGTAAAGACCAAGATCAGGGTTGCAATATCCAGCATGAAAAGTACACAGAAACTCAGTGGTAATTGGAGAGCTATTTCTGTCCACAAATGTTTCATGGGTGGTTTTGGGGTTTTTTCTTAAGCTATAAAAATAGAAGGCATGATGCTGAAGAACGAATGCTTCTTTTAGGCACTGGAGAAATGGTGCAGCAAAAATTAGTCTTTATGCAAAGATTAATCCTTAAGTAGGGAGGTATAGGTCTCTTTTAACACTGCTTGACTTTTCCACAGGAGGTTTTGTTTTTATAAGTGATTGTTCCTTCTCACACAGAAAACTTCTGTCTCTTCATCTGCTTCCCTGGAGACTTCTGAACTTGTCATCAACCTGATATCCCAGTCAGAGGAACACTTCCCCACTGTGCAATGAAAATTTATTAGCTTGTTCTTCAGCATGTCTCAACAACTCAGAAATTATTAACTCATCTTTCAAGTGATTAATACTTCTGAGTGTTTGAGAGGCATAACTCTGGTACTTGTGAGGTGCTGAGAGGCCACAGAAAAGAAGACAGAAAGGTAATGCAAAGCATAACAGTTTGGGTTGAGGGGCAGGCTAACCCTGCTCTAGTTCAAGTCCTGTACCCACTCCATCTGGATCCCGTTTTAACTGGCTTCTGTAGCCCCTGCAACACAAACAGCTAACAGCTCCTTTTAATCTCCTTCCTGTGTATGATAATCCAGATCTTTGGATTCTCAAGGGAGTACATCTGAGAAAAAGTCATTTCACTTAGAGCTGCCTAATTATAGCTATGTTGACAGCCACAGTTGTAACTCCTCTGCTGAGAGATTTTTAGTATTCATCGGTAGGCACCTCATTGGTCGCTGCAGAGTACCTGTCAGTCATGATAATTACTAATTTGTTTTAACTTGCCTCAGAAGCATTCCTAGAATTTATGGCTGTGCTGTGAGTTGATACAGGCCTTGTTATTCCAGCTTTGTCTTCTACTATGACAGAGGTATGGCAGAAATGCAACATATATAGTCATCATGGCCTGTCTATAAATGATGCACTAAGAAATGCATGACCCCAGTATATACATTTCCACCATGTACAACACCAGCGGCACCTTATTATGAAATCACTCCTAGGATTGCTTTTGTGGCTCTGCCTGCATTTTGAACATACATACTGATAGGTGTGTATTTATATTTTTTCCAGAAAAGCTGGTCTGTCTGTCCTTGCACGTATGGCTGAGGCAGGGCTACTGCATTGAAATAGAGTCAGGTCAAGCAAAGAAGAGCAAGGCAGGACAAAGGATAAAGACTATTCCACAGCCAGGCAGACATGGGTCCAGTGATTTTGTCCAAAAGCTCTCCTATCTTGCTCCTAAACTGACTCTGACAGCCTTGCAGAAAGCAAAGTTGTTTCAGAAGACTGTCATGCCCCCTATTACACCAGGGGATGTCCACAACACTGCTTTATTGGAATGCAGTGGTACCAGTAAAGAGCACCCAGATCATGTAAAACACATGGCAAGAGTAGCATAAATACAGAAATCTGTATTATAATAACAGGCTAATGTTCTAACCATAAAGTTGAAAATTAAGCAAATTTTCCCTTCTCCCCTACCACATACTGCATGTCAAGCCTAGACCATGCTTCATCCCAGCCTGCACACCATGACTTCTCCACAACATGTCCCTGCCATTGGCCAACAAGCCACCCCAGCAATTCTGAAGCCTGTGAATTGGTCCCTCACAAGCCTCCCCCTCCACTTCCCACCCAGTTTTCTGCCTCCCACAGATACTGAGTGGCTTTCTAAGCCATGATGAACATAAAAGAAGATTTCCATCTTGGCGCAGTAGAGCTCCTTCCCCATTTTGTCTCTAATTTTTGCACCCCTGTAGTGCTGTCAGCCTGGAAAATTCAGTCTCTCCGAACTTCCCTGAATCCCCCATGCATGGCAGAAGAAGGGGATTTACATGCAACACCTCAGCTCTGCTGTGCTACTTGTCTCAGGAGAGTTCCCCAAGCATGTATCATAAATTGCTCTAAGTGTGCCAGAGTTGTGATTTTTTTCAGCTTGGGTGCCTGTTACCCCTGTGTCCATCCTGAACAGAGGCAGTTTCCTTGCACAACCTGCTCCAAGTCCTGAACTTTGGGAAGTGCCCTAGGCATCTCTGTTTAGTTGTAGCAATTCCAACAAGGGTATCATGACATTTTTCTCAAAGCTGGGCAAGGAGGGGTTCCTGGCAGGTAGAGCAGGTTTACTAACCATGTAGGCTACCCCAGTACAGTCATTCTGCCCAGATCAAGATTTCCCTCTGCCAGCACCAGCCCTTTGCAGGAACACCTGGGCCATAATCCCCAGGGAGACTGGTCCCAAAGTCTGAAGCATAGCAGCCATTAAGAATTTCAGAGTTATAAGAGGTTCACTCACTGTGTCATATTACATATATGCTATTAATTATTTTGAGTGGCTATTGAAGCAGTAAGACTCTGTGTGTTCCCTGCAGGAAAAAGCTGTTCCAGCAGCACTGCTCTGGCTTTTGATGCTATTGTTTTAATTCAGACCCACCATACAATCAGTTCTGCTACTGGTCCTTGAATCCAAAAAATTTCCCTTCCATCAAATGGAAAGTTTAATTTCATGAACAGACAGACATTTCAAAATGTGACCTTTCCCAAGGTGAAGTACTCAGTGGATGTATTATTTATTGGTTTTCAATTTTTCCACAGTCAGACATGTCTATTCCACCAGGTTAAACAAGGTGTTTAAAAATTCATTTAAGTGCAAATGCAGTCCCTACTAGTGTAGTAATTCTTTCTCTTAACTACACATTTAAGAGCAAGATGTGCTTATACAGGAGGATAAATGATAGCCTGTCTGAGGCAGGACTGACAGCTTGTAGATATCCACTGCTGGCTGCAGGTGCAGCCTAAATTGTCTCTAGCCCTTTCCTTGGGCTCCCTTGCCATCCATCGGCTCTCTGAAATTGGACCACCCTTTAAGTGTGAAATACACTTGGTTTGTCTCTGCATCTAAGCGCAGGCTCTTTGGAGGGGACAGCACTGAGGTGCTCAGAGCAGTTCCAGCCACACCAGCTGACCTTGCAGGGCTCTCATTAGATGGGCCAGGGCCTTCTGCAGGCGTGCAAGTGAAGGAAAGGCTCTTCATTTTGGAAACATTGCTCTTCTTCCCCTCTGGGGTAGAAGCAGATGTCACCTTGGAGGTCACATGCAGGCTTGTCTCTTCTGATTCCTAAGCATCTTGATAACTGTGTGACTAATTCACAAGATTCTCTTTCCTTCCAGACCAGTGTAGCTTAAATTTTTCCAGATTGGTTAGATAATATTTCCAACAGATGCAAGCAAAAACCCCACTAGTGGATTATAGCAAAGTCGAACAATTTGCTGAGAAATTAGTTAATTTGATTGGAAGTAGTACGTTATATGTGGTAGTGAATCCTTTAGAACTAGAAAAATGTGCATGAATAATGTAAATAAGAGCAATACCTTTTACTCATCTCGCTGGGAAAATAAGTCCTGACAGCCTGTTGGATTTGCCTCTTCTGGCTATTTATGATGGTGACTTAGAAACTCTTCCTGATTGAGTGTTCAGTCAAGTAAAAAGGAAGAATAAAACCAGCACAGGCTTTTATATGTTCTGTTTTAAAAATTGACAGTGCCTGGCCCTAACACATCGTGTTATTCTCCCGTGCCAAACTGGGGCTGAGCCCCTACACAGACTTTGTTCCTGAGCTCTGACACCATCCTCCAATTTACACTGTGTAACACAGAATCATTAACATATGTTGAGCGAGTTTAAATTCCTTCATAATCAGGAGTAATCAGTAACACAGGATAAAAATAGTAAGTAAAAACTGCAGCCTGAGTGATAAAAATAGCCTGACTGAAGCAGTGAAGATGGAAAACAGCAGAGCTTGTGGCTGCAAGGCCAGGACCTCAGAGTCCTCCTCTTCTTCTGCCGCTCATGTGCTTATTTATAGTCTCAGCCCAAGGTGCCATTAATACCCCATGGACCATGAAATGGGGGTTTCTGCCCCAAGGAAAGGATTTTTCTCTAAGCTCTCTAGATCCTAGAAGAAAGGGCAGGTTTGATAATGTTTGCATAGCAGGCACCACAGCCCAGCTCCCCATCTCACTTTTGGCCCCCAGCAGAATCCCTGCACGAGCAGCCAGACTCTGAGTCTGACCAGTCCAGCACATCTTTTTCACACCCACATCACCTCTTTATCCCTGGAGAGAGCCACCCTGGTGCACGCGGCCAGGTGGGAGATCCCAGGTGCTGCACCGGGGAGCAGTGAGCCCCTCCAGCTGCCTGCAGCACAGCCCCAGCACAACAGGGTCAGCACTCCCAGTCCTGGTGCAGCACTCCTTTCCCTCAAAACCCTCTCACATGAATCAGAAGCACTCTGAGCATGAAGTACTATCCCCTGGTACTCCCAGAGCCCACTGCAAAGTCCTCATCTTGCCGCTGGAGAAATCTGGTGGCACTGTTCCATCCTGCTCTTTGGGCACATGAGTCCTTGGGAGCTGCACGGGCTGCAGTGGGCAGATCCCCTGGGGCACAGGAACGAGTGCCTGGCTCTGTGTCTGCACTGCAAGTGAAACACGGTTAGCAGGGCGTGGAAGATGTAGGGACTTCCAGTCCTTTCCAGTTCTTTCCCACATTCTTAGAATGGGTGTGTCAAAAACGAAGAAATTAAGCAGCTTGCTCTGCTATTTTTCCTCTCCTGTGACCCAGGCGACAGTGAGTAAGTGTAGTGCCCATGATATACTCTTATTACCATAGTAACTCAGCCAGGAGCCAATGATTGCACAAGTAGATGCCAAAAGGGAAAGACTGTCTAAGGAATAAATCAGCTCTCTGCTAAATGGGTGCATCGTCCCTATCTGCACTTGATACGCCTTAGAAGGCACTGGGATTCCTCTGGCACACAGTGAGAGAAAATTACACCTTAGATCTAAGTCTGTGCTTGCAAAGCAATCTTCCTGAAGGGTCTAACATTTTACATCTAAACAAAAAATTACTCACCCCTTATTAGAATGATTTTCAGCAAGGGTCTGCACTGCCCTCCTATTTCCTTTGAAGAAAGGACACGGGGTGCAGCTCCAGCTGTGAGAGCACAGGCCTTTCTGCAGTTCTCCACAGCAGCAGCTGCTCCATGCAAAGAGGAGGCCAGCATTAATGTTTCAACTTAGTGAGAGCAGCTGGAGCCTCCAGGTACAGGATGCCCTTGGCAGCACAGTGTCTAATCTTTGGAACATCTGCTCTAGCCCTGGTGCTCTGGGATGAGAAGGCCTTAGAATGGACTGTGGTGATGGGACAGCCCATTGCTCCAGGCTATACCATCTACCTGAAAACCTCACAACAGCAGCTGGTGTTTCGTGCTCTTGCCATCACAGTGTTCTGTGGGGTCTGGAATCACTGTCACACCCAGGTGAGTAGGGACTGAAACAAAGAAGTCAGCCAGGTACCAAGGCCATCATGTAGCAGGGCAAGGATTTGAAAGCTCATGTCTCAGGTAAATATAGTGTGAGTTCATAGGTGATCTCAGGGTCACACATCCTTTTCTGAAACACTTAAGATCAAAGAGGGCTTCAAGTACATGGAGTTTTCTTCATATTTTCTTCTTAGTTTTGCCTTTTGGGTCGTAATCCTTATACCAGCATTAAAACTTCTGGTCTGACATTCACCACTCTTATTCAGGGTCATAACATTTCTGCTTAGTACCCATGGAGTGAGAGGGACACAGAG
The DNA here is from genome assembly GCA_013389925.1 of Aegithalos caudatus. NCBI lineage: Eukaryota > Metazoa > Chordata > Aves > Passeriformes > Aegithalidae > Aegithalos > Aegithalos caudatus. The sequence continues at coordinate 73,766 of WEIU01000707.1, read as the reverse complement.
GAGCAGGATCAGACCATTTTGGCAGTCATGGACACCACAGGTCTGTGAAGGCAACATCAGACAGTGACCACCCTTCAAAATCCATCCTTCCCAACATCCCAGGACACCTCCTTTGATAAGACAGGAAAAAATACATCCATCACTGACATTACATTATGGTGGGAAGCAGCAAAGTCCTGACACACAATCCTGTCTAGATGGATAAAAATGATTCACAAATATTTTCATAACCTTTCCACCAAGTACTGTTAACAGGTACAAGGGCAAGGCACAATTATGCAAGGTTTCCACTTAAAGTTTCTGGTCAGCAATAGCTCAAGCTCCTCTCTACCCCTACCTAGAAACCTGCAAAAAGAAAACCTTCTCTTGAGTCCTGAAGCTGCACCAAAACCAAATATATTTGTATTGTGGAGGAGAGGAGAGCTGGTGCATTCATTTGGGAACAACAGAACATAACTCATGTAGATGAGCTATATCTGTATGAATATATATGCGTGTGTGTGTGTGTGTGTGTGTGTATCTGCCTATTTGTGTATATAAATCCTGAGAGATCTCTCCCCTGCTGCTGTGGATAATAAACCTCTGTCCTCTCAGGGCATGAGGTGGCAAGGCTACCTGTTCCCATCTCACACTTTTCTCTGTCTTTGGCACATAAAGGCACCCGCTGACATTAACAACACATTTAAGCAGAATATCCAAAATGCTTCACTAGGAGGCCAGAAGCAAGTATAAAGAATCCTGTCACTGGGTCTTCCTGAGCTTTACCAGCAGAGAGCAACAGGTGATCATGCTGCTGGCCCGTTGTTTAGGGCTGACACTGGAGCCAGGGACATGCCACAGGGCCAGGCTGGGTTTTAGCACACACAGGACAGACACAAACTTCCTGATGGCCTCTCCTGCTTCCAGTGCTAGCCACACATAACAACCAGAGCCCAAAGGCATTGCAATCACTGGGGCTCTGCAGAGCTCTGCCAGGGCAGAGGCTTGTTTCAGCAGGGCTGCTTAAGGAACCCACAAAACATCCCCCTAAGCATGGACAATGGCTGCAGAAGGCACATGACTGATAATCACACCCAGAAGGAAAATACGCTTGGCCAGAGCCAAGACTGCCATCCCAGTGCTGCCACTGCAATCAGACAGTGGAGTACATACTCTGAAAAATAAGAGTAAGCTGGAAGATGGGCCTTTCATTTCCCTGCACCTGAGCTGCAAGGAAGACATTTCTACTTGAAAGGGAAGTGAATAAATGAATGAGCTGCTGTTTCTGTTACAGGAAAAATTAATAGTGTTGTAATAAATATCTCCACAAATCTGGGTGACAGTTGCAGGGGACTATTAGTATTTGATCTTCCTTGTCTCACACCTGTGTTTCTGGGTAGCACACACCACTTGTATGCCAAAGCCTGACAGAGTGCCCACCACCCAAAATATACCAAGCAGAGTATGTAAGTTCCAGGTTAATTGAACTCAGATGAACACAGACACAAAACTTTTGGCTGAGTGCACACATCACGGAAATAGAGAGAAATAGTGTCAGTCTGGTCTGTGCTTAGGTCAGATGAACTCAACAGATACAACCCTTTTGCCTTTCTCTTGGACTTAAGGGGGTTTTTTGTTTTTTTGTTTTGTTTTGCTTTGGTTTGGTTTGGTTTGGTTGTTTTTTGAGTTTTTTTTACATTTCCTGAATCTTGAAGGAATTCAACTCTGCTACACAGCAAGGAGGGTTTGTTTCATACAGATCACCAACAAAATCTGAGCCTGCATAACTTACACAGTTCCTACCTGGATGAAAAACACCATCCCTGAACCTTTATTGCTCATGCATGAAACTCAGTGGTGAACCATTGATTAGTCAGGAGGTGTTGGCAGGGGAGAGCAGACACTTCTGATAGCCACTGCTGCTTTCATAGCAAAATCTAAGGGCAAAATAGGTAAGTAAGTAAAATGTTGTAAATGTGGCAGTGAAGAGGACCCTTGTCCTCTGGCAATACAGCTCCCATGATGGGACATCTAGTCAAAGCCAGACTTGGACAACTTTGAAAGTTAATGCCTTGTTTTACCTACTCTTTTCCTGAGATACTCATGCAAAAGTATTTGGGGCAATGCCTTTAATTTTAAGGCTTATGTATAAAAGTCTTGTTGCAAGGAAGAGCCTTGTTACAAGGCTGACTGGACAGCTCATACCTCCATTCCCACTGGGGTCAGACACCAATAGGCATTGAGTCTGTCCCAACCCTCAGAGCACCTGCCCATTTCTCTTTGCTAAAATCTCTTTGCAACAGGACAAACCAAAAGGCGATACATGCCAGTCCTAAGCTTGTTTATAAAATACTAATGGAAACAGAAAATGGGGCCAGAGACAATGTCGTAGCTTTGTATGTGACAGTCTGCACTTAAGAAATCATACTGGCAAAAGTTTGGGGCAGAGGAAAGATTAAAAGAAGAAGAAAGGGGAGATAAAAGTCAGTGGAGCGGCTGGAGTGTGTGCTGCAGCTGGGGGAGACTCTGCTGCTAATGACGAGATGACAGAGTGCAAAGAGATTTGAAAGTGGAAGCCAAACTGGGAACTCAGATGAAAAGCTGGAAAAGGCAGGTGCTGAAGTGTGTGTGATCATGGAAAATAGTGTGCAGAGAGAATGAAAGTGGGAAAAGCAGAACAGGAAGGTTTTCTGAAAGGAGAAGAGACATCTGTCGTCTGCTCTACTAGGCTCAAAGGAAAGCAAAAGGAGTCAGTGGCATCTCAGCCTCTCTGCAGCAGGTGGCTTGCAGGCTGCCTCCCCACCAAAGCTCTGGGGAGTCACAATTAAATGCAATGAAGTGGAATAAGATAGGCTGGAGCATTGTAGTGTGGCAGTGTGTGAAGTCTGGAAGGCAGTTTCTAAAGCCACCTGGAATTTGTTCCTCTGATCTGCAAGGAAAATTGTGTTCATAGACCTGCTAAGAGCCAAAAAATAAAGAAGTCCAAGTTTACTATATGGTGGCAAAACATTGACTTCTGTAGCAGCAGGGGAAGGAGCTGTGGGTGGCCAAAGCCCTGAGACAGAGTGAGTGTAAGCCTCCAGCCCTGGACTTTGCACCCTTGGGGCTCTAGGCATCCCAGGAGCAGTTCTGTCAGGGTAGTGGGTCAGTGTTCTTAGTGCGAGGACTTTGTGATCTCTCCACATCTGTCTGCAAGCCGTTCTCTGAGGAACAGAGGGCACTGAGGCATTGTGTGTACTTTGTTTTCAGCAAGGCCACCTTAGTCTCAGATGTGTGGAACTGGATATTTAAGCACCCACACCCTGACCTTGCACTGACTGTCAGCCCAGTTGGTTATGTTCTGCTCACTGCTCCAGTGCAACATGAGAGGGAAACTCAGCCCTTGAGGTCTCTCCTTGCACAGGGTAACAAAGATCCCTGCCTCCAGCCCATGCACTGGGATCTGCAAAGGGCCTGTTTCTACTAAAACAACAGCCTTTGGGACAGGAAAATTCTTCCTTATTCCCATCTCAAAGGATGATGGGAGCAGGAGAGGTGTGAGCCAAACACAAGTGGGGAACCAAATGCCTGCATCCCCAGCTCTTCTTTCAGGCTCAGTAGCTCTGCAAGCCTGGGTCACTATGGTGGGTTAACCCTGGCTGGACACCGGGTGCCCACCGAAGCCACTCTATCACTCCTGTCTTCAGAGGGACAGAGGAGAGAAAATATAATGAAAAGTTTGTTGGTTGAGGTAAGGACAGGGAGAGATCATTCAGCAGTTACTGTCATGTGCAAACAGACTCAACTTCAAGAAATTAACTGAATTTCTTACCAATCATATCAGAGTAGTATGAGAATTAAACCCAAATCTTAAAAACACATTCCACCCACCCCTCCCATCTTCCTAGGCTTAACTTTATTCCTGACTTTCTACCTTTGCCAGCAGCACAGGGGGACAGTGCAGGGGAACAGGGAATGGGGGTTGTGGTCAACTCATCACACACTGTTTCTACCATGGCCCCTCCTCAGGGAGAGGACTTATTTCCCTGTTTCACCATGGGGTCCTTCCCATGAGAAACACTTTTCCATGGACTTCTCCACTGTGAGTGCTTCCCATGGGCTGTAGTTCCTCACAAGCTGCTCCAGTGTGGATCCCTCCCACAGGGTGCTATTCTTCAGGCACAGCCTACTCCAGTGCAGGTCCCCCGTGGGGTCACAAGTTCTGCCAGCAAACCTGCTCTAGCATGGGCTCCTTTGCTCCCAGGCTCACAGGTCCTGCCAGGAGCCTGATTTAGCATGGGCTTAACACAGCTTCTGAGCCTCTTTTAGGCATCTCCCTGCTCTGGTGTGGGATCCTCCACAGGCTGCAAGTGGATATCTGCTCCACCATGGGCTGCCTCACCATGGTCTTCAGCATGGGCTACAGGGGAATCTCTGCTCCAGTTCCTGGATCAGAGAATCCATCCCCCCTCCTTCACTGACCTTGGTGTCTGCAGAGTTATCACTATTACATAATCTCATTCTGGTCTTCTCTGGCCACAATTGTTTCTGTGCAGTAACATTTTTCTCTTATTAAATACATCCTCACAGGGGTGCTACCACTAACACTGATGGGCTCAGCTTTCCTGGGGGTGCTGCCATCACTGCTGATGAGTTCAGCCTTGGCCAGCCACTGGTCTGCCTAGGTGCTGCCTGGCATTGACACTGTGGGACACAGAGGAAGCTTCTAGCAGCTTCTCACAGAAGCCATCCCCTACAGCCCCCCACCCCCACCCACCTGCCCCAAAACCCAGCCAGGTAAACCCAATACACTCACTTTCCAGATCAGGAGTCCACAACATCCACTGGTGCCTTTACCACCACTAGGGAGAGTAAAGAAGAGTGAATGGAGGTTCATCCCTTAATGTCTCGTAGTGGCCAAACCCACAGAGAGGTTGTATTTTGAACATGTCCCATCACATGAGCCCATGAGTTATCCTCTAGTATGGCATTGCATGCTGGTGGCCATGAGAAATCCCAGGCACTCACCAGTTCAGGTCTTCCCATCTCAGATTGGAATGCTGTTGCCCACTGTCCGTGAGACATCAAGGACTCAAAGATTCCTGCCTTATCTGTGTACTGGCACCCTTCACTGATGCTCCAAAATTTGCCTGCCCCCACCCCCCCCCAATAAACAAACAAACAAACAAACAAACAAACAAATAAATAAATAAATAATTGTATATACAAGCAGCCCAAATCCCAGGTTTCAGCAGTATGAGCAATGGGGACCTGACAGTATGTTTAAGCTCCCTCCTGAGTGAATCATCATCATTTGAAAGATCCAGCAGCTAAGTTTCCAACATGAATATGCTTCATTAGTTCCATTTACTTTTGTTTCTATTAGACAAATGTTTCTATTTGTCTCATCACACAACAACACCCACAAAGCAGACAAATAGCTTTTGCCAGTTTCTGTTAAATTGTTTCACACCAGTAAAGACTAGTTATGCTGGTCTCAGGAAGTTGACCTGCATCCTTTTGGCTGTTATTATCTCATCAAACAGGCCAACCTTATGCTAGCTAGTTCTTGCCCTGTCTTGTTTCAATCAGTTGGCATAGTGTCTCTTTTTTTAACGATTCATATTTCATTTGCATGAGAACATTAATGGAGTAATTTCAGGAATAAATACCCAGCTTAACCCTGCAGTACCCTTAGGAAAAGTCCTCCTCACTGTGAAGGTTTTTTGGCATTTGTCTTCTCCTCCACTCACTAACAAAGGCAAGAGAGAGGTCAAGCTCCTCTTTGTGCCACTTTCAAAAACAGTGGCTTTCACAATAATAAAACACATCCAACATTTCCTGTGTGTCTTAGGCTAAAGTCATCATTTGTTTTCTCCAGACAGACCAAACAAATATAACCCCAGAGGACACAGGCTAGAGAATCTTACTGCTGGCAAACCTCTGAACTTTACATTCAAGGAGGGTATGATCAGCACACATGGCTGGGGCAGTGCCACATTCAGAGTCCTGTTTTGCACATTTCACCTGAGGCAGTTATGGGTATTTAGAAAAAACATAATAGTCCCAAGAGTGGAAAATCCCGAATCTCCCTGCACAGGACACAGAACCCAACTGTTAGGGTTTAGAACTAAATGCCTTCTGTTTCTTGCTTTTATCTCCACGATTTTTGCATCCATGGCCACACTGTAGTGTTCCCAGTTCCAGCAAAGAAAGATTAGAAAATCTTTCTTTATCCTTGAAATAGCCTACACCTCACTGGTTTCTGGGTGGATGTGTGCTCAGGCCCCTCCAACTGAGCAAATATTCCAAGCACCAGATGCCATTCTCCAGCAGGGAGAGAAGCTGGTGCCTGTTTCATCCCATCCTTCACACTCACTTTCTCTTTTGCTATGAGCTGTAAAGAAAGATTGTGCTTTGTCAAGGTTAATGAGATATTCTACATTTGATCTCTCAATTTAAAGCTTAATTACTGCCCTAGAAGGCTCCAGTCCTTGGAAATCAGCATCTGTGAGTAACAAAAAGATAGAGCCCTCAGCTATTTCACACTACATGAAAGGAGCATCATGTCAGATCATGTTATGAGGTACCTCCATTATCTGTGGGTCAGTCAATCATAGGTTTTTCTCAAGCACGTGTTACCCCCACACTGTCATCATCCTCCTTCCTTTATGCTCCTTTTCAAGACACTTTCCTCCCTCCCTCTTTGATGGCCATTTGAGGACACCCAGCTGGGGTGCATGGTCCCCAAGACTGGGAGATCCTTCAGCCCCTCAAGGGAAGGTTTCCTTGCCATGAAGGCACTCCTCTGTTTGGTTGACTATGTCCTTCCAGAGATATTATCAAGTTGTCTGCATGATGTACTACCTGTCTGTCCCCTGAAGGAGTGCATGCCTCCCTGGGGATGACTTCCCTGGGATATAGCTATGGGCCTTGAACAACAAGGGGAGAAGACACAGAAACCCAAGAGAAGCAAAAAGGGTTGCTCCAAATGCAGGGCTAGCTCCATGCACAGCCTATGCACACTCTTCTGCAGAGGCTTCTGTCTACACCAGCCTGTGCAAGGAGCGGTCCTGCACCTCAGACATCTCCATGCAGGAGATGCTGCTGCACCCTGCTGCTGCTGCTCCCGCTGTTGCCAGTGTCCCACACCAAGGCCTCGTAATGATATGTCAATGTCACCTGTGACATCTCCATCCAACCTGGGTAACACAGCAGAGCCAAGTCCCGTGGTGTTGCATTGGGGCAAGGGGGCATTTGAGCAAGAAAAGCAGTAGAGGGCTCTGCCTGCAACACCCCAGCATCACCCCAGGTCCCACTGACCAGTGATGCCCACCCAGCAATTTGCAGAGGAGCCAGCATACCCTGTCAGGCCCAGTCCTGAACCCAAGCATTCCTTTGCTTGTCTTCATTTTCAGAAGGCTGACAGCAGTCCATCAGCATCTGGGGGCAGCTCAGCTTCTGGGCTGAGAAGTTTTGGGTGTCTCTGGTGCCCATCACACTGGGTGCTGCTACAGCTCATCTTCATTGTCACAAAGGAGCTGGGTGGGAGCTGTATGGTGTGCCACCTGGAGAACAAGGAGCACCAGGGCTGGCACAGCACAGCAGGAGGCAGAGGCATGGATTTGACATTGACATCAAGCCCCAGAAGGAGCAGTACTGGATCACAGTGAATGTGCAGATGGCACTGTGGACAGAGAGCTGCTGACACCTTCATTGTATGGCCAAGACCCTCAGTGGCAGATGTCACCCTTTACTGCCCCAAGGGACCCAGAACCCAGACACTGATGCAGTTACTGGTGGGGACCTCCAGGGGTTGGGGGACTTCCAGTGGGGAATAGGGAGCTGCATGGAGATGTCTGTTGGGGACACCTGTGGTGACAGGGACCTCCAGGAGTGTTAAGGACCATGGGAGGAGAAGGAGATCCACGGGTTGAGAATGTCCAGAGACACAGAGGACATGCAGGGAGGGGGTCAGGAGTGGGTGATGCCCCTGCACCATAGTGACCCTATACCCAACACCATGTCCCTCTGCTCCCCACTGCATATGGCTGCAGCTGCTGGGAGCCCCTCTGTGGGGGTCTCTTGGGGGAACTACAATCAAAAAACCACATCAGGTCAGAAGCTTCTGCCAGACAGGATGCAAAGCAGCACAGGCCAAACCTCCAGACTGCGTCAGCACAGCACATTATACTGAGCTGCACTAATTAGTAGCTTAAAGGGAAACAGCATCAGCATGGATGAGCTCTCTGAATCAAGTCTCCCTGCAGAGACCTGCTTGTGCATCAGCCCTTTCTGCAGGCATTGCACCAGCTTCCAGCTCTGGTTCCAGAGCCCTGGCTCCAGACCATTGTGTTGGTCTCTCACGCTGAGGTCAGGTGCACCTGGCAGGCACCTTCATGGGGGTCAAGGAGAGCTGTGGGGTCACTCAGGCTCTTAGAACCGAGATGTACTGGGCAGGAAGCTGAATGCTCTTTTGGAAACACCTCTGTTCTAGGCCCCACAAGTTCCCGAGGAGGCAGGGTAAATGGGTCAGTGGGAGGTTTGAGCAGTGACTCCTCAAGTGTCAGCAAGGAAGGATTTCACTGGGACATGTTTCTGAAGTCAGGATTATGTGTATTCTCTGAGCTATATGTAGTTGCTTCTTTAAAGAGAGGAGCAGTTGTATGTTGAATATCTTAAAAGATTTTAACAAGCTCTTTGCCAGAAAGAAAGTTATTCTGAACAATTATGTTTTCAGTATGGCCCATGAATATACATAAATATAAATGATTATATTATAATCAGAATACCGGGGCTCACTCAATAAGCCTGATTCATGGCTCTTTGCAAAACACTCTGAAGATAAGGGAGCAGTTACGACTCATCCAACATACATAAATGAACTATGGGCATTTTTAAATGTAGCTGCATGCCTCTTAAAGACTTGCTATGTTCAAGAGGTCAGGATCCTTCCAAATCCATTGCTACAATCGCAGTTATTCACAAGGAAAAAACACTCAGTCTCTGTGTTTCAGTTTGAGGTACCTTGGTGAAATCAAATCCACAGAATGTGTCCATTTGACTTTTCAAAGCTTAATTTGTAACATTTGCTTTACTATAACATAGTTGTTCTATTGGAAGTTTAACCCAAATTGATTTAAAATTTCTTAATTTTAAATCACCTAAATTTTAAAATCACCTAAAGAACAAATAAAGAGCAACAGCCCTCTCCCAGCACTGCAGGAAGGGAAGAGCTCTTTGGCTCTCTGTATCAACCTGTTGTCCCCCCAGTGCAGGACTATGCAGTGCTGCATGGTTGTGTTCAGTCTTACCAGGGAAACATCAGTTTATGACACTTCACAGTCTACTGAAAAGTGCTGAAAAGTGCTCCACTCTTAGAAAAAAACTCATTTAATGCTTGCCTTAAACTATCTTTTGTTGTATTATACTATCAACAACATTTATTTGAGCCATTTTGAGTATCCCAGAATGAGACACTATTGCTCTTTTTTCAGGACTCACGTTTAAAAAGAATTACTCAAATTTTAAAAGAAACAAACAAGCAAACAATAACAAAACAACAAAAAATAATCCAGTAATAATAGAGGCGAGTCCCTTATCTTCTGTTGCAATAACAAAGCTAAACAATTCTAGATGTCATCACTGCTTTGAGAGGTATTCCTGCTTACGACAGCTCTGACGCAGGGAGGGGAAACTCCTTTCGGAAGTGTCAGGACATGCCCAGCAGTGGCAGTGCGTAATGTTTCCTGTTATCATGGGATCTTTCATTAAATATGAAAGGAAAACAAGGTATGTTACGCTGGAAAAGCCATGTTCCTTGTACTGTGGCCACAGGCCGCGAGGTGGCAGAAGGAAGCGGGTGTCACCGCAGGCTCGGCCAGCTCACCCTGCACTTCTCTTGATCGCTGGTGTTTTGACTTTTGAAAAGGAAGGCAAAAGAAAAAAAAACAATCGAAGAACAGAAGCATGCTTAACTCTTATGTACAAGAAGAGGAGGAAAAGCGACTAAGAGGATTGTTTATATACATTAAAGACGGAGAGAAGTACAGAAAACAAAGTGCACGCTTTTAGCACCCTTTTAGCACTATGTATTTCAAATGGTAAGAGAAATCATAGCAATGGCTAGGAAATATTTTGTGGCTCTTAGTGGAGTGATGACTGCCTAGCAGTGGTCTGCCTTCAGACAGTTCTGTTGCAATATAATTTGCAACCAGATTAGCAAACCAGCTCTCTGCTAAGCCCACCGGTCCTGTATGTTCACTGACTTGTTTATTGACTAGGTCTAGATCCAGCAGCAATTAGTTGGAAAAATAAAACTTGTTCAGCTCTTTGGTCTAATACATTTTGAGATCCTGAAGGAATGCAGTGCATGAATTTATTCAGAAATCAGCAGTTAACTTCTCAGGCTCCAAGAAACTTGGGTCCAAATGAAGCTTCCGAGGGAATCCTATCACACATCTTACCCACATAAGACTGCAGCTCTCTCCTCCATAGAGAAGACACAGTGGTAGCATCACTGAGTAGCATTCCTGATAGCCACGTACTTGGAGGATTTGCTTCCTGGAAGAGTTGTACCTCAGGTAGGAGGGTCCTATATACTTCCTAACTCCTTTTTAGGATTCCCAGCATGTCCTGCATCTGTTGAAATTATCTGCTGAAGGAAGCTCATGCAAACACCAGGTCTCATCCTATACTGCAGGGGAGGTTTAAATTGCAGCTGCAAGATACTGCTCTCCCCAGTGTGATAGTTCAGCAATATGGCTTTACTATTAGTTTCTTGGGAAAAGGCCATAGAAATCAGAACAATAATCCGCTTAACTCCCCCAGTTAGCAAGGGCAGGGAGACCAACATGAGCTTATCACATCTCAGAGAGCAGAGAACCCCAGGAAAAACTTCTGTGTGTCTGTGTCCTGTGCAACCCTGTGCATGACCCAAAGGGAATATGATGAGAGTTGTGCTGTTGCATCCAACCATAAAGCATAAAGTCTCCGTTTTACTCAGCCTGTCCCTCACTCCTGCATGCATTGCTGCTGGCCTGAGATCATGTGTTGCATTTCCTAGATAAAAGTGCATGAGGTCACCTTAGACTGTCTTTATAGTAGATCTTAATGAGATTGCCTATGGACTATGTCCTCTCCTTGCCACGTCTGCTCTGACAAAGTAGGCTTGCTGGCCATTACCTGAGGAGTGTTGCTGGCTGGGTGAGCTGCCTGTGCTCTGGACCCTCTGGAAGCAGGTCCCACAGCAATGGGTGCTCACTGGCTCACCCTGCAATGCCAGCCCTGCCTGCACAACCTGCAGAAAGCACTTTAGGAAGGGGTCTCCTTTGCTATGACAGTATTTCTGCTCCATGTTCCCTTCATTAACTTAATTTTCCATAAAGCTCCCTCACCAGGAGGCTGACACCACCTCCTCAGGAACCTTTGGTGCTTCTTGCAGATCCAGTGCAAGCCTAAAGCAGCTACCACTGGGAAATGTTCCTGCTCTGGTTCTCTTTGTGTACCAATTTAGATTCTTCTGCCTTTGGAAATTCTTAGTCCTTTTTAGTGGGGTCAGCTTTGTGCTTTTCTATCACTACAAAGTTCACTACACTTATAGCACCATGGTGTAATTAACATTGCCATCACTTTCTGACATTCTTAATTTCTTTCTTTTATGCTACAGTTTTGGAATAACACAGGTATCACCAGCAAAAGGATGATTGTAAAGTCATTTGCACCTGAGAGTTCCTTTGTATGTAGAGCCAGTGCTCTTAGTTATAATAAAATTATTAAAAGTTAAAAAGCAGTTGAGCAGTGCTGTTAAGAAATCCATTTTCCCTATGGATTTATAGCTGGATTCTCTGGTATCCAGCAAGACAAAAACTGCCCCCCCAAAAAATTTTCACTGGTGGGATGTAGTGTATCATCCATGTATATTTTGTGGTGTCTGAGAGCAAAACTCACAGCACAGCTCTCAGGACCTGTGGAGGATTCTCTGTGCATGGATGGCTGCCCCTGCTGATTAACTGCTCCCTCATTCTGACTGAAATCAGCCAACGGGTCCAAAATTCCTAGTGGGACAGACTGAATAGTTGTATAAGCCTCCTCCCCATGGGAAAATTCTCCAGAAGAATACATGGTCAGACCAACTGTGCATGTCACTAACTGTGCTCTCAGTAAGCCAATTTACCTCAACCAGTCTGATCCTGTTAACAAAATGTAACTACTAATATAGGAGATATGCCAGCAAAGCCTAAGTAGCTCTGATAACATTGTGTATGGAACAGAAAGTTTAAGATAAAGTCAATGGAAAGATTTCAAAACTGGGTGAGATCTAAGTCTGAAGCAGAGTCTTGGCATGGTTGAGACCTCTGTACTCAGCTGTTTTTCCATTTCTGTGGCAGAAGGACCCTCTGTAAAGAGGGTAAAATTTTATAGAAGCTTGTAAAGGTTCCCCCTTAGAGAAGAGGCTGCTGGGGATTGATTGCAGGGCGCTATACTCCTCCTGAAGAGAAATCCCTTAAAAATGCCATCATCATCTTAATTGCTGATTATGTCTATTGGCAACAGAAAAGAAATGAGAGCTACTTCTGAGTTAGTGAGATTGCATGGACTGGATCAACATACTGCAGAAGCAATGGATGTTGTGCTAGAAATAAATTGGACTCTATAGCTTGAATAGATGCCAAGGAGCAAGTCTGATCTCCAAAACTGCAGCTAGCAGACCATGAAGAGAAATTGGCAGAAAAACACAGTGATCAGACGTCGAGAGCTGCAGCACATCCTGCAGATGAGGAGCTCAGGGCTGGGTACCACATTCTCATACAATGTGCAAGCTGCAAATGAACAACTCTGCCTCTTTGAAATTCACTTGTGGGCCTTCTGGAAAGAATTAAGCACAGGCAACAGCACTCAAACCAAAAGTAGAGGTGGGCTGGATTTCTGCCATTCTTTATCATACATAAGACTTCATTTAATAGAGAGCAGAACCAGAGAGGAGGTCAAATATATCTGTTGACTGAGCATTTGCCATACCATAATGCTAATGGAGTGCACGTCAAAGCCCATGAGCAGTGCAGCCCACAGTAGGATGCAGGATTATCTTTTAGAATGCCTTGCAAGCAAACCAAAGTTCAGAAATTCTTAGTCCCATCTTCCTTATACGTTAAGGAATAATGTTATTCCTACCTGACATAATCTGCCATGATACTACTTCTGTCCTTATCCAGACTGGGGTTGGCCAAGGCTCTACTGTGACATGAGCCATTGAATTGCTGTGAGCCCCCTTCAAATGCAGTGCCTGAAGGGCAGCAGTGTAGACATGATTGGGGAGCAGCTACCCCAAAAGGGTCAGGGTTTAACTTCTCTAGGCTCTGCTGTGGCTGTGGTAGAGACTTAGCAGGCTAACACCAGGCTTATCTGGTCTGGACTCAGCCCTTTCTTTGAAGAATGGATATTGGATACTTTTTCAGAATTACTGGTATTGTGCTGGATATCACTGCTGCGGTCCTTCTGTCACAATGCAGTGGAACAGCTGTTTCCCCCTTAGTCTAAGTAACAGGATCTTGAGACCCTTCCTAGAGGCCATGTGACACTTGGTCAGAAGTGCCATCACTAGACTGTGCCAGGGCAAGTAACCTTAGAGCTATAAACTGCTGTCTCTCCTCTCACAAGCAGTGTAAGAGCTGCAGGCACTCAGGAGCAACCAGGCTTTCTACCATGTGATCAAGTCAATTCATCATTTCTGCTCCAGTAAATCCCACCTAAAACTCTTCAGAATGTACTAAGGTTAGATGAGAGAGAACATGCAAGCATGCCTGCTCGTTTAATATCTCCTTGCCATCATGCTTTGTCCTAACTGTTAAAAACCAAGTATTTTGCATTGAGAAGGCCATTGGCTGAAGTGGTCACAGGTTTCCACAGCTACAATGCCTTTGCCCAGGGCAGGATGCTGATGTGTCGGGATCTGTATGTTGTGCAACACATCCCAGAGACACTGCAGCCACATCCAACATCACCACTGAGATTTAAGAATGTAGCTGTCCCATCATGAGACAGCTGAGAGCAGGGGATCCAGCATGTGAGGTCAGTGTGTTCCACACAATCATAAAAAGGCAGAGGTGCATAGTGAGCCTGCTGTGAGCCTGCCCCCTGTGTCCTTCACCGGTTTTTCAGCACTGTCATATAATTCTCCCCAACAGCCCTGAAGAAATTCACGAAGACTTGACCCAAGTCTTTTCTCTTGCCTGGGCTGTTCTAAGCACAAGGGTGGTTCCTCCCATCTCCTCATCTTTCCCAAGACAAACATTTCTGCCTTCTCTGAAGGTGGGTGTGGTAAAAAGCCACCTCCAGTGCTGAGACAGCAAAGCCATACGTTCTTTCCTGTATCATCACTGTTTGCCTAAGCACCTCGCCCTCCACAGCACCTCTGTGAGCAATGAGAGCCACAGGCTCTCGAGCTGTGTAGAGCACTAAGGTCACTTCCTGACCCTGGGTGAGGTCTAATCGGTGCAGTTATGAGCTGCAGTGCCTGGGCAGAGCATTAGCAAGGCTCTGGGCTGGCAAGGAGCTGCAGGGTTAGAGTGATGAGGAAAAAGGGATTCAAGCTTCAGGGTAGCTGTGTCAGCCTTAGTCCTTCCAGTGGTGTGTTTGACATGCACACCTGCATCTGGGCTCTATTGGAGGCTTCCAAGTCAACAGTGGTGTCAGGGCATCCACAGGCACTAGTGAATGTCAGGCTTTGCTGTGTTGGTTGTGGAAACTTTGCCTAGCATATGGGAAGGGACATCTAGAGAAAGATCTGGGAAAGAGCCTCAGGACTTCAGGGCAACCAGTAAAGCAGTCAGGAGAGTAAGACCTGGACCCGGTCACCCTGGGGGGCAGATTGTCTGCAGCACAGTCTTGAGAAGTCAAAAGAGAAATACACACATTCTGTTTATAGGCTGATGGAAACCATGGGAACAGACTGGGATCTGACTGTACAAAATCTCAGAAAATAATTGCTAATGGGAAGCCATCCTTGCTGCCAGTCTTTTTTAGTCCCATGAGGACCTGTTCTTACAAAGTACTATTCAATACTAGTTTAAGCTCTTTGGTTTATCAAACAGAAAAGTAAAAAATGGATCTGATCCTGATTTTAAATATCTGTGGAAAAGATTTCTCTCACCAAGGAACCCTTTACAGTTACAGAGAAAAATATAAAAGCAATTAGCCTGGGAGGTCGATTCCAGGCTAAATTTATTTTGCTTAAAGGTGCACAGGGAACAGGTGAAGTGTGCAAAGGGTCATGTTGTGCAGGCAGCCTTTGGTTTGGGCTTTGAACAGATGGAGCTGTTACCATGAATGCTGGGACATAGGGATCAGTACCAGGAAAAGCCTGGGACAGCTGGTTTGGAGAAGGGTACTCTGGAGATGTGGGAGTAGGAAGGCTCAGGTGCAGAACGTTAAGGCGTTGCAGTCTTGGTTTGAGGATGGAGAGAATGCGGCTTGCAGGTATTTAAGCTGCTCCTGCCTATGCTTAGACAGGATTGGGCCCTTGTATTCTAACCTGGTCTTCTTGCCTATGGAAGCATTGTAAAAGACACATTCCTGCTGGGATGAACAGGCATGTCTCCAGCACCAGACGATTCCACTTCACTTCTTCATAACTCTTAGGTCAGGTTGAAAGAGCAGTTTTTCAAATTAGCTTTGCAGACCAGTAGTCAGATTAAAATGAGTCCCCTTTTTTCCCCCAGATAATTTAAATGAGAGCTTTATATTTTTCTAGCCTAGGAAATACTAATGTGCAAAGTCTGTACCTAACATTACCTCACAACCAGCTCCTGGGACTCTTCTTTAAGTGCCATTCTGTCTTGCCTGATTAGAAATGTGCACTGAGTGTTTTCACAGAAGCATTAATTCATCGACCTTGGTTTTCTCCCACAGTTTCCAAGCAAAAACCAGGCTAAAGGACAGAGTGAAAAAACAGCCCCTCTGCCTGTGCTGCTCAGACACCAGCAGGAGAAGGGTTTTCTATTCCTCCATCCTATGGCAGTCTGTCCTAAGAGGGCACTTACAAGCATCTACTGAGACATGACTTTGTATCCACAGTAACTCAGCTGCAGAAGTTATGGCAATTAGCACAGACATTCTGTCTTGCTGCCTTATAAGTCTTTTACCTCTACATAGCTGCCATCTTTTGGCATTGCTGGCTCCTTCCAGGAATGTGTTTTCTGTTCTGCTCCACATCCCATAGCACATTCTTCTGGTGCATCAGTCTACAATGTTTTGCACAATGAATTGGGATCCAGTGGCCTGATGCAAACCAAATCATTCCTCTGATTTCTCTTGCCAGGTCCCGTTTATCCACCAGTGTTTGTTAGCCAGACTGTACTCTGTTCCAAACGCTGTCAGCAGCTGGCAGGAAACACTGGCCATCAGACCAATCCCCACAGCTCACTTTGCAGCAGGCTCTTTGGATTCCTGCCTTTAAGTCATGCAGTGATTCCAGAGTGAGTGTAATGGGGCATCTGAAAAGGAGAAAGTTGAAATCCAGCAGATGTTTCTCACTGATCTCTTCCTGAAGCAGCAGGCTGCTGAGACTGAACCAGCACTAACCTGGGAAAACCAGCAGTGTGTGTGCAGCACTTTCAGATGTCCAAGGCTGCTTCCCTTCCATGGAGAATATCCTACAGCTGCAGAGCCCTTTCCTGTGTACTTTCTGTGTTTATTCTCCTATGTGTAACTCTGACATGCACCTTTGGCCTTTTGCTTCCTTATCCTGCAAGATTTTACGTGCTGCTTGGAACATGAAGAGCTTCCCACCCTGCCCTTAGCAGTTCTAGAATGGCAATGAAATCTGCACATGGATAACTGAAAAACAGATGGAGAGGCTGGGTCTGGATGAAAAGTAATTGCCCCTTCCTCAAGGTACAATAAGCAGCTACCAAAATATTTCCAGTATGAGGCTGGAGTGTTGCAGATGGCACAGAGGCATCTCTGGGATGCGCAGCCAGAAGCACAGGCTGAGGGATGCATTTCTCTTCTTGAGGCTAGAGGCCAGTTGTCAACAATGTTGGCATGTTTGGGAGAGGTTTTAATCACAGTTGCTGCAGGTTTTAACATGCACACGACACAGTGTGTGGATTTTCTTTATGCCTCATACGTGTATTTGTATTGGTGGAGAGGAGGGAACCTTGGTATTCTGAATTAATTAAAAATGTACAGATATATTTGTTTTCATGATAAGGCAAGGACTTGAACACATACGAGATTCAAAAGCATGAATGGAGGGCACAAGCTAAAAAAGGGAATGATTAATTGGAGTCCATTTAAGAATAGTAACTGTATGCAATGCTGAGCAAAGCTAAAATCTATTTTAAACTGTTTATACAGAACGGAAGCGTATGTTCTCAAGGTCTCCAGTTTGTCTATGTGGGTTGGTCAAAAAAGTTGTGACATGCTGAGAAAGGCATTTGTGCTTTGTTGTTTTTAGCAAAACTCACTTCCAACAAAATGGATTTAAAAGAGGAGAGACTGCAAAATACTTAAAGGTCACAAGGCAATCTTGGCCCGTGCTCTCCAGGAGGTGCATATGCCTTGAAATGTTTGAGGAATTGCATCTCTATGCTTCTGACTGCCGCCATCTGTCATTCTTCACAAGCCTTTTCCTCAAGCCCTCACATTTTTGTCTCTCAGAGGATGTGGCCAGTTCCTTATTGCATCCTCCCTTGTACATTTTTTTTCCCTTCCAGTGGAGAGAAATGCTGACTGAAACAGCTCTGTCCATTCTTGCTGGAAAGGGTCAGGAGCTATGACAAGAAAAAAAACCAAAACAACCACCGAACCCAGAGAAAGGACAATTAGCTGTAGTCTCTGTGCCACCAGAATCTACCATTGACTTTGGGACACTTCCTTGGGTTTGTCCTAATTTAAGTTTTGGTGGCAGAAGTATTTCTGCAGGCTGCCCTACTGCCCAAGAGCCTAAGCCCATGGCAGAGGCGAGGTAGAAGTGAGAGTTATGTCAATTTTTGAAAAAGGTTTACAAATGTGTAGCCACCTGATACCCTGCCAGCTCACTGGGGGTATGGAAGAAGGGGGCACTGTCCTGCCAGGAAGGATAATGTCCTTCTTATTTATGTGCTTCTGTAGTCTACTGCTGGGACCAGGAGTACTGTGAGGAGCACAGGGAGGCTGGCAATGTGGTGGACATCATCTGAGGTTCTCCTTGTTCCAGAGGATGCCATCCATCAGGTGTCCCTGGAACAAAGAAGCTTCTGAAAGGCAGCAGACAAACCAGGAAAAGATGCTGCATTGCTGCTAATGAGGCTGGTTCTTTAAAGCTAGTGTGGAATTGGAAGGGTACCACAAGCCTGAGGTGCCCTGCCAAGAGAGCTGCATTGTTGTGCTGGCTTCTTTCCAATACAGAGCTTAATCTTTGGTTTTCCTTCTCAATTTGTTCATTCTCCTTTTTTCCTACCTTCATTTTCCATTTTTAAACCTTGTGGATCAGCATATTTTGCACTACAGAACACCTAGTTCTACACCAGCATGCAAAAGGAGGCATACCATCACGTGCCTTAAAATATTTATTTCTGCAGTATATATGTACTGTGACTTGATATCATCTCATGCCAGTGCAGTGCTAAGAATCTATTGAATCTGTGAGCCAAATATGTGATTTAAGATCTCACACCTTTTTTTGTATTTGCCACAGCAGCAATACTGTTCAAGCCCATGAGGTGCCCACAACCTGGCTCTGGAGAAGTAGCACACAGCACTCGGGGTCAGCGGAGGGACAGGAGTTAATGCTGTGTCAGGGAGGTGTGAACTGGATGTATGAAAGCTGGAGCTGAGGCTGTGAAAAATGCCTTTACAGGGAAAAGAACTGTATGCTAACGTGTGGGGGAGGGAGGAGGTGAAAGTCCACAAAGCAGAGAAAGGGTAAATGAGCAGAACACTACCTTGTGAAGCTCCAAATTGGATAGGCATTGCTGCATAATGTTTTCCATCAATCAGCACTACCAGGATTACAGCCTGGCTGGGGTTCTGCCTGCATCCATGTCATCCTGTCCCTAATATTCAGTGATGCTGACTCTGATCTACCATTGCATCAGCCTTGACTATTCTTTCAAAGACTATTGGGTTCAAAGCCAATCTCTGCTGTTCTGTGTTTGTGTCAACATTGGTCTACATCCACAAAATCTAGTGAGAAGATCACTGTCACTTGCAGGCCCAGGGCATCTCCTTCCCTTTCCTTCACTTCTTTAGACATGACAAGGGGTCATGGTGGGGCACATAAAACCCCTCAAGAGGCAGGCACCTGGTGCCAGCGTGGTCTTCCCTGGTCCTCCCTGTGAGCAAGGGCCAAGGGCAGCCCTTGGCCACAAGCCAACATTTAGCCAGTCGAGATGATGTTTGATGTGACACTGGATCAATAGTGAACACAGGAGCAAATGAACAGGAAAAATACACCACAGTGAGTGCAGCAAGGAATGGCAGTGGGAGGACCTGGCAGATGCACAGGGGCTGATTAAGAAGGGAGATGCAGCCCCACCTATGCTGTTGTGAGCAACCTTGCCTTGCACCTCATGACAACTGCTTTCAAAATGCGTTTAATAACACGTGTCAAAATGCCACCTGGTTCCAAGCAGGGAACTGTGGTGGGGACACGAGTCACATCAGGGTGAGACACCTGCAACAAAATCCAAGTGTCAACAAGCTGCTGTTGAGCAGAACAGGTATTTTGACCTAATGGCAGAAATTGCACCTCTCTGCAGGCACAAAAAATGATGGGGGGCCAGAAACCAAGGGGATGAGAAACAAGCATGAGAATAACAATCATGACTGTTTCAAAAGCCCAACAAACTAAGAAACAGCACTGCCTCACAGCACTGCTCCTTCCAGTTTCCTCTGCTGCTTCCCTCCTCAGTAGACCATCATTTTGGGGGTTATTTGACCACAGTGTTCACCACATTCAAGCTTGGGCTTAAATCAAAGTCTTGTTTCTCATCAATTGCCTCGTTTTGAAAAGATAATATCACTTTTTAAAAAATGGACTATTTTTAGGGCCTACATAAGAACTAAAATGCCTTATCCTTATGGAGCTGTGTTTTCTATGCATATGATGCTTCTACAGATTTCAGTGAATTGTAATATTGTTAGGCTTGGCTTGGGGTAATAAATGCCTTACATTTTGTCTACCCTTAACTACCGAGAGATTGTCTTGTTTTTTACTCTATTTAAATAGAGAGTACTTGGTAGTATCTGTGGGGTTTGGGAGATGTTTTTAAATTAGAAAACAACAATTAAACAAGAAGCACACAGAAAAGTGCTGCAGTGTATTTCTAGTAATTTGAAGATGTAACATTTCAGTCTAAAGTTTGCATTTCTTTTGCATTTTAACTTCTATTTATACTTTTGTTCATACACCCTGGCTTGTTTCACCTCATGTGGGAGCAACACAAAGGAGAGGAAGTCCACAAGCCAGACAAACTGCAATTACCACAGGTTCATTTCATCAGAGCTGTGCAAAGCATCCAGGGCACAGGCCTGCCTTGCCACTCTAACAGCTCACCACATCTACCCCATCTCTCTGCTAACCTGCACGTGTGCATGGAAATACCCCCTTTGGTGTGACAAATCAGTTTCATCCAGTGAATCAATTTTGAAAAATTATCTACAGTGAATGGGAAGCTTTCCTTATTATCTTAGTAGTAGAAAATCTCAGCTATGGACACTTATTATTCTTTCACTGTGGTGGTTTTAATTTCTAACAGTCTCCTTGGAATGATCTCAATTGCAAAGCCATGATTTGGGCAATAAGGGGGCTGATGCTGTGACCAGAATCTACAGCACAAAGGGATAGAAGACAGTGAAACAGCTGCAGTCCCCTGTCCTGCAAGATCTATTCCTTCTTCTCCTAAAAGCAGAAAAAGCTTCCAAAACCAGCCAGAGCTCAGCATGTGCTTGGGCGATCCGCTTTCTTTGAAATTCTTGTCCAGCCAGATGTACAGCAATGCCATAGTATGGGAACACAACCCTTGAAAAACCCTCTCCAGTTCCACATATGAGGCCAGCAGTCCTTAAAAATAGCATCACCCAGGACAGAAGCTACTTTTTCACTCATCAATCTCCTCCCTGATGAAAGCAAAACTTCATTCTGAAAGCCACCTGCTTGCAAGCAGAGGATACAAAATGCCTCCCTCTCCACACCACCCCACAAGCACATGCACATAAGCACTTGGAGTGGTTTTTTTTAATAGTTGCCTATTTCCACAAAGTTCAGAACCTAGTGACAAGATCATTTTTACGCAGTGTGGTATAAGCATTCTCAGTGCTATCAATTTAATGTGGAAGGTGCAGTTGGAAATAGGAATGTTAGGAAGATGGTTTTTTTAAGGAGAATGTTAGGAAATTCATTCTTTATCACAGGCTTATGTTTGACTATCTTAGATGCTGTGACATCTGGACCAACTTCAGTGACTTAAGTGTCAGAAATCTACTGTACAGTTCCCCCATAACTGCTACCATGCTATAGGCAAGACTCATAATAATGGCCTAAAACCTTCACTGTACTTCTTTAGGGGTTTGTTGTTGTTTTTCCTCTCTTGGATCAGAACATTACAATCATTCAGCCTAAGTTATGCAAAACATCAAGCTAGCACCTTATGGCTCCTCTGATAGGCATATTATGTTTCCCTTTTTGCCCCAGACACAGAAGTGTTCAAGATGCCAGGTTTTGAAGCTACAATTACTCAGTGAGTGGCAGAATGTCAACTCTAAGCAGAGATGCTGCCTGTATATCACCTTTTCCTAACAGGTGCATAACCTGAGCAGGCACAAACATTCAGCTTCCTTTGGCTGAATCCTACAAACCGGTCCATAGAAAAAAAAAGAGATCCTTTATGCTTCCTTACAGGGCCTGCCTACATCTGTATTCATGCAAGTCAGTAACCTTTTTTAAATCACACGTGCAATGGATGCAGGGTGAACTTCCCCTGCGATCCTTGCAAAACGTGCCCAAACCAGATCTAGCGCACTTTAAACTTGAATAAAATTCTGCTTCTCATCGCAGGCTGTTTCCTTCTACGTTACTTAATCCTTCAAGCCTACACACGGGCTTTCTGTGTGAACTGCAGCCAGAACAGAATCCCCTTCCCTCCGCTTCTCCAGCGCCTTCCCGAGAGCCTCCCGGAGCCATTTATCCGGATCCCACTGAGCAGGAACAGCGCTATTTTTAGGCCGCGCCCGTACGCTAAGCACAGAGGAATGTGGCTGGGAGTGGGCCCGCCGGGAAGCGGCGACGGCCCGAGAGCAGAGCAGCGCTGCCGCATCCCTCGGGCGCTGCGGCACCGCGAGCCGGGGCTGCGCTCCCGGGAACCGGGC
>WEIU01000707.1:1506-50924 GCA_013389925.1 Aegithalos caudatus | reverse complement strand
GGCCCGGGCCGGGGCGTCCCTCGCGGAGCGGCCGCCAGAGCCTTTCGCTCCCGGCCGGGGAGGCCGCGGTGCTCGGGCTGCCGTGTGCCTCTGGAAGTGACAGCGCAAGCAGCTGTCGGTGTCCTGTTTTAGGGCTTGAAACTCCGCTCGGCTTCTGGTTACTTACAAGGAAATGACCCCTTGTGAGGCATGGCTGTGCCGTGGGCTTCGGCCTCGCTTCCCGACAGTGCCCGTGCTGCTGTTGCCGTTTTTGGGATTTGCTGTTAGGATTTGGCAGCAAAAAATCTTGTCACGGTTTGGCAGCAGATTTTTTCCGTGTGTTCTGTTTCCTACGTGCTCGCGCGTTCTTTATTTGGAGACAGCAGGCTGGTCTGCTGGACTCTGTGAGGGTGTGCCTGATGGGGAAAACAACACTTACCTGCGTTGTGCAATTGAAATTACTGACTTGGCCTTGTAGATGAACTTATCATTCTTTTAAACGAGCTTTGGGGTTATTTTTTTTGTCACGTTCTTAGAATAATAATGGTCCAAGCCTTAATTTTCTCTGTCTCAAAAACACTCTATTTCAGCTGTATTAATGTAACTTGCAATATTTAAATTCTCGGATTTTTGGTCTCAGGCATTGTGTGATGCTTAATATTTTTGAGCAAATTTTTGTGGTCATGTTTTCTTGTCTGTGACTTAACTAAAACCGGCAGTTGCCAAGTCCATAAAAGCTCAGTGTGGTTGGCTGTTGTAGTGTAGTATTTATCAAGGCACTAAAATACAAAGTCATATGTAAACACTTTGTGAAAAGATTTTTTTTTTTGTTACATCTGAATATTTTCTGTCAGGAACCCTCTTACTTCTGGATGATTGCTGTAATGCTGATAAAATAGAAGTAAAATTAAAACTACTGTTCCTTCTTGTGTATGCAAAGCTATTTGCAACATTTCCTTTTTTTGTTGTTTTCAGTGTTGGTTTTTGGTTTGTTTTTTGGTGGTTTTTTTTTAATTTTAAGTGGGAATCCAGTGTTCTGACTGAGCCATGCTGTATATAAACAGCATGAGGCCCTGGCTGGTGTGTTCTGGAGTAGTTGTAGCATCCAGTGAAACACAGACTGGCACTTTGACTCTTACTAACATGGAGTGTCGTATCTTAGGGACACCATGAGTGTTTCTATCTGCTCGTTAATGGAATTTCTGTTGTGTTCAATTTTATTAGCTGTACGGATTTCTGAATTCTCTTTTAGAGAATTGATGGGGAAGAGGAGGGAACACTGAAGTTGTAGTGTAATACTTGTGCAGAGGGTTGCACGGTGGTGTTTGATGCCGTGAAAGAACCGGCCTGTGGCCTGAGGGTTATCTCTCAATCCACAAGAGCTGTTTGGGGTCTCAGGGCCATCATTTTGCTCACACATTAGGCATGTGTCCAGAAATTCCCACAATAGCAGTGAATTTTCATGTGTTGTTGATGTTTCATAGAAACTTAATTGTCTCATTATTGTCTTTTGTCTCTTATTGACTCATAATGGTCTTTAAGAGCTTTTCATACATGTTTAGGAGAGGTGGGTCACTCTTTGGATAGGCTTTTCTCTCCCATTGGGAGGCCGCCTGTCCTGAGGGAGGGATTGCCCCGTGACATGGGGGCCTGGTGTAGCCATGCAGGTGTGTCTGTACCACAAGTACCAAAGCTGGAGCAAGTGCCCAGGTTACCAAGGGGCAGTGACCAAGCAGCTGCGCTCCTGGGAATATGAGACTTCACTAGCTGTCCTGAGAACAGTGGACTTTGCTGGCTGTCCTGTGCTTGGGCAGGGTTGTGCTTCTGAGAGAGCCACACAACTGAACCGTGCGTGGGCCGTGAGGGACTGGGAGAGAGAGACAATAGCAGAAATTGGACTGCTGGGTTATGTAACCACATGCTGAATCCTGCTCTGTTGGTGTGCCCAAATCCTGTCTGCTCTGGGGGTGGGCTGCAGACCCAGTTGGGTGTCCTGGTGGGCTGCGTGCAGGTGGAGTGCACTGGGAAATGCCATGTCCTGATGCTCCCTGAATTGTGACACTTGTCTCATTTTGTCTTCTGGTGGACCTTGTAATGGCATATGGCAATAGCATTTACTTCCTTTGTGTTCCTGTGTTAGATGGAGTAATTGCTTCTGATGGGGGCAGTCTTTTTTCTTTTCAAGAAATCATATACACGTAAATATGGCTGAAAATAAAAATACAATAGCCACCTGTAAAAACCACCTTCAATAAAGAGGAGTGACCTATTATTCTTGGTGTTCCCAACTTCAAAGCAGCTCACAAGCACCTACAGTAGAAGACAATAATACACCTTGGATAATACTTTCATTTGCCTTTCTTGAAACTTGTTTCAAGTTCCAGAGATAAAGGTTGAGTCTTAAGCTTTAATTAAAAAAAAAAAAAAAAAAAAAACAAAAAAAAAAAAAAAAAAAAAAAAAAAAACCAAACTGAATTTTTCAGGACCTTTTGAAAAAGAGAGTAAGTTTCTATTAACTGTAAAGGAAACTTTAAATTATTCTGACTATTGAAAACACTTTTCAAAAAGAGAGCTTGACTCTTAGTAGAGGAAGACACCTTAGAATGGCCTAATAATTCTGGTGATTATTTTAAGAATGATACTGAACCCGGAGGCTTTACATAGGGAAGAGCTCGAACAGATGTCTGTTGTGTTTGAGTTAGGGGAGTTGTAGGCCTTGTGGACAGAGCACATGATGGCATTGTGTTCATGGTTACAGCTTCTCAGTCAGAAAGCAGCAGCAGTTTCTCATGTTTGTAGACTAAATGTCTTCTTTTTGTTTGTAGATATGGCTCGTGGACAGCAGAAGATTCAGTCACAGCAGAAAAATGCCAAAAAGCAAGCTGAGCAAAAAAAGAAACAAGGACATGATCAGAAGGCTGCAGCCAAGGCTGCCTTGATATACACCTGCACTGTCTGTAGGGTAAGAGGAACTGAAGTCAAAATAGTCTTGTAGGGAGAGGTCTGTCTTCCTGCCTAGGAACAGGATTTTTAGAAGATATAGTGGAAACTAAAATACTTAAGTGGTTGTCTAGCTTGTTGCTATAAGAAGTGTTTGCATCTGTTATGTGACTTGCTTATGGATTACTCAGCTGTACTGATGATAATTGAGATAGAAAATCTGAGAGGTCGTGTTCAGGTCTGGTTTGGGTAGTTATTTTGCCTTTTGTATTACAGTGGTCTGCATGTGCTATTAGGATGAGATAGGACATGTAAAAGTGTGTAAAGTTGTTTAGTCTCTACGTGGAAACATATTTTCTTTGTAATGGAATTGGCCTGTCTTGGAATCAGTGGTTATGGATATTGCTGTAAAAAGGAGAAACAGTGGTGCCAAAAGCTTTAATGTAAGTTTGATACACAGTAACTCTTGCTAGAGGAACTTACTTGACAAGAAAACAGAAATTTGAGTACTAATCAGATTGTACTTTTCCTTCTGGCTGGTTTTCCTAAATGCTTCTTTTGGAGCTGAAGGATAAACTCGCCATTTTCACTTCAATGGTCAGTCTCAGAATAGATCTGCCACTTCAAATGTCTTAAATAAGATTCCAGATTGAGGGTTGCTTCATTAAGGACTTGTAACCAGCTCTTCTTGTGAAATCAGGCTGTAGTATCAATCACTTTGGGCAGTTGATGCCTGCAACTGTGCTGTAGCAAAGGTCTGAGATAGCTTGTGCCAAGTAGAGACTCAGTTCATGCCATATAATTTGTCCTATTGGTAAGTTAAAGAAA
The DNA here is from genome assembly GCA_013389925.1 of Aegithalos caudatus. NCBI lineage: Eukaryota > Metazoa > Chordata > Aves > Passeriformes > Aegithalidae > Aegithalos > Aegithalos caudatus. The sequence continues at coordinate 47,177 of WEIU01000707.1, read as the reverse complement.
TAGCTTTCATAAAGATTTGATTCTGAAAAGGATAAATGTTTATCTTTAAGGTGTTGAAAAAGAAAATGGTGAGGAGGTAGGTTCTCCACCAAACCAGCCTGTGAAGTGTAAGATATGCAGGATACCTAGCCAGAATAACACCATTGATGGACATGCCAAAGCAAGCCTAATAGTGCTTAAAAGAGTGCTTAAGAGCACCTCTGAAAATAGGCAGTTAAATATCTTACCCTGCAGCTAAATTAGTGGTGCTTCTGTCACTAGAGTAGTGTCCTCAAGGAGGTAGTTGGCTTCCAGGGAAAGAAAATAAAGTTTTAAAGTATTATTTAACTCTTGTATTGTGCATAAAGTCTAATGTCTCTCTTTAATCAGACTCAAATGCCGGATCCCAAGACCTTCAAACAGCACTTTGAAAGCAAGCATCCTAAGACTCCACTTCCTCCAGAATTGGCTGATGTTCAGGCATAAAGGTCTACAGGTCATTACCTTAATTTTTAATTGATTGTCTGAGAAAAGTATATTATAAGTTGTTCTTTTTACCACCAGCAACTGGAACTTAAAACTTGCTTTTGTTCTTTTAATATGAAAACTACTGTAGGTTAAAGCTGTACCCCTGAACTGTTAAAAGTAGAAGAAAAAGAAGCAAGCTAGTTCTTACATGGGTGAAATGGCTGTGGCATTTTGCTGTGCCTCGAGGTTGTTTTAAAAGGGATTAGTGTTATTTGAAATGGTCATTCTTAGTGTTTAGGAATACTACATGATTTAGTTTTTGCTTTGAACAAAATGCTTAAGTACAATCTGTCTGTAACTCCAAAACATGTAATGTAAACAGTCATTTAGTATACTTCCAACAATTGAGCCTTTTTGTTCCTGAAGCTATGCAAGTGAATGCAGAAAAATCTGAGTTTCTGTGTTATCTGTAGAAGAGATTTCCCAGTAGCCAGTTGTTAGGCTGTAACTGAAAGTGGTTACAATAAAAGGTTGAAATAAGGTAAAAAGCAGTAGTATGGTATTTCATTCATGCAGAGGTAAGCAGCATTGTGTAATGGTTCAGCTTAACCGAGTTGTTCTTGTTTTTTATAGGTGAAGTCATGACATCTATTGACTCTTCTACTGTCAGACCTTACATAACAAACCTGCAGCTGCTTTTCTAAAACTGTTGATCAGCAAAAATGAAGGGGCTACAGAAACATTCATATTTTTATGCTGTTCCCTCTTGGGCTTCATGCAAAGACAATTCTGTGTAAATGTACAGTTGTGCCCTATTTGGAAATCCTAAAAAATCAGTCCATACTTGTTATAAAAAATTTTTTACAATTGTAATTATATTGATGTTCATATTGTGTAAAATAACTCACTTAATAAAGTAGTACTTTGATTTTACAATATCACAGATTAACTCCTTGTAGAAATTGTTTCACCTTTCTGCATTATCTGCCTTATAAAATAATAAAAAAAGACGAAAGTGGAATTTTCCCCATCCTGCCAGAACATGAGCAGTATCATTCCACTGCAAGTAATGTACATTACAGTAAATTAATCTTAAAGTGGAGAGGGAAGCTGCTCAGGTTTACTGTCCAGTGTGCTGCCTGCTTGAGCCCAGCTATTAGCGGTCAAGCTGATGGCTCAAGGTGCAACACACACCCTGAGCAGCTGCATGAGAATCATGAGACTTCCTCCTGCATTTTTGTCCTATGTACTGGAGTCTTAAGTACTGCAAGCCATTTTGGATGGGATTCCTTTACTGTGAGTGATCATGTTCCTTGAGGTCATTGCACTGGAGGAACTCTGGTTACGCTTTGTTTTCCTTTCTGTTTAGGTAGATGGCTGAGGAGGCTTGATAGGTCTCAGGATTGAAATGCTGGCTTGAAAAATGCTTGCCAAATGCTAGGTTAAAGCAACTCTGCTCTTAGTTGAAAACTGGATTTGAAAATATTTTTAACGTTTTAAAACATTGTTCCCCCTTAAATATGTCTGGTTATTTCTCTCTTGAAGGAATACGTAGAATAGCCAGCCATTAACCTTCCATCACAAGCTTAAAATAAGCCTGTTGGAAAAGAACCAAAGTAACTAAAATAATATGGCTACTTAAAGAAATCGGATGTGATTAAAGTTGCAGTGACAAGAAAAAGCTGGATAATAACTCTGGCCAAGACCATTTGAGCAGATAAACATAATTACCCCTAAAGTATTTCAGGCTGTGTTCTAATCCCAGATGTACAGCACAAAAGTAGTGGAGAAACATCTGAATTGTACTGGAAGGTCTACTATACAAAATCCCATCTTGGGCATTTTGGAGGGGCTTAAGAGGTTTAGCTTTGGCCCTGCAGTTAAGAGTCAGTACTGGAATTGCTGTGATGTGCGGAGTTCACAATGGATGTAAAAATTCTGGCAGTCCAAGCAACCCTTGCTATGCAGCAGGACTATACATCTGACCTTCAAATGGCTTCCTAAAATCTAGGACCATAGTCTCAAAGACTCATTCACTTAAAAGAATGCACTTGGTATTTTATTATATAAAGTCAAAACCTTTGTCTTTGTCCATTCATTTGCTCTTTATTGAACTACTTCTGTGAGACTAGCTTCCTGTCCTCTTTGCTGTGACAGTATCTCTGTAAATACTTACTTTGGCATAAAGTTTCTCTGTATTATAGTCACTCTGGGATAACCTGTATACCACTTAACTTTTATAGATAATGTTATTCTCCTCAGTGTAATCCACTACTGCACTTGTACACCTGACATCAGAATGTAACAATTCATTTATTTTTCTTTAATGTTACCAATGCATACATCCTGACAAACTGGCTCCAAAGGCAAGAAATCTGCTTTCAACCTTTGTGCTGTATGGGGGAGAGGTACTTCAATGTTCTAATGCTGTAGTTTGTCTAAAAATACACTGAGTAGAAATGGAAAAGATGTTTCTTGCGCTGATTGGTATTAGATCATCTGGTTTTACTCTGGAAAATGTTTGAGGATGTATCCCTAAAATTTGGGCCTGAGGTGAAGTAAATGTTCTATTCCTTCAATTCAGATTGTGTAGCATTAAATAAAAGACTTGTTTCGTAAACAATCTCTGTTAATGAGCACTGAAGAGCTGGAAAGTTGCATTATAGTGGGATGGTTAACTTCAGTTAGAATTGTGATGCTCAGGTTGAAAATACGCTATGAAACTATGGGGTTTACATGTTGGAAGGGAAGGGTGATCCTCAGTTCAGTAAGACCCCCAGCTACAATAACTGCCATCTTAATTATAGTAGTAAATGAGAGCTGTGACTGCATTGTTGTAAAGGCTGTACTAAATGTGGCAATAGTGCTCAGTCAGAGTACCTGCAATATCTGTTGTACCTAAAAGATCCCAGGAAGGACTAGTTCTCCACCATATCTTCCTGATCTGAAAGACAGCACACCCTAGTACCTGGCTAAAGACACAGTTGTGCATTGTAATGTGTCCGATTAAAGAGAATTTAAAATATAAAACATAAAATGTCATATTTCCTGCTTGCTTTTAAAATCAAGTATTGCTGCACCTAGAAAACGAATTTCCTGGCTGTGGACAGCCATGTAACTTGAAGCTGTCTAGCTGTGCAAGAAAGAAAAATAGGCATGGGAAGTTTCCTGTATTCCCTTGAGAAAGATTCATACCTGTGCAGGGTGAGCACATTCAGGTGGAGGGCTCTTACTGTGTCAGTATGGACATAAGCTGTCATGGGTACTTGTGCAACTTTAAGAGGGGTTTTGGATTTTCAGAAGCCTTCATCTGGGAATCTCTTTAAGCAGCACCTGACATTGCATTTTAAATGAGGCTTAAAATATTCTGAAAGAAGCCTCGCCTTAGTAAAAAGTTAGCAGGTGTGGTTATGATGAGGCCATCATCATGGGGACTACTGAGTAATCAAGAACAGTTCTGCAACTTTTGTTACTCAGGCTTATTTCTGTGCCTCTGCTTTAGCCATCTAAGGGCTTCTAGTTTCTTGCTGTCAAAAAGCTGTGTGAAAAATCCAAGATAGAAGTTGAAGACAGTTGCTGTGCAGCTTTAGGGAAATGGTTTATGCAGTGCTCTTGGAACAACCCTGGAGACCATCCCTTTTGGTTATTTGCTGAAAACACTTCAGCTCAAGTAAGTAGAGCTAATGGCCACGGGCTGTTTGCAAACCATGTAGTAATGAAGGAATTTGTGGAATTTCTGTAAACTATACTGATTTATTTTCCCATCTTGATAACAAGAGCTGATAGGTGGAATGTCTTTTATCATCAAGTACTGATAGGCTTCCCCGTTTTCACAGAAGCAAGTTGGGAATTACTGGGCTTTACTAGAAGCATGATCTTCCAGGGCCTGACAAGTACATTTGATTAGTCCTATAGGATCCACAAATGAACTAAAGGTCAGTTTGTGTTTCTGTCTACCTAGCCACCTTCTGCTGTGTATAATTTGGGGGCCTTTGATTTGCCTCTTCAAAATCTTACCAGGTCTTGGAGTGGATTTTGAATTCAACTCCAAATTCAGCATGTGATTTTACATGCTCTGTAGCATCATCGGCGATTTTGCTCTAGTCCAGACAGTGGGAGGGTGTCAAGTGCTGTCTGGAATTTTTCTGTACGTTTTTTAAATTATTTGGAAATCTTTTAGTGCATTGTCTATTGTGTTACAGATTTTGTATAGATAAGGCACAACAGAGGTTCACTGAAGGAGTTATCTTGGGAGCTTTCAAAGAAAAGTAGATTGGCTTGTATGGATGTTTTATAATTCTTTTACGTAGCGTTTCACGCTGAGGTTCCTGGGAAAAGAGGAATCTATAGTTATCCCAACATAGTTATCTAACTGTTCAAGCTGTGTCTCAGCTTTTTCAGGAAATATGGCACAGCTTTCCTCTGAGAAATACTGTCTATTAAATATATTAATCCAAAGGCAAATGTATTTTTGTGTTCCTTCTTTGTAGCTGTGACAAAATCAGTGTGCAAAGCCTAGCTGAAAGCTGGAGCTCTTTCAGAGGACTATGGATTAAGGGAAATCTCAGGAATTTATCTTGTCTATCTTCCTACTCTGAGATTGAATAAAATCTGCTGAGACAAACTACCAACTATTCCTGTAACTCTTAAAAGCTTCCAGTGAAAGGGATCCCACGATCCCAGACCTTGTAAGCAGCACGTATCGCTGCTGAACCGTACCAGTGGACAGTTAACACAGCAAGAGTTTATCCCTGCCAGTTGAGTCAATTGCTTACTTTATTATTGGCAATAGATGTGATGAATAGTGCCTTTATTTGAACATTGCTACTGTGTTCTCCTAGTCTTCAGAGTAAACCCAGTTAATTGAATCACTCACTCTTCATAGGTCACATTTTCTAAGTCTGGCAATTTTTGCTGCTCTTGATCCTCTACAGTTTGAGCTCTTAAATCATGTCCAAAATATGACCCAGAGTGCTGGCTGAGGCTAGTGCAGAGTAGCTGGAACAACTAAGGTCTGGCACTTGCATATACTGGAATTGTATTAGGCTTTCTGCAACAACATCACAGATTCATTTTGGTACCACTAATAATTTTCACTTTGTGCCTCTATATAGTGTCCCCATGCTTTCCTCTCAGGGATCTCAAACTGTTTACAGTTCATCCAAGTGTGGTATCATGGGGGATGTCCTCTTTTACTCTAGTCTGTATTGTTCACGAACACACTGATGGGATACATTGCAGGCAGAGCGTTGCAGGACCTCGCTTGAGTACCTTGCTAGACTCCAGTAAGCCTTTAGTTGCTTCTTCAGAGCACTTTGTACTGCTGTGATTCTCTTTGTGGTCAGTATGGATTGGAGCCCCACACCGGTGTCAGAGGCATTTACTACTAGGAGATTTGGGATCCTGTGTGCCTATGGCCACCAGGCCAGTTTTCACAAAGAAATGAAGGGTAGTGAGGTATAGCATAGTTTTCCTGACAAATCTATATTGTCTGGCTCTTGATGGTTACTTTTCATGTGCATTTACAAACGGAATTTTATAAAAATTATCCTAGCCCTTTTCCAGGTTTAAGTTGACTGATGAGTTCCTTTATTTTTAAATTCCTTGTGCTTGTCCCACTACTCTGGGGCTCTTTTCAATGCTCTCTGAGTTCTCAGCAACACTTGTGGACCCTAGTGACATGGCTGATTGCTGGAGCATCCTAAGAGAAGAGTAATGAGCCGTTGCCAACTTGAATTCCATCAAAGTCCTCTGACTACTTTAGCCTACTCCTTCAACTTCTTAACATGGTTTCTTAACTTTTGACTGAGGTAAAAAATGCTGTTTATTACTTATTTGTAAAACTTATCTTTCTTTTTTTTCCTTCTTCATCATGTAATGGACCCATGCTTAAGTTTATCTTTTCTTAGATATTTGTAGTCTTTGTATCTGCCTTTTAGAACCTCAGCTGTGTTTTTGGACTCTGCTAATGAAGGTGTGTTGATTTTTGAGTCATCTAAAACTCAGTCTTTTGTCTGTCTCTCAGGATCTCTTATATTTGCAACCACTGTGGTGAACTCTCTGAAATGTTTTTGAAGATTTGTCCACTGTTGAGCTGTCTGAAGCTTTATATACTCCATCCTGATCCGTTCAAGACACCAAACTTGCAAGAGCACTCACTAAAGCTTGAGCTCTGATGAGTATTTATTTACCTGCAAGCTAGCAGTGAGAAGGACCAGGCTGGCCTGATAAATTTCAAAGTGCAATAGTTGTTAACGATGGATATAAACTGCAGAGCACTAATTAGACTAAATGCTTGAGTGACTTTTCATCAGGTATCATTCTGGCCATTTCTTCCCCTGGTTTTCAAGACTGTCCCTATACTTTAATTGTTGCTGCCTATCTCTTACATATGGATGCCAATGTAATCCAACCCCTCACAAGTGCACATCATACTCTTTACCCTTAGTTTACCAATACAAGGGTAATACACAAGCTGCCTCTGTGTCTTTTTCAGTGCTTTGCAAAATTAAAGTATGCCTAGAAAACAAATTCACGTTAATTGTCCAGCATACTTGTAGACCATCAGGATAGGCCTTAATTTTTAATTTCTTATTCCTGATATGCCTTCAAATTTCAGTGGCTATTATCTAATGATAGTTTTTACTTTCTTTTGGTACACATTTTATTTAGCTGTTGATCATCACTTATTTTTCTATAAAATTGTTGTTTTGTTTATTTATTTATTTCCTGTAAACTTTGTGGATCCTCTAAACAGGAAAAACTAAGTATTTCCAACCAGAAGAATAATAAAATAATAATGTCTTCTTAGAACAACCCACAAAAAGTATAAAATGTTTGATTGTGTCCTCATGGTATTCAGAATTATTCTCATGGTCATTACTCACTTTTGTTACAGTAATACTTAATGCAGTTGTATTTTCTGTTGTTGGAGACACTACTCAGATTTTATATCACAATGGGCTGTGTGCAGTAAGACAACTGATCAGGATGTCAGTGAAGCTCCTTTTTCTTTCCACATAAACTGAGGAAAAAGAATTTTTATTTGTGACTGGTTTTTGCTTGGTGCATTTTTATTTAGAAAGTTATGATTTTACAAAAAATTGCTTAACCCTAAGAGATTTTCTAAGGGGCATCTGCTGCTGTTCGCTCTCATCAGTGCTAGAAGAGAATATTCTTCTTATTGAGGTCTAAGAAATAGTGTTTATTAAAGACCATGTTAAGTAAGGTTAAGAAATAGTAAACAGCTGCTTTTTGCTGCTGCAGTAAATCATTCAAAGAATTGACTGTTCTGTGTCTGAAAACAAGAGCTGTTATACAGCTGAAAGAATGTGACACTGCACCATAACCACCAATAGCGAAGGAGGACAACTCCTCAGCTTCTGGGCTCACTTCTAAATGGACAAAGCCTGCCTGTATTTTTCTCAAACAATAATTGAATTCTACATCACTGAAGTCAGTAGGTACTTAATTTTGTTATGTGCTAAATGTTCACATGCATGTGCAGAAAGCTGCTAGTTTGAACACCTTTGTAAAATCTATGTCACATATGTTACTAAAATCAGTGTAACTGATGTCTTTATACCAGAAGGCAATTTATACATGGCTGGAAGTCAAAAGATGTTTTTGGGCTATAGTCACAGTCAGTCCTCAAAATTTCTGTTCTTTCATCATAAACCTTTTGATTGGAAACTGGGCAATATGACTCAATGGACCTCAGAGAGGTTAGTGCCCTATGGACAGAGATTTGGGTCCCTCTCTCTTAAACACTTCTGAAATTAATTGCCTCTCTTGCTTGCTCTGTCACTCCAGACATTTTTTCAGGACTCAGCTCTCTGTGTTGTGCCCCACTTGCACAACAGGAGTAGGAGCACAATAATATAACAGTAAAATTGTCCAGTGCTAATACTAACTGCTAATACTGCCTTTGAGTGTGCTTCTTTCAGTCAGTGGTGGCCAGACTTCATCTTTTACACCCTGCAAAGGGACAGAAGCAGCCTGGCATCTGCAGAGGTGCTTGCTGAGGCTGCACTCCTAACCTGCCACTGTCACGACATGAGGCTCATGGAGCCACAAGTTACAAGCAGTGTAACTGTTTGTGTCTAACTGGCCCTAGGCCCTTGCTGTTAAAACCCTTGGCTAAGGACAGCCAGGTTGGTGGAAAGGGAGGTGTCTTACACACAATCCTGTTGTTCCTATTTGTGAAAATGGCTCAGTAGAGGAAAGACTTTCTGTCATAATGAGGGACAGTGGGGATTAGGGCTGCAGAATAAACTCCTGCAGTGCTGGACATAGATAAACACTTGAGAAATGCACAAACTACAAGAGAAATGTTCTTTGGTGCTTACATTTTTTTAGTCAGGGAGGTGAATTCACACTAAAGCACCTGGTACAAAGTCCCTTTCCTGAGTTCAGGCACGTGAGCAGTGAGCATCTGGAAAAACAGCAAACTGAGGTGCCTGTGTGGGGAAGCTTGTGTTTGGGAGCAGGGAAGCAGCAGGGAGTCTGCATTTATGGAGGAGCTTTGCAAAGACAAACACCTTTCCTTGACAGCTGCCCTTCATGAGGAAAGAAGAGGCAGTGACAGGATCCCGGTTAGACTTTAAGAAAGTTCACTCTACATTTGCTCACATGAAAGGTTTGCTTTTGAGCACTTGAGGCTGACTGAGGATTGATTGATTGCTAATGATGGTTAGGATCCATTTAAAGGCAATAAACTAACAGTGTCTTGATGAAAATGTGCTTTATATGGCACCCATGACAGATATTTTGCAAGTACCGACACACCATCCCTGTAACTAATGTGGTAATGAATGTGTAAGTGCTTGAGTGTTTGGGGATTTTTTTCTCCTCCATCCCTCCTTGTTATGGGTATGTCTATATCAGACCTCCTTGCACTCACTCTTACACAGAATCTTCATCTCTTCAAATACAATTGAACAGGCTTGTATATAATTGGAGTGTCTCAGGAAGAGAAAAGCTGTATGGGAACTTAAACAAAACTGATGCTGATACTTCATTGTCAGCAGTGAAGTTTATGAGCTGCTTTTGACCAGAATTTGACTCCCACAGATGACATGACATAGAGCTGGGAGGGAGAGAACAGAAGTCCTTCCATTTCCAGGAAGTTCTGTGGGAGAAAATGAAACCCCAATGAAAGCAGTCCCCATACAAGAGAAGACTAGAACAGAAAAATGGGAACATTGGAAAGTTCCACAAAAAACCCCCATATTGTCACCTATGAACTTGACAGCCAAAAAGTGCTGCTTTCCAGAGTTTTCTTTGCAAGAGGCCCTGGCTATTGGGCAGATATAAGCTCTACTAAGAGCTCATTGCCATTGTTTCTAAAACTAATTACAAGAGAAAGTGTTGAAATGTTATTCCTCCTGAAGGTTAGTTGTCCAGTTTCTTAAAACAAGTAAAGCTGTTACTGTCCCCTTGGAGAGTGAATAGAAGCAGATTATAATGAAACAGATGGTGCAGAATTTAACTTGAAATCAAGATTCTTATTGAGACCTGGTATGTCTCAAGCCATTCTTCAGGCAAATTGGTATGTAGACATTAAACAAATAATCCCCATGGTCACCCTTGAGTCAGTTTCTTAGTTAAAGATTTCAGAGTGCAGGACACATTGCTTATTTTTTGAGGAAGGTATCTCTTGTTTTTCTTAAGCTATAGTAAATACCACCTGTTTTAAAAGGTGGATCCCATTCTGTGGATTCATATTGTGTAGAAACAGTCCTTCTTTTAATTTAGCAAGACCTAACAAAACCAACATTATTTATAAACCTTTTTTGTCTTCCAACCACTGCCATTTCTAGTTTCTCCATTCTTACAGCAGTCTTTTCTTTATCCCCATTTCCTGCTAGCTTTCTAGGAGAGCTGTAGTAAGTCTTTCCTGTCCAAAAACATGAGTGAGCTACCATTTTTACTCCCAATAACTGCTCAGTATTCTTCTTTACTGTAGAATAAATCACAGCCACTCTCTCTGACATTTCCAAATGAATGTCTAAGCAAAAGCTATAGCTCTATACCCCTGAAATAAAACAACCTCTTGCCCACAACTCTTCTACCCCTTAATCTTTTTTGCATTGCTACAACTGTCATTTCCCTTTGGATTGTCCATTAGCCCTTGGTTTGGTTTGGGTTTCCATCTAGATCCCTCTGTATGAGTTAGAAGTCTTGCTGATTCTTCTGCCTTCCTTAGTCAATGCTTTTTTCCAGGTCCTTGACATCTCTGTGTAGCACCCCTCCCTCTAATGTCCAGCCTTCACATACACTGCAAGGCCCTGCTCATTTCCACACTCTAGGAGAGTGTCAGTGCAAAGAACTGCCCAAAAGATCATTGTCCTCATATGTTTTTTCCTATATTCTCCTCTCCTTCTTCCTCACTCTCAACCTCACTTCCTTCCTTCAAAACCGTGCTTTGCCAGGAAGCATCCCAGAAGCTGGTAGCAGCTGTCAGGGTATTGTTGTTATCCTCCCAGTCTCTCTCCTGTTTCCCAGCATCTTCACAGCTCTTTGCAGGATCCACCAGTGGGGCCTCAAATAGCACCCAGCACAGTTGTCTCTGTGGCCAGACTTCCCAAATTCTCACTGGTCACAGCCACACCATCCTGTTTCTCAGGTCACATTGACAAGTCTTTTCCCTGCAGAACAGGTACAGAAGTTCTTGCAGCTGATAGATGCCGAAACAACTCTCTCTGCCTCCCTGTGTTCCTCATTGGATAAAGCTCATGAGCAGCAGAGGGGCTCCCTTGCTCCTTCATAACTGAGCTAATCGTTTACTCCAAAAGGTCTTTGCTTTTCTGACTATATATTTTTTAATTCTGATTTATTGCCTTAGCCCTTAGCATTCAAATTCATCTATCTTCTTTAAGACCACATTTCCCTTTGCCATGCCACCTTCTCCTCAGCCCTTCGTCACACACTTGACCTTATTTAGTGATAGGGAACTGGCAAGTCAGAGGGCAAGACTTGGGACCAAATGGGGCAGAGAGCAGGGTTGCACATCCACAGCCATCCCCACATGATGCCCTCTGTTCACTGCTTACTGTGCAGTTATCAGCATAGCAGCAGACAGGTAGGTTTTTTACTGCCATATGAATGTGCAGCTGGTAGAATTAACCCAGAGAGGAGGGTTTTGGAACAGCCCAGACCTGCTCTCTGTACCTTTAAAATCACTGTGAACCTAGGCAGCCCTTGTTCTGAAGTGAGCAATCAGACAGCTCCTTAAAAACCTTGGGTGTGTTTCACACTTTGTATTTAACATAATTAGTTCCCAGGTCAAGGCTTACCACTCTGGTTTTACCCCCAGTGAACCCTGAACTGACAACTTGCAGATGGACTGTGCTGAATTTCCAGTATCTCCTGCCCAACCTGCTTCTTCCTCTTACCTGTGCTTCATTATCTCGTTTATTTTCCATTTAGTGTCCTTCTGTGTGGAGGCACCTGTCTTGTGTGAGAGGAAATGAACATCCAGCCCACCTGCCCTCCTCCTCAGCACAGTGCACAAGTGAGAGTGGGTGCTATAAAATCCACGTGAGGGAGCCCACCTAGGTAGCTCAATAAATCTGAGGAGCAGGACTTGCTGAATCCAGCCCTTACATTTTGGATGTCAGGGCAAGAACTGGTCTTTGCAGCCATTACTTTTCCTTTTAGCATCCTTTCAGGATCATTAATATGCCTTCATTCTCTCTGACTGTTATCCAAAGTGCAGTCAGTTTGCATGTGTGTTCTGCTGTATCCTGTATTTTTCAGGGCATCATTACTTTCTGGGCACAAGCAGCCGCGTGTTGGATTTGCTCAACTTGACTGTGGCTCTGCATAAATAAAATCCATGTATGTCTTGATATGGGCCTATCAATTGATCAAAAACATGTTTTGGATGCTGATTCAACTTCAGTTGTAGGATTAGCTCAAAACTTGTAATTGCCTTTGAAGGTGCCATCTCTTCCTGCACATACATTTTCCCTTAAAAAAATCCCTAGCTGTTTATAATCACAATTTATAAAGCTATATTTTCAGTCTTAATCTCTTGCCATTTCAGACAGATCTGCAGGAGTAATTCTTCAAGGAGCTACCAGGGTATTCCCTTCCATGGTCATTTAAATTAGCCAAGCAATAACTCCTTCAGTAATTAAAACACCCAAAAAAAAATCAGAACAAAAACTTTCCCATTTATGTCTGTGTTAAACCAATTCATTGGAATGACACAATTAAAATCTTGGGCCCAAGTTCTGCTTGTCCTCTTCATGTGAGTGCTGCTTTTGAGAGCAAAGGGATGAGTGAGAATGACATTTAGTCCATACATTAATAATGTATATCCTTTGACTGACAGGAAATGGGCTGGCAGAACAAATGAAAGCACCCTGGGGTAAGAGGAAGAAAGCCTCAGTTTGTTGCTGCAAACTGCACAGGAATAAAAGTACATTTTGTTCCACTATTAAATAAGGAGATTGGGGATATAATACTGTCTCTTCTGCAGCACTTCCATTTTCTGCTCTCGGCAAAGAGGATAAAGCTGTCCACAGCTGTAATTGTTCCATCCAGCACTCACATGCCTGGGAGAATTAATTGTGATCTGCAAAATCTACTCCTCCCAGCTGCCAAGCAGCACACCCGTGTTCAGCCACCATCCTGGTGGCTGGGAGTCAGAGTCACATGGACTGTGTGCTCCGTGTCCCCACGCTGCCCCCTGCCAAGCTGCCGGCTTCACGCCTGGGGTAGCTCATGCTGGACATCCAGAGCCTCCTTTTCTCGCCCAACTTTGTCCTGGTCAGAAAGGCATTGCTGTCTTTTAATTCAGCTGGTTGGAAATGGAGACAAGAGCCGCAGTCCTACGTGAGCAGCCCCAAACCTTGTGGCTGCAGCGAGGGCAGGATGCACTGGGTGGGTGCCTCCAGTTGGTGGCACAGGGCTCCTGCTGCCCATGAGCAGCCAGAGCCAGCCTTCCTGGCTTCATGTCTCAGGGGGTTTAATGTTAATTTGAGTTGGATTTGCTGATTACCTTTGTTTGCAGGTTGGTTTGGGTTGGGGTTTTTTTGTTTTGTTTTGGTTTGGTTTGGTTTTTTTTGCAAGAGGAATTCTAGACAGACATTAATACTAAGAGAAACAAAGCAAATTCCAGGAACAAATTACCTCAGATTTTTCACAGTGTAATAACACTGCACTTCTACCAGCTTTCCAGACATTTAATACTGATTGTTACAGTTTGATTTATTTCATAATATTCTTGTCTAGCTTTTGCCAGAGCAACACTTTCCTATTTGTTACTGAGCTGTTTATCTGGGTGATTGTTGTATTGTACCTGATACTTTTCATGCCTCCAGAGCAAAGCCAGAAAGCTCCTGCATCAGTGCTGAAGGTAGCCAGGGTGAGTCAGCTTTTCACTTCCAATCATAAAATTAAGACTCAGTAACCAATGAAGACCTGCTAATCAGGGTAAGCACCTTGCCATTTCCTTAGTTTTGAACACATAATTTCTACTGAGATACAATTAGTACAAAAAAAGCATATTAAAAGAAGCATGTTTGGATGCTTCACCACCCAAATGCAGGATGATGACCTTGCACCTGGGCACCCTTCAGCAGAGCAGCTGAGCAGATCCCCGTGCAGCTGCATTTCTTCACCAGCTTGCCCCCACACATGGTCATTGCTGGGACATGTGCCCAAGGCCAGCTTACAGGAATGTCTGCAGCTGTCGAGCCCTGTGGATGGATTGGGGTTTCCACAACCAGGCAAACCTGGTGTTGAGACTCAGGAACATGAGGGAGGACAGCAAGTGTTCAAGATAGGGGTGTTGACTGCCCCACATGACATAGGATGTCCTTGGAGTGAGATGTGCACTGTGAGGGTTGTGGAAAATAATAGCCCTGCTGGTTAGGCATAAATGCATAACATCATAAATTCTTTGTAACTCATAAAAAGAACTACTAGGAAACAAAAAAAATTGTGTAATAATCATGTGGGCTAGTTTCCAACCTATCATTTGGAAACTTTTTTCTTCAGTGGCTGAAAAGCAAAGTGTCTGGATTGAGATCTTCCTTTGCTCAATGGGAGAAGACACATCCCTGAAAGGCACAGCTTCATACCAAGGTAGGGCTCAGGATGGGGGAACATGTCTTCTCAAGGGGCTTCCCTGTATGGATTTTGACAACTAGTTTAGAAGAGACAAGACTTCTAGAAAGTCAATGTGCATGAGAGAAGTCCTGCTCCTGGAGTCTAAGTGGTTTTAGAGCACGACCCAAGCTCCTGGGTTTTATGGATAAGCAGATACACTTTAATTTAAAAATACAGGTAATTCTTTTAAAGTATTTTTCTTGCTAAAGTTTTTTTTTTAAAGACTTTTTGATCCTACTCAGCTGTCTGGCTGAAGCTTCTCCAAAGCCAGCCAAGCTGGCTCTTGTTGAGCAGAGGCAGGGGATATTGCAGCTGTGCAATCCCAGTGGCAGGCGGCACCAACCAGCCACTGATGACTGAAGCATGCCAGGGCTGCCTGTTGCTGGGTGTGTGAAATGGTGTCAGACCATGCAGCCCTGAGGTCTAGGGAGCCTGAGGCTGGCTGGCAGGAGATAGGAAATGGCAAAGAAAGCATAGAGGGGACAAACCAGCAGTGACAACTGCGACAGTAGGTGAGGATAGGCAGTGATTCACCTACGGGAGAGCGAGAAAATGGGGACAGGTTGAATGACTAGAGACTGACACGAGTGAGGAGTTGAAAGAAGTGGGGTGGTGCTGAGCTGGGAGCAGGTCTTGGCACCCCCTGGGGATGTCCTTCCTGAGCACAACATGGAGCCCACGAGTCCTCTGCTGTGAGCAAGCCCAAGTGAAACTGGGTGCCCATGGCAGGGCAGGGTGCCAGGACCATGGACTGGGTGCAGTGGCCCTGACCAGCGCTGGACGGCTTGCTGAGTTCGTTGTTTGGTGGTGGAGGGGTTAATTCCACATATGAAACCCTGTGGGAAGGTAGCAACGCCAGACACCCACAGCTGGGAAATACCACCTACACAAACCTAAATTCAGTCTCTGGAAACCAGTTACTGTGATACTGTCTCTAACGGCAGCCCCGCAGGCATCCGTCCCTGCGGCGCACGGCCAGGCATACTCCCTGGTCCCGTGGCAAAAGGAGATGCACTCCCCACCAAGGACAAATGTTATCTAGCTCAAAGAGAGAGACAACTCCATTCTTCCATCACTGCTTCATAGAACCTGATGTAAATTTGAAGTGATGAAACTATCAGGGGTTGACATTCATGCAAGTTGGATTTACTGCTTTCCTTCATTTTCCCCAGGACACTCTCAGTTGCTGGTCCACCACCAGGAAGGGACAAGCCCTCCATAGATGCTGGTGCTCATCCCTGCCCTGCAAAGCTCTTGCCAGCTTAGGTGATGGATGGTACCTAAGCTAGGTTTATGCCCCATTTCAACCAGGGGAGTTCCTGAGCTGAAGACCCCATTTGTTAGTACCCATGTTACTATGTAAAAAAAAGGAAGGCCATGACCAGCAGATCACCAGTTTCTCCCAAGCAAGCCTTTAGGTAGCTGACCACTAGCAGTTGATCCTCAGGAGCTGAGTGTAAAACATCCTTTTCCCAGCAAAGGACTGATGTTAGTTTGTGATTAGCTCCTTGCATTTCACTCCAAGGCAGAAAAAGCAGACTTGGCCATAAGGTGTGACGAACTGCTGGAATGTTTGAAGAAGCTCCTAGAGAGTTGTCAGATGCTTGAAAATGAGACTTAGGGTTTTATTTGGATGTCTGAAGTTGTGACTTGGTTCATAATTTCTGTGTAGCAGCCCCACTGCCTTGGGTTTGCAAAGTTACGGTGCTCTGTGTAACAGAGGCAGCAAATAAGTGAGCTTGTGTCCTGGTCACTGGCAGACCAGTGCCAAAATGCCAATGGTGGGACTTAGGGCTGCTCCCTGCTTCCACACTTCAGGATCTAGAGGGGTGCCGCCAGGTTTTCCAAGGCCAAGGGTCAGAGATGTAAATCTGACTGAGTGTCCCAGGGGCTGTAAACAAGGTTGGGCCTGTGTGACACGGTGCTTTTGGGGTGAGCCAGGGCCAGCACAGCCTGGCCAGGCACAGCTCTGAAATCAGGTATCCTGTGACACCATCACCCACCCAGCACCAACCATTTCTTGTGTGTGTAAGAGAGCTTCAGCCTGGAGCTGGTGGATGCCTCCAGACTAAGAAGGACATGCTCCTCTCACTGGGTACATAGGGCTGGGCAGGAGAGGTGGATAGACCAGTTGGTCCTTCCAAACCAAAAGGAGAGTTTTGCCATCCTCTGGGAGATAGTAACAGTCCAAAAATTTAGGCTTGA
Organism: Aegithalos caudatus; assembly: GCA_013389925.1. Taxonomy (NCBI): domain Eukaryota; kingdom Metazoa; phylum Chordata; class Aves; order Passeriformes; family Aegithalidae; genus Aegithalos; species Aegithalos caudatus. Next base: position 30,404 of record WEIU01000707.1, on the reverse strand, counting down.
CACCCCTTTCATTATAACTCTGCTCTTTTACCAAGCTAAAGGTGCAGGGGAGGCAACTCTCTCCAAGGGCTCCTGTGGGCTGCACTGCTCCCCATACACCTGAGATCTCCTGTGGGAGCTGGCTGCTTGCTGTGCTTCAGGAGGGGTGGAGGTTATGCTCTGTGAAGGGGAGCAGAGGGATGCTGTGCTAATGGCTGATTCACAAGCTGGCTCAGCTGAGTTAGTTTGTTCCTTGATTAATGTTAGATTTTAGGAATGCTGGATGTATTAGATTCTCAGAAAATCAATTGTCAGAGTGATGCAAGATCTTTGTGGTCTTTACTACTAATCAAAGCTAAATAAATAGAGTTTCTTTCTTGAACATTACAACTTTGAAATTTTCCCAAGTTCCCTGAATGTCACCATGACACGTCAGTGGCACTGCTCCTGCTGGTGTACTGGCATCCTTTTTTCATCCTTTCTTCTTCCCAGCTCACTCCTCTGCTGAGAAAACCCTCATGGCCTCACTCCTTGAGGAAACTTTTCTTTATGCCCATAACCTGCTCAAGCTTTTCTCTCTCTCTCCTCTTTTCCTCACACAGCTCCTAGGCCAGGGATCCTTTCCAGCCCTATAACTCTCCAGTACTTAACTACCTTCCTTCCTTTCCCTCAGTACCTCGGTTACCCAGGAAATTCCCTTAATTAGGGCATGCCCAAATCCCTCCTTCTTTCTGAAAACCATGAAAGACCTCACCTACATAGCTGAAGCCAAATCCACAGGGCAAACCAGCCACACAGCCAGTGTGCTGCAAACCAGAGTCTGCAGTAAGGCAGGACTTTCCTTCCTGCCCTCCCCTCCCCTCCTTTCACAGCCTCCTTTTGCCTCAGAGCTCATTTCACATGGCCCCAACATGGGCTGCACAACAGCCCAGCTCTGTGAACCAGCACCTGTAGTGCATGCCAGCATCTCAGAAGAACCTTCAGCATTCCGGTTGGCATCCCACAATATTCCCAATATTTGCATGGAGCTGAGGTTCCTGCACTTTGTGGTGTGCTGGAAGGCAGTGGGGTTCAGGGCATCAGCATCAAATAGGGTTATTAAAACATTCCTGTTTTATGGCAAAAGCTCTGCTGAATGCTAAAATTTGCATCACGATGGACATGGACCAGATGCTGCTGCAAAGAGGGCTTAAGCTACATACGTATTTCAGATTCAAGGCAGTGAAGCAGAGGAGGCTGAAAGTATCCCTTTATCCTTTGCCTTCATTGGAGAGCTTTCACATGGTGGCATGCTCTGGAGCTTGTGGAGCACTTCTGCTGGAGCATCAGGTCAGAACCCCAAGATGCCAGTCTCCCTGCCTTGATGAAGAAACCTCACCACAGATGCTTCATGCAGAAAGAACAAAACCCCATTGAAATCCACCTTCCTTTGGTATTCATGGGTCATGATGAACCTGGTGTGGTACTGGCAGAGCGACCAGTAATAATGCTGTATAAATAGCTAAAAAAAAACAAAACAAGAAAAAGCCAAGTTGGCTAGATTTGTCCAAAGTGACAGAGTCAGTGTCAATTCTACCTTGCAGTAAGGTACTTACTGATAAGCAGTAAGGTACTTCAAGACACTGCCAGCTCCATTTTCTGTGATTTCCATTTGTCAATCCCCCCCTGTAGTTGTCTGATCTTCAGTCTGAGGCTCTGCCTGTGGCTGGAACTCATCTTCCTGCCTGACCAGTTCCTCAGAGAACAGCCCCTCTGGCTTAATGGGGCCAGGACATGCTGGCAAGAGGTCTCATCCTGGTGGCAGCTCCTAAGCATGGTCTTGGGTCTGTTGTTGGCCTTCTGGAACACAACACCAAGCTCAGAGGAATGTGCAAGTGTATCTTTCCTTGGTAAACATTCCTGGGGAAAGTGGGGCAGCAGCAGTTTAGCACACACTCCCTTCATGTGGAGAAGGAAATGCAGCTTTGGGTGGAAGGACAGCATCGGCTCGTCGCAGTCACAGGCTGATCCGCAGGTGAGGAGAGCGGCACGGGCTGCTGCGTAAGCAGGTGCTGAGGCAGAGGCAGGGCATCTCTCACCTCTGCAGCAAGGCAATGGGCTGTGATCCAACCATTCCCTTGGCCAGCTGAGCCCTGGGTTACTCAGAGCACACTGGCCCCAGCCCCAAAGTCCCACGGATCACTGTGGAGAGGCCGCGTGAGCCCGTGTTTGCAGCAGGCAGTGACCAGCAGCAAGCTCCAGAAAGGCAGCTCTGTTCTCTTTAGGGCATCCTGCCCTCAGAGAAGTTGAAAACACTTCTGCACCGTGTTTGACAGCTTGGGCATCACTTCTGAAGGCTGCCAAGCTGATAGCAGCAGAACCCAAATAACCCATGTTTGCTGGAGCTGAGCTCCCACCCTAAGTGCTGCAGAGATGCTCACTGTTCTGACTCATGCAGTTTATCACAGGGTCTCTCCTCAATCACTGCATTTCTGCAGAGCACATACCTGCTCCCTTCACTCTTCCATCTCTTTTACCTACCATCTCTTTACCTACCATATTTAATACATATAATTCTAACAAGATTATTTTCATGTTGCCAGAGGTCTCTGGTTTAAGAAGGCCTCTAAATCTAGCCTTGATCTACAGTAGCATTCTTCCTAACCTCACTCACTGGAACTGTTTGTACAGCATAGCCAGGGTTCAGCAATATCAAGGCCTGTACAAATTTGTTTTGCCATTGAGTTCTCATGCTTGAAAATGAAGAAACCAAGGTTTCTTTATTATGAAAGTTATGAAGTGGTCCCATGAGTGCAGAGGTAACTTGGTTTAGGCTATTGCCATAACCTCTTGCAAACAGCTCCCCGGAATATTTCTGCCAGCAAGGCACAAGGCTAGGAAACAGGCACTCCTCCAGACTGGCTGACCTGTCAGGTGTCACCACCCCCCCTTGCTGGCCATGGCAACATCTCTGATCGGAAGATGCTTCTTCCCCACAAGACAGCAGAGTGATATGCAGGCTATGGTGCCGGGACAATTGTGTCCCCTGCAAACCAATAAGCTGAGTTTTATAACTCATATTCAGTAAATGCCTTTATGTAAGAAGGTGAGGTTGGTCACTTGGGGTTAGGCTATCTGGGCATGGGAGCTGCTTGCAGCAGAGCCCATGTGCTGACAGGAGCAGCGTACACCCAGGAGGCACTTGTCCCAGCACTCCTCCAATTTCCAGCCGTTTTCAGGTGGATAAAACAATCCACAGTTGGCTGACATAGTATTTTCTTTTTACCTTGTGCAAATTTCCCCTGAGCTGCGCTGTTGTTATTGTGCAAAAAATAGAGCAAGATATGTATTAACTCTCAAAGGAAGGGAACTAGAAAAGCAAGCAGGAGCAGGACACCCTCATTAACTCCTTTGGCTGAAAGTGGGACACTCACCTGCAGCAGTAGCAGCCTCACTCTGGGCTGGGGGGAACGTGTGGGGGCCGCTTGCATCATCCATGGGCAGTGGGTGGGTGAGGGGGATTGAGTGAAGGTCATACTGAGATATCAAGCCATAGCCCTGCTGCACTCCCAAAACATGAGGGACCCTAAAGGGACATGGCCTGGCTGAGAATCTCTCCAGGTCCCACACAGGGCAAGTGCTGGGTCTTAGGTAGGGATAGGCAGGGATGGGTGTCAAAACCATGCTGTCACCCTGGTTCTAGAGCACATAGTATTTCCATCAAGTGCTCAAATAACCTTTTCTTCCAGCTGAACAAGAGTAAGGGGGGTTTCAATATAATGTGCAGCCCCTCTGTGTGAGTGCCCATGGTGAGGCAGCACCGAGGGTCCCTCACTCCCGAGCAGGCTGGAGCTGCACCAGCCATTAACCAGCAGCAGTGCTGTGGGCAAAGCAGGCTCTGGTTTGGGGCATGTCTGCTGTTCCCAAGATACCTCCAGCACCCCATGGCCACCTGCCTGTTCCCTCGTCCCTCCATAAAGCACAAGCCCAGGCTGAAACAAGGTCAGAGACTCAGCTGACTTGCTCTGACTTCCCTGTCTCCAATAGTTAGGTGTTACCAATATCCTAAGGGCCTCTTCCATCTCTGTTTCACATTGAGATTCAAGGGCATGGTACTGCTGGAGAGATGCAGCCAGCACCTAAGCCAGCTCAGCTCAGAATCTGGAAATCAATATGGGTCAGATTTTGTTCAGGTCCATTAACTCCATGGCTCTGTTGGATGCCATGATAAAAAATAAGGATGTGCACTCAGCTGGTGAATCCCTGCTTTGTTTTGTGCTGGTCTTCTGGGATCAAAGTTACTGGTGGCTGCATTTACTCTTTAGCCTAATAATGGCAAAATGTTTAGCATATTTTATATATTCCAGCCTCAGTTTTAGACTTGGGTGACAGACAGTACTTCCCAGAGAAGAAGCAGCCTTTGAGCAGCCCAGCATGATGCATCACTGCAGTCCAAGAGGGGATGTAGAACAAAGCTGGAGCAGCAAGAGAAACCTTAACAGGAAAAATAATGAAGCTATTGCACAGTTTCTGGTTATTACACAAACAATATTTGGCTGGGGTACTCAAGCTCTCATATCTACCTCTGTGACAAAAATTCACAGACATCTTACTCATACATAAACTGTCCATTGTGAATAAACCAGGAAAACTCTGCTGGGCCATCACAAGGGAGTGGAAACGTGACTGTAAACCCAGTAGAAGGTAACTGAGCATCATCTCTTCATGTTCTGGTTTGCTCAGCATTTCAGGGAAGAAGTGGTTCAAAGACTCACAGGAGGGCTTTAATTCCCCACAGACCTGGGGACTGGAGCCCAGGGATGCTCAGCACTGTCAAGTGGGGGTACAGGTCTGCAGCCATGGGTACTGCAGCATGGGGAGATGCAGGAGGGGGGTACAGAGCCTGGAGGCACCCTGGGAAGAAGCATGAAACCGCTGCTCTCCTTTTGCCTAGGATTTTGTGGCTTTCCCTGGCTATATGTACACAAGCATTTAATGGAAGTTTTGTTTGCTGCACCCAGAAGAGCATGATACCATGCTGGGGGCCCTCAAAATTCATCCCCTAGATAAAGTACTGGGAATTATTTCTCCTACCTGCTATCCTTCAAGGTGCAAGGCAGCACTGCTGGCAGCAGGGCCGTGGGCTGGCAGGGGGCACAGGGCTGGGTGGGGTTCATAGGTATCAGCCCCTGCCAAAGGCAGGGCTGGGCTGCAGGGCTGCAGTGCCTGCACACGTTGGAGAAGCCATACATTTGTTTATTGCAAATGTCTCCATAGAAACTCCTTCTCCAGAGCTAAAGATGTGGATCCTGGAGCTGTGGTGGAACGAGCTTTCTGCCCCCGGCACACCTCGAGCAGCCTTGGCAGCCTTCACGGCAGAATTGTTTGGCAGGAAATAATTCAGACTAATGTATCCCCCTGTGCTCCTAAAATTGTATGGAATTTAAAATGCTAAATGAACTAAATCATTCTAAGTGTGCAAGCAATGTAATTGTGAAGAGAGGCAAAGTATGCCTGCCTGTTCCAATGCTTTCCAGCTATAATTCTTGAAACCATCTAGCTACAAAACAGAGCAAGCTGAGAAGCAGAGAAACTGCACCAACAAAAAAAAACTGCTCCAGGCTTTCAAAAACTGCTCCTCAAGCAAACTTAGGACTTTTAAAGGACAGAAACAGCTGGAATGGTTGAATTCCTACCCCTTCCCCAGACAAATACAGTGTCCCATGCTACTAGGAAGGTCCCAGTTGCTGACATGGGCATGATAAAAGTGCCTTGCCACTTCTTGGTTTGTGATTGACCCAACTAACATTCAAGAGAACACATAAAGCAAAAGGAAACAGATGAAAATGAACAAGATATCTAGAGAAGCAAAGGTGGTGACTGAGCTGAGAAGTAACTTATTGAGAGGCTGCACTGGGAAAGAGAAGATGAAATGTATGAGGGCAGGAAATTTGGTGAGCGAGGCGCAGCCTTGGGTGTCAGAGAGTGTTAGAGGATGCTATACCACAATGGGATCATGAGAGAGAGGGGTGCAAAAGCCAAGGGCAGGGGAGGGAGGCAGCCAGCATCCCAGATAATTAACAAGCAGCAGGAGAAGACACAATCCAGTTCTCCTTTGGACTACCTCCTTTAAAAAGAAAAGAAAACAATTATAGCCCTGTTCCATGGCTTCTTCCTCCCAGGAGAAGCCCTGGGGACAGGCAGGGTCCCTGAGGCAAGGAGCAAGTCAAGGAAGCACATAACCCTCTTCCCTGGGTTTCATGGCCACGTGGCTGCTGCAGCACTGTGCCTTCACCCTCTCCCTTCACAGGGCCTTGCATTTGGAAAGCTGGTTTCCCATTTTAGACTTTTGTATTTCACTGTGGAGAAAGAAAATGAGGGATCCTGCAATGCAATAACCCATAATAGAGCTGTGCTCTTACACCAGGCTGCACTGCATTGATAGCTTTAAAGATGCTACCATGTGGCAGCCCCAAAGTGACCTTTTAATTCTGCCTCCCTCTGTTTAATTACTTTATATGTATATATAGGTCTGGATTGTATCTGCTCTGAAGTCTCAGTTGCCATCGTCTCCCCCTCCAATCCTCCTGACCCTACCCACCGCCCAGCGTTGTCTCCCCCCGAGCTGGGATTTCACTGTGCCATGCCTGCTTGTAGACCTCCCTGAGGAGCCAGAGCTGCCCAGCAGGAGAGATCACACAAACATAAATGCCCAGCTAAAAATAAAACAATAAAAAATAATAATGTTAACAACAAATTTTGGCCTCATACAAATGCCCACCATAGATCACAAGCTTGTCTTCACCACAGTTGGGAGCAGGAGCTGACCCTGGATGCAGGTCTTTCCCACCAAGCCTGACAGTCATCTCATGGCAGTTGGCAGGGCCCAAGGCCTGTCTTTGCACATCCAGGGGAAAAATCCTGCCTCCAAGGCCCTGAGCTGGCTGCTAGCAAGCTGTGAGCAGGAAGAAAGAGAGGAGGATGAGAGCCAGGAAGAGGCTCTCCTCTCCCTGCAGCCCCCAGAGCAGCCCCCCCACCCCACCCAGAATGACACCTGGGCCCCAAATGCCCCTTGCCCAAGGGAGCAGCAGAACCCCACCACTGTGTCCACATGGAGATGTCAGGCACAGGGAGCTGAGGGGGAAGACAGCTAAAGTGACACACCCTCTTCCAATGTCAAGTCACTCCTTGCCCCCTCCTGTTGCTGGAAGCATCACTGGCACAGCAGGTGCTGGTCACACTTTGGGCACCAGAGACAAAGGTGGATTTGGCAGGACCTGTTGGGACCGTGGCAGGTGCCACTGTGAGCAGCTCAGTGGGTGTAGTACAGTCAGTGGCACTCAGGCTCGGCCCCATGTCCCTGGCAGCTTCCAGCCTGGGGCAAGGGAGATGAACATGGCTGCTTTTATTTTAGTTCCTCATGATTCCGCTGCTTTTGGCATTCACCCTGACCAACATGGGCCTACAGGACAGAAACTAAGCCTACCTGGGCATTGTCTCCCCCTGCTGTAGGTTATGCACCACCAGGCTTTCCCAGGCTGGTCCCTGGCGATGTCCAGGGTGAATCTCTGCACCCCCAGGAGGTGCCACACCTACCCCGTGGTTCTCCTGCAGGCCTTGCAAGCTGCTACTGGTGACAAGTTTCCCCTTTTCATGAGCTACATGTGTGCTGAGGGCATCACACACACCCTGGATTGCAAATAGATTATTTGTGGGCCCAGCCTCCCTCTCATCAGGTACTAATGAGGTTTTTGTATACAGCCGCAGTGCCTCGTGTGGCAGATGGTGCTGGTTAGATTTGGATTATTCCTGTTCTGCTGGTTTGTCTCTACAATGCTAACTCATGGATAGCTGGGCTGTGCTTATTGCAGGAGCTGCATCAAGGACCTTTTCAAAACACACCTGCCCAGGTGTTTGCTGGGAGCTGTAGCTTTGTCTAAAATGGAGAGCAAGGCCTTCTGATGGTGCTGAAAATAACTATTCAATTCAACTCTTGCCTGGCTGTTGAGGTACTTGGAAAATATTGATTTTCACTTCTGCTAAAATAAACAGGTTTTATTGTGCCTTGTGATTTCCTTGTCTGGAAATCAGTATCACAGGTGGGCCACTAGCACTGTGCCCAGCTCTGGGGCTGAGTCAATCACCACATGACTATTCCCACTGCTGGCAAACAGTGCTTGGGCAGAGCACAGAACTGTAGGTCCCACAGAAACACACCATGATCTCTTGCTTTGAAGTTCAATACACATGCTAGGAAATTCTGACTCCTCTCTCTCTTCTGTCTTTAAAAGAAAACATAATCCTCTAGCAGCCTGCTTGAAGTGTGGCTGAACAATCCTTCAACACAACCTTGCTTTGCTGCCTGATAGAAAACACCCAGAGCACACCAGGAAGCTGCCCTGTGGCTGGTCCTCAGTTGGCTTTGTCTTGAAACAAGCCTGCCATTGGGAAAGGCTGCTGGGCAGCTGCATCCTGCTGCAGGCTGCCCTGAGAGGGACAGGCTCCCCAAGCAACTGGCAAACTGCTGACATCTCAGGTCATGCCAACAGGCACTGTGCTGTCCCCTCGCCTTCCCAGTGGCACCATCCCCACATCAAATTGGCTGCTTGCTCATTTCTCAGCAGATTGATTATGCTGCTTGATGGATTCATCAAATTCTTCTGTCAGAGTCCTTATTTTTTTCTGTCTGCTACTGCTACTGACATGAAGAAAGGCTTAATCAGTCTCACAGACTTCACCTGTCCCGTAGCTCCTGCACCTTATAATTAATTAATACTCAAATTGTGGTAACTCTCATAGGCATCAATCTTGTAGAATAGCATGTAAACAGTATTTCCCCAATCTTGCAAACAATTAGGATATTTAAACTGTACAGAGTTTTTTCAGGGCAAATTAAAACTGTGATGTAAAGTGCTGGGTTCCAGGACCTGGGAACTCCAGTGGATGGCCCATACCTATCCTGCCATGAGGCTACACTTTGCTTTTTAATTTGCTTCCAGGTTGAATACTGATGGTTAATACACAAGAGGTTTGCCTCCTAAAGGGTGCTATTCAAACAGGGAGCGTGATGGGCAAGACACAGGTGCAGATTCTCAGGAATCTAAGTCCCTGCAAAAATGCTTTGAACAGGTCATCCCTCGCCATCCTGTTTCCCTAACTATCCCTCCAATAATAATTGTAGAAATACCAGCCTTGCTCTCCAGGCTCCTGCTCTGTGTCTCTGCTGAGCTGCAAAAAACAAAGGGCAGGACTTGTGCATGTTGCCAAAAAGTTGGAGTTCTTGTTCCTTGAAATCCACACCACCAGATTCATCACAAATAATCATTACTCAGAGCTGCTGATGCCTGTTTGGTGTGGGGATTCAACACCCAAGGCCTCAGGATCACTGGTGATCTGCCAAGCCCATCTCCTCTCCTTTCTTCCATCCACCTCTCATCTGAAAGTCCCATTTTGGCTCCTGCCACTGCAGCTCACAGTCATTTCAGGATAAGCATCTATTCGTTATCATTCATTCCAGGTTGCTCACTCTGAGAGGGAGGACAAACAACTTCTGCATCAAGAGATAGCTTGCTGCTGGGGTCACATGCCTTACAAGGCAAGTTTTCTTCTGTAAAAGTAACCAGAAATTCATCTGAGACTGCTTGACCTTGATTGCATAAGTCACCTCCACTTCAAAACCAAACAAATATGCCCATTTAAAAGGAAAGGTTTCTTAAAGACAGTCATAAAGCAGCCTGTAGAATAAAGCAGGGTACCCATGCTCCCAGGGCCCTGAGAGGTCCCCCTAGTCACTCTATTTGGATTATAATCAGTCAACTCAAGTGTAAGAAGTTTTGCAGGCTGAGTAGCAAGATAAGAGGTGCTCCTGATGGTGTGTGGAGGTGAACTTCAGATACATGCCAAGCACTATCTCCATGGGAATTCTGCAGACTTCACAGAAACAGCCTCTGCCTCCCTCACGAGAGTGCTTCCCCAGTGCCTTCTGCTCCAGCACAGCCCCAGACACCAGGCAGGAGAGCACTGAACAGGCCTGGGGCTGCCCATGCTGGCCAATATACCATGCCCTGAGAGAGTCCTAATGTGCAGAGCCATAAAGTGCTATTGTGAAAAGAATCTGCTGGCCCCAAACATGTGCTAGAACTTAATCAAAGCCAAACCTGATTCAAAGGGCTGCATTAGCCAGCCTGTTCAGATTAAATATATCCCATCACACTGCAGGCTCCACAGGAAAAAGTCAAGCAGCAATTTTCTTTACTCCTACACAGGCAAAGTCAGAAGGACCTGCAATAAAAGCAGCTGATTTGCTCCAGTATAAGTAAAACCAGGCTGGTACAGTCCCATAACTTGAGCATTAGGCAATATTTCAGTGTCCAGAGGTTTCTTCTGTTCATGGGAGAAACCAAGGTGCAGAGTTGGGCAGCTATGGTGCAGCTGTCACAGCAGCTGCTGGCCCTGCTGCATCCCTGGCCATTGAAGGGGCCCACAGGACAGAGCTGCTTCCCTTGGGAGCACCAAGCAAGAGGCTCTGTGCCCCAGCTCCCTTGGCTCCTACAGACCTCTGCCCCTGCCTGCAGGTTGTGTTCACCTCTCTGCCTTGCTTCTCCAGTAGCAGTGTCTCATGCTCCTCCAGTGGCATCCAACACCCTCCCCAATGTAGGTGAAGAAATCCCATGACTCCATTTCTCCACATTAGTCTTCATGTCGACAAAGGCTTTGATAGAATCATAAAATAGAATAGTTTGGGTTAGAAAGTCATCTAGTCTGAGCCCCTGCAATGAGCAGGGACACATCTTGCTATATGATATTTTATTTTATTGCTGCCCAACTTAGCTGAAGTCCTGCACAACTGCTGGCTCCAACCCTGGCAGGGACAGCTGTAATGCAAACATAGGCCTAAGGCTGAAGTCCTTATCCAGGTGTAGCTACGGCTTTGATCCCAACAGGATTTTTCCCAAGTATCTACCAGGGTTTTCACTGTTCATTCCCAGTTGAAACTCTACTGGTATTTCACATCAGAATAAACCTAAATTGAAACCACATGTAAAACTCAAGAGTTGAGACTGAAGAGCAAATGGAACTGGGAAGTGCAAAAGAGGGCAGACAGAAATAAGTGGAGGCAGCTGTTGTCATGATGCATCCCACATGCCTGTAATGAGATGGTCCTCAGGTCATTGTCTACCCATGCTTTACTACAGCATTGGAGACAAGACAAGGCTGAGCTTGAGGACATCTGGAGGAGGCTCATTTTTTACTCCTGATCTACCTGGGAACACCAATAAAATTTCTTCTTATTCAAATTATGACAAATAACTTCACCCCAGTGTGGTTATGGAAAATTCTATGTCACCCTATGGCAAGGCCAGGCTAGCACAGTGTGCTACACAGCCTCTGGCTACTGAGGCAGACACCCCAGGATCCTGGAAAGCCACACTGTGGGAAGCTCAAACCCAGTCTGGAGAGACATGTAGCAGACTCTGGGATGGAACTTCCATAGTTTCACTGCTGCCAAGACTGTTTCTGCAAGTTGATTACTTGTGCTTGTGACTGACCACCATCCAGCAGCTCTGGGGCACTGTGAATGGGGACACAGGGCCATTGAAGTGAGGTTGCTAATTACAGCTGGTGGTTAATGACATGGCCTCTTGAGTTACTTATTTTAAACAACCACTGAGTGCAAAAATTACAGCTCCGGCTAAGAGAGACCCACAAAGCCGTGGGTATCTCCTGTGAGAATCAGCTGTGTAACTCAGAAAAGGTGATTTTAAAGCAGCACAATCCAGGAGACTTAGAGCTCTCTGTTATTTTAGGAACACCTTCTGAGATAGACCAGGCCACTCTGGGTGAGCCTGTGTCCCTTTCAAGTCCTTCCACTTTCTCTTGATGCTTATTTAAGCTAATAAAAAAGGTATGGGAAATTACCTTATGGTTGCAAGGATACCTTTAAAAACACTGTGAACAAACACAGGGGAGCACACATGGAGAATATTGGCTTGCATCCCAGTGATCTGCCCAGTTCCCTTCATGCTGGTCAGCACTCTGCCCCTGGTTAATTATTCTTCCACCCTATTGCAGGTAAGGAGGACAAGTGTTTTGACCTTGCTGTAAGTGGTATTTTGTTTCTTTCTTACAGCTTGATAGAACTTGGGTCAATCTGTGTCGAGTGCTGCCATCCAGGTGTGACCAGGGTGCTGGGGAACAGCATGGGTGGCATGGGCAGGAGCTGCTGCCCCAAAGCACAGCCCAGTGGCAACCCCAGAACACCCAGAGCTGGGGCTGCCCTGTGGCATGAGGGGAGCAGTGACCTGTGTCGTGTAAGCTGTCATGCTTCAGGCTCTGCTTGGCGGCTGTGAGGAATAAAATCACTGAATTTTACAGGGAAAGCTCCTTTGCTGGTGCTCTCAGGAGCTGGGTTAGCAGTGCTGCACACACACATGCATCCACACACATACCACCAGCTGTCTCTTTTACCCCACCTTTACAACTAGGAGGAACTGCGTGGAACATGCATACCTGACCTCCAGGCAAGCTAACCTGAACCTCCAAGGTATTAACCATAGCTTGACAACTCTTTTAAGTTCCCTCCATGATTTCTCTACTGTCCCAATGGGCTTTGCTTTACTTAAAAAAATAAAAAAATAAAAAAAAAAAATTTAAAAAAAGTTTTTCTTGTTAAACTGCAGATCTTGGATACAGTAACTCCATGTTGATTTTCTTCTTTTGCCTGTAACACTTCTGCAACATAATGCTTCCAGCTTTCATTCTCCCTTTTTGTTCCCCAGTGACTCATCTAGGCAGGTATTTTCTTACCATCCTATGCAGCCTCTTAAGAGACGATGTTCTTTCCAGGTATCAGCTGAAAAATGCAACTGCTCAGAATAGAGCAGAAATGGGAAGGCAATCTGTCAGTCTGGAATGAGTAATCCAGTTCTTTGCAAAGCAGGGGTTGTTTTTGTTAAAAGAATAAAAGGGTGAAAAGATCTTAAAGGCAAGATACCTTCACAGCAAGTTTTACATTCCTCCATTTAATTCACCCCTCAGGTGGATTCACAAGCAGCTCTTACTCTCCAGTACTCTGCAGTGGCAAAACAATAACTGTCCCTAACTCCTGTGTCATTCTGCCTGCCTTAGCATCTCAGGAATATGATTTTTAAAGAGGTAGGTTCTTCCTGGAAATGAAATAAAATAAATAAACAAGTAAATTTCTTATAAAATTTGAAATGCCATTTCCATGTAGTTAAGACCACATATAAAGTCATCTCCTTAAGGATCATGCAGATGAAGAGTACAACATTCTGCTTTAACACATCGTATTAAAAGAGAATCTCAAATGCTGTCTTCTGGTGTCCAGGTCTCAGCATGAGTGCTGCCTGTGTGCCACCCACAGCACCAGCTACAGGAGGTCTCATGGAGACTTCATCCTGGTTTAGAAGGATTTTTTTCTGTAAGATGACACCATCCAAACTAGTCGAATCCAAATTATTTCATAGTGCATGCTAACATAAAACAGGAAGACCAGGCCAGCCTTGAGAGCAGATTTGCTTGTCTCTGATCAAACAGAAATAAAAATTACTACTAAGCCATGAGGTTTTCTTGCATGGGCAAATTCTCATGATGAACAACCACTAGTGCTGAGGTCCTAGCCAAAGACTTGAGCTCCCACATTTGATTATGGCACATAAATGAAGATGGCTTATGTGAGGAAAGTACTTGTATTATCTGTCCATGCAGAGCTGTCTTGCTTTTTTAGTTCTTTATTATGGAGAAAGATTGTAAAGGCTCCCCAAGTGGAGGAAATTACATCTCTTATTTCCTGATGGCATTTAGAATGAAGATTTTCTCATAGTTTTTAAATTACAGTGTCCAAACCCTGAATTAAGACTACCCATGGATGTTCCCAGTGTGGTATAGGAAGGCTCTGCAAAGGAGGTAATCCTAACTCACCTAACCATCTTGGTGGAGTTCAGTGTGTTTTCTCTGGAGGTGCCTGACAGCTGGATCCAGTCCATCCCACTGTGGTCTGTCTTAAATACCTGGCAAGTTTCCTGCCTCATTCACCATCCTAATGAACATCACACTTTCTGGGAAAAATTACTTCAGCTCTCTGAAGATGCAGGGGAGCCCTGAAAAAACTTGAATAAGACTTACATTCTTCAGAGCTCTGAAGAGAGGGAAGATTTCCAGCTCCCTGACTAGCAGCTCCCTTGCTGAGATGATATTTGGCACTTTCTCCTCTTTCTGAGGAGAGGCAGCCAAGGAGGAACCAGCCTGCTTCTGCTTGTGCCCTGGAGATGTGTTCACATGCTCACACACACAGACAGATATGCACACTTGCACACTCTGCCACAGCTCCCCTTCCCCCTGCTCCTCCTGGCGCCTTCCCTGTATGTGACAAGTGAATAAAATGAACAACTGTGGCTGCTGCAGCCAAAGTAAGGCAAAAGCATGGAGGGGGAAGGAGCAACAAGAACAGAGGCAACAAAGGCACAGCAAACCTATGAAATCAGGCCAGGTAAGGGGAAGAATGGGGCTAACCTGGTCAGATAAATTCCTTTGGCTCCCAGCAAAACAGCACAGCCTTGCCAGAGGCTCAGCAATCAGGCCAGAAGAGAAAAAAAACCCCTTGCTTTGGAATGGCATAGTTCTGAGAGGGATGTCAGGTTTGCAACTCCCACACCCACCACACATCCCATTTTTGGCCATGTTACTCCAACACCACCCCACCAGGGATGCTTCCTGTGCAGCTCCTTGCTGTCCATCCCTGTGGTCACCTCCAGGCCACAGCCATGCTCTGCCAGGTGGCTGAGGCCCTGCTGGGTCAGTGTGGCTTCCAGGTTTCTCATGGCTAGCACCCATCAGCCTGCTCCCACCCAGATGGGACCACCTGCCCCAGCCAGCCTCAGGCTTTCTGCATGAACATGCTGCACCTGGCCACGGGTTGTGGCAGCTATTTTGGGTTGGAAAGCAGTCCACCTCCATTTCTTTCACAAGCAGGTCTAATAAAAAAACCTCACAAAATATAAAGGGACCTCAAGAGGTCTTTTGTCCAGTCACCTGGTTCTGTTCAAGCAGAACTGCCACTATGTCCAGGTCTTTACAGTCCCTTCCAATCCAAACCATTCTGTCACTGAGAATTTCCTTGTTTAGCTAAGCAATTATTCCCCTGAAACCCTTCGTCTGACTACCCAACAGGAAGTTATGTTTCTGTGCTCTTGGTGTTTCCTTTAAAAGCCAGATTCTTGGCACATTTTTCCCACTGGTTTCCAAGATTATTCTGCCTAACAATTCTCTAAACAAGCCCAAATGTGCTCTCCTGAAGTAGAGACTCCTAAATCTGAAGCTTGCCTACTGAGTTTTCCTCCAGAGCCTGCACCCAGTCACCTCAGGGTGAGGAGATGGCCCCATTGTCTCAGCTGTCAGCTCACATGCCATTAGTGATTTTCTTTCCTATTACCATTACTCACTGAGTTTAGATGCAGACCTGCACTGATATTTGGCATTTCAGTGCTCAAAGAGGTGTCTTTCTCAGCACTGCTCAATGCACACTCATAAGGGGCTTTACCTCATGCATCTAGAAAATAGAGACTGAGAAACCAGAGGTACAACACTAGCAACTCTAACAGAATGTTAAAGAAATGGGCAAGAAAACAAACCATCATTGCAAATGGTTTGAGAAATGGTGCTTCAACATTCCTCACGAGGGTACCTGGTGGGATCAAGGCCTGGGGACAAGAGCAGCTCTGCTCTCCCCATAGTTTGAAAGGGAAATAAAGTCCCAGCATATTTCTCTCCCTAGACTTCTCTGCCACAGGAGGAGGATTCATTTACATTACAGTAATCCCACATTACAGTGTTGCCACCTTTGCACGCTTCCTTTTGCTACTTGATTGTCATATCCAGTCCTCAAAGACCTTACTCCTCTGGTTTCTGCTATGAGAGAAGTCCTGCTGCCAGAAGCTGCCAAGGGTTTGTCTGACTCAGAATCCAGGCCCTACACAATCTCCTCAGGCTTCTCTTTGAATCAGAGAACTTGTCCTTTCTCAGCTTTCTCCTTGCAAAGCAGGACACACAGTGACTGTGTGCACAACCAGTGCCCTCCCATAGGGCTGCATCATCTTTGCTACCTCCTCTTCCAGGGATTACTCCTGATGTAACTGCTTCCACCTGCTTTTATGCCAGGGTAAATCTGGGCCATAATTAACCTATTTTCTATTATGTAACTAGCTACACCCATGAACAAGAAATAAGATGGGTTTTATCCAGACCTCCTGCCTAGGAGCTTGGCCTCAAACTGCTCTCCCAGGTCTCCAGGGAGAGAGCTTTTGGTGCTGCCATGTTCTAGGAGACAGTTCCTGTCTCTGGCTCTCAAGGAGCTGCTGTTGGAGACCCAGCCCTCAGAACTAACTCTGCAAACCTGTGCAATCAATTGACCTAAATGTCTACTGGCATTTGGTAAGGCAGGTGACTAAACCCGAGGGGCTGCAGCTGACAACTGTTCACCCTGAAGACTAATAGCTGGGGACAGCATGTGTGGAAGTCCTTGAGACTTCCCCACAGACACCCACTGCAGCATAAACAGAAAGGGAGAGGAGGTGATGAGAGGTGTCAGAAAGATAGGCAGCCTTGTGCCTCCTGGGGAAAAGGTATCTCCTGGGAGGCTGGCATTGCCCAGGGCAAGGGGGGACAGTTTCTTCTGAGAAGCCTTCTAAATGGTGGCAGGCAGGCTGGCCCCACAAACCTTCCTTGAGGCAGGGAGGTACATGCCTGAGCACCAGGCACAGCTGTGTCCATTTTCTTTTTCCTGTTTATTAGACCAGTGGGTGCTTGATTTCACTATGCAAAATAAGAGTTTGGGAGCACTAACTCTCCCTCCAATGGTAAGAGCTGATGGCCCAGTTGGCAAACAGTTCTTGTAGCAAATGGGGATTCTAATTCCCTCCAAGAGGGGCTTGCATTCCATTAGAAAAGGATTGGTGAGGCATCCCTTCTGTTGTGAATGGCCTGGTACTTCCCCTTGTCTAAGTTTGGAATAAAGGTTTTGGGATGTGATTTCAAAGGGAAGAGGGAGATAAGGGCAGCAAATTTTGAGTGCAGGATTTGTATCTACCTCAAATTTTCATAATGAGCACAATCCAGCCCCAAGAGCTGTCACACATGTTCCCTGCAGGCCACTATTGGGGGGCTGGGGATGTCCCTGCTTGGCATATTCTTCTGTGGATCTTGCTTGGTACCCTTCTTCCTTGCCTCCAGGGGTCTGTACTGCATGTGTTAGAGTCCTGTAAGGACAGAGTGCTCAGCCTTGGAGCATCATGGCCTAGCACCAAGAGTTTCCAAGTTTCCAAGGCAGAGGCATGAATGGAGTAAATCTGTTGCTGGTACCTTCACCCAAGTGAGCACAGCAAGACAAAGTAAATGCCGTTCCACTCAGCCTGCTGGGGTTTGTCCCCTGTGCCCCACACAACACATGCCCATTCAGAGGGTTGGTGCTCTCTGCTGGGCTCTGCAGAGGCAACTGTCTGCTGCAGAAGCTGCCAGCATGAAAGAAAGTAAGGAGCAAAACCAGAAATGTACAGAAACACTGTAGAGAAGTACTGTGAGTTCAGGATATGGGCTTTCAATTCTCCCACCCATCTCCAGACTGGGAGCAGGGTGCTCATGGCATTAAGTGCCTCATATACATTTCCTCTGGCTTTTTTTGACAGTGAAATACAAGGATTGTGTTTATCATTAATATGTGCTCACTACGCTGGAGTTCTGTGAGTGTGTTCAGTTCATAGCTCGGGGATTCCATGTTTTCCGTGCAGAACACTCTTTTGCAGCTCAGCCTGCACTAACACCTTGAGGCTTTGAGCTGGAGTTCTTCATTACTGCCAGGCCTGCAGGGAACCTGTTTTCTCCTCCTTCTGAGGCAGCCTTTTCCAGCCCACTGACCACCTGGGGACCAAAATGTCACCATTTTTTCTCACGCTAACCCTGATGTTTGTACTGAATTTCAGCTGGATGATCACCAGTCTGTCTGGAGTCAAGCTGAGCTGTAGTACTGCTAGGGTGCAAGAAGAGACTTGTGTCCCTTGGCTGCCAGTTAGGTTTCTGGAGATGTAGTTTTCATTCCTGTCTTTGCTGCACAGTATTAAGTAAATGGTCTGCAGTCGGGTTTTCCAAACACCCAGCATTCACCAGCAAAGCTCAGTTTTCAACAAGTCTTGCTAATGCATCATGACGGAAGGACAGATTTTAGTAGGAGATTTTAGACATAGAATTTTTTTAGTTTTTGATTTTTTGGGTTGTTTTTTTTTTTTTTGCCAACCAGAGTACTGCTTTCTTAGAGCAGTCTGGCTCTCTGCATTCTGTTTTCTCTCTGATTAATCCAAATGAAATAAAGATGCACTCATCAAACTCAGAATATGGAATAATACCGAGTCAAAAATATCAGTTTCGGGTTTTGTTGGTTTGAATGGTACTCTCAGGCTTTCCTGAATGTAATTGTTATTTGTAAGTGTTCTCAAACACTTGAGAAAAAAAATGCTGTGGGTTGTCTGCAAATGTTCATTTTGACAAGTTGCTGTCTGTTACTGGTATTGGACTAGTCACACAGAGTATCTTACATTCCCTAACGGGATGACAAGCTTGGAAAACAGAAGAATAGCAAGTGACAGATCCTAGCATGATTTCTGGTTATTTTTTATAGTTCCTGATTTCATGGGCACTGGAAGCTCTACAAATTTCATGAACAAGATATTAGGAATGAGGAATTTATTGGGAAATATGGCAGCCATGGTAACTTTGTCAGAAAATGAAAGGCTTAATGAATCAGGCAGCTTCCCTTCATACAATGGCATTCAGTTACTGAGATGTTCGAGGAAAGGCTTATAGGAAATAATCGATAAGATACAGTAGGGTTGGATATGTGAAAGATTTGTCTAAGTACTCGTGGCACATCAGAAAAAGTCTTACACAGGTGTTTCATACTTACTTAAACACAGAAGAGGGAAAAAAGGAAACTTCCTTAGTGCTCAAAACAACAACCTAGCAGCCCAGACTTTAATAATCGTTTTGCCCTCTTAAGATGTTCTTCATGCCACTCTCTTTCCACTCTAATAACTTCAACATAGTTTCAAGCTAGAACAGCAATCTTACAGAGGCACCTTGTTCTCAGAAACTTCAGCCTAATGTGTACACAGTGAGCACCTGGTTTCCCAATCAATTCTTGTATAGAACTGCAATAATTAACCATCTGATTCCTGGGTTACCGTTCAGTGCAGTTTACTGGTCTGACAAATACATGCCATCCATCAAACAAGCTATTTAAATTAATTGTAAGAGTTATAGTTAATAGAATTTTAACTGAT
Source organism: Aegithalos caudatus (assembly GCA_013389925.1). Classification (NCBI taxonomy): domain Eukaryota; kingdom Metazoa; phylum Chordata; class Aves; order Passeriformes; family Aegithalidae; genus Aegithalos; species Aegithalos caudatus. The sequence continues at coordinate 11,100 of WEIU01000707.1, read as the reverse complement.
TTTTAAAAATGCATGTCAGAATAAAACTCAGGCTTAAAATATTAATATTTAGCTAAAAGGATTGTAATTTGTTCCGAAGAGAAACTGCAATATGGGATATGTGGCTTTGGAGGCATTCCTTAACCACAAGAAATTTGGCTTGGTAGGATATTCCCCCATAGCTTCTGTTCCAGTTATTCCCCAGACTCAGTTCTTCTTTGCTCAAGGTTTCATATTCTAACCTGTCAGAGTAATCCAAAAATGTATTTTGAAGCTGAAACCTCTCCTTCAAGTCAACAAAAGAGTGTGTCCTTACTGAGAGGTGTGTAGTAAAGGCAAATGTTAATTTCAGGCCCATTTTCCTTAAAGCTCCTTATAAAGAAAACAGGCCTCCTTCAGAAGCTTTGGACCATGGCATCAGTACAGAGTGATGGGAACCTCTGCTTGGTATCAGTTGGTCCAAAAGGTGTAATGTTGTACCACAACCTGTATGGTAGTAACAGATTTGGCCCGAGTTAGGGTTTCAGAATAAGAACACTATTACCGCAGTGGAAAGACCATGTCCATGTTATCCACGTTGGATAAGAAGCATCCTTCCTATCATCCATGCAACTGAATTTTCTGGAACTCAGTCTTTATGACTTATGGTGATTTACAGAACATGAAGGTCGGGTAAGAACATCCACAGATGTCAAAAAAGATATTCAAATTAGTAAATTTGTGACTATAGTGGTGAAAAGCTTTGAAGAACCTAAAAATAATCTAGCTGAAGGGAAATTCAAGGCACAGGAAATGCAGTGCAGATAAATGAAATAAAGCACCTGCTGAAAGGAAAAAAATTCTACACATTGCAGAGTCCTAAATGAACCCATTGACTCTGTAAAGACGTGGATGTAATGCTAGGTTTAGGGAGGGGCCATATAAGTAGCACATAAATGAAATGGGAAAGTCTGCATAAAACCAGAACATGATTCATGTACCACATGGACCCTGGTAGCCCACTGAATATGATGGAAAGCAGGATGAGGAAACACCATGGGTCCAGCAAAGAGGCCTCTCTGCCCCTGCTTGGCAGACATCAGCAATTCAGAAAAGACTTAGAAGGCCCCAGTAAAGAGCAGGCATCTCCTATAAATGCTTTCAGCTTGACTAACACTTCTATGGGCAGGTCTCAAAGATGAACAGCACAGGCTTAGAGAAGTGAAGCTATTCAAATTTGTATATAAATTATGAACAAAAGTCAAATGAAAAAGAGGTTCAACAAGGAACTACTTCAGCCTCTGTACAATCATTTAATTCAAATCTCATTAATCACTATTCCAACCATAGAGGTTTAAAGGCAAAACTACCCATTTCTGATGGGGGATAGTAACTGAGGGACTGCAAGTGTCATGGCCCTCTCTGCAAAAGACAGAAAGGCCTGAGAGTACAAAATTTACCTAAGTTGAGGTGTGTTGGGAAGGATGATGCATCAAGACCCTGCAAAGATGTTTTATTGGTAAAAGACTCTGAGGGTGTAAAACCTGCAGAGGAGATGGAGTTAAAAGCAAGATTTGAACTATAGAATGCTAAGCAGGAAGTTGGTGATTAGGTTAGTTGATGGCCAACGCCCTGATGATTGAACATAACCTTTGGGAAACAATAGAATCCCAGGGGGATGGGCCTTGCCAGGTAACAGGGGAAAAGGTGGGTTTTACAGGTTTTTAGTATGGTAATATAATAGTTCCCATAGGCTGTATGTAAATTCTGTATGTTTAGTATCCTGTACTGGTTGGCTAGTGCTAACCAGATTATTCAGCATAGAAGGGTATAAATTGTATTGTAACGGGAAGTTCGGGGGTTTTTTCTGGACCGGGAGTTGGGACCACGCTGGAGCCGGTGCTGGTCAGGCTGGCTGTCCCCACGAACAATAAACCACGTGTCCAAAGAGCTTCCCTGTCTCTGGAAATCTCTCATCGAACCCCAGATAGACCACCAGCCATCGCTAATAGAGGTGGTTCTGCCCCTTGTCCCAGAAATGGCTTCCAGCAACTAGTGCTACCTTATCACCATATATTTAACAGGGAAGGACAGAGTTGTTATTCTTTGCTTGCCACCACCACAGACAAGGTGAAGTCACCCATCAGCAGAGGCAGAATTCACCTAACTCCAAGCAGAGAGAAGCTGGGAGGCAGCTGTGTGTCGGCTGCCTCCCAACTCCTCTGCAATCAATGGAGAGAGATCAGGCACTGTCATGGTGACTCACCACTCCTAGGAGAGGTGTCTGAAGTAGGTGGGGTGACTCATCCTTGGGGTGGTCCTCTCCACAGATGTTCACAGAATCCTAGATCACAGCATAAATTACATGCCTGCCTTCCATCCTGTCTTGCATGACAAGACATTTCTTGCACATACTTAGGACTTCTGGAGGAATACAACCTTGTCTGGGCCTTGATGCACTCAGTTAAGGCCCTATGTATGCAGGAGGCTAGAACTATCAAATGGTTTTCACAACTTTATGAAATCTGTGCTTCAATTATGTTACATCTCAGGCCTTTTCTTTCATGTGATGGCAGTATCAGCAAGGTCAGGGTGAGAGTAAAGCCCAAACTCTGGCAGAGGACCAGTGTAGGCAGCAGGACACTGGTCATCATGTTCTAGCCAGCAGTGCAGAACATTTTATCACTAAGGTGGTAAAACATGGGACATTGAACACAGAACATTTGACATCCTATCCTGTGTTTTCCATCTTGCCATGAATCCACAGCATCGGTAGCAGACATGCTGAAGAGTAGATTGTCAGCAAGTCTGTAGTCTTATAAGAGCTTGTTTTGTAAAGACTAAAATGGAATAAATTAGAAACGCTTAATAAATAGCCATCTCGCAATATTAGAACCAAGGAAAAAGTTCTTATGTCAGGTCAGATGCAGAGAGAAAACCAATAATTATCTGGAAATTGTACCAACTCAATAGGCCTGGGCACCTGTGGCCAGATGTCTCCTCTCTGCTTAGAGGCTGGCAGAACTGCCTGCACGGGACCCAGAAAACAAAAAGCAGGACTCAGAAACAGTGCTAGGATTTCCTTTTGGGGAAATCCAGAGATCTGCCAGTGGGGCATGTGGGATGCCACCTCTACTCTCTGATCTTTTCATGTTAACACATCTCTGAATAAAACCCAAAAAGTCCTCCTAAAGGCAAAAAACCCCCAAAACAATACTTCAACATTTATGGAGTCAGGCCACAATGAAGCTTTGCTTTGCATCCAGATGTGCGTTTTGTTGATATCTTCCCTAAGGGGATAAACATTTTTCTGTCTGTCAGACTGTGGTTATGTTAAATGCTTTAAACCCATGTCTCATAATGAGCACCACTGAGAGCGCTGGCTCTGTACAGCAGATGGCTGCAGAACATGAGCGCCCTGAGAAATCCAGGGGATGGTCTTGAGCTGTTTTTATGTTATCAGCCTTCAGCTGGCACTGGAAAACCCAATGCATCACTTTGACACCCAGAGTGCTAAGCCTCCAGCAGCATAACACCCCAGCAGAGGTCCTGCCTTCCCGAGGCTCACGGATTGGAGGTGTGAATTCACTGCTTGTACACACAGCAGTCGTTTTCACCTGGAAGGAAGGATAACTTTTGTGCTTCTTATGCCTATCTGTTTTTTTCTTGGCACATTTCACAATGACACCTTTCTGGGCATCTTGGAAATGAAGTAAATAAGGAAGTGGATCAAATTTCCCGTCTTTGCGTAGAGGGACACAAAATAAGCACTGTATTTCAAAACTGGTTAATAATGTTCATGGAGGGCTTGATTCCACCAAAGTTAGTCATGCTGAGTAGTTTCTTTTTCAACAAGTAGCCTATTCATCTCAATTAGATTAGTCACGGCATGAGGAGAACAGAATTGGACTTTGAATAATTTCAATTGAGTTTCTGCTGTAAAAAAACACTATTAATTAATATTTCCCGTTTCCTTGGCATTTGGCAAATATGTTTTAACTATGCATAAATATCACTCATTTTCTACATTTTCTTCACATAAAACATTTTTGATCGTTTGTCAAGTTCCACTTAGCTTTTTAATACAGTTTTTTGTCTAAGCGTAATTCACTGCATGATCTAAACAGAAGTGCCAGCCCAGAGCGGGCATTGCTTTATTCTGCTAAAGTTTAGAGTACTTGAAGTGAGGGCCAAATTTTTTGTACACATAATTAGGAGATTTATTTGACTGATATAATGAAATTACTAACATTTAATGTCATCTTCTCTATGTCTTTAATATTATCTTACCTATGTAGAGAAGTGCTGATGGTCTTCATGGTGGAACACGATGCAATTTTGAATCAAAACTCTCTTCCACTTTTATGTGTTGCTCTGGGTCTTTTTCCATGTGGGATAAGATGTCCTCTTCTGAAAACCACAGTGTGGTAAATAAATTGCAGAGTATCAGTGTGCAGGTATATCTCTAAATATAGGAGAAGGGGATCTTGTGGAATATCTAAAGCATACATACGGCCTCAGGATCAGAGGTCATGACTTTGTTCCAAAAACATAACTGAAGGAAGGAGCTGTGCTTCCAGAAAGAGGTGCTACAGCTGGATGAAATTCCTACATCAGAGAGCAGTGCTTCCCAGACAGGAAGGGAGGGAGTATTGACCTCCAAAAGCAGGGTGAGATGTTATTCCTGAGTTTAGCCCTGCTGGTCCCACACATGCTAAAGGGCTCAGTTTCTCTGTCTCTGCTTCTGACTATGAAGCATGGGCTTAATGAAAGGTTCAGCATATGCTTCCAGAGGGAAATGGAGGGAGATTCACCTGCCATCCACAGCACCAGTGGGATACTGAGGAGGTCAAGACAGTCAGGAGAACTTTGGGATTGGGGTTCTGACAAAGATGTTCCTGGATCACTTCTGCAGACAGAGATGTTCCATGACTTGCTATTGTGGGGAAGGGGTGAGGGCTCTGGTTGTTTGCCTGATCTGCTGCCAGATAAATGCCAGTACTTAGTGGCACCTACACAGTTTTCCATCAGAAGTGTCTTTAGCTGATGAAAATATCTGGCCAGTTCTGCCCAGGGGAGTCTTCTGCAAGAGCCACTGGAAACATCTGAACAAGTTTCACCTTCTGCCTGCATATCCACAGGGCTTTTAGGTGGCACTTGATGAAGTCTAAGTCTGTGCTCGTGTCTAAGAGCTTGTCTTTGATGTTGCAACGAGTTATAAAGGTTAGGGGAAAATCTGAAAAAGGGAGAAACTCGTTTCACTCGATGCTTAGACATCTCTCTTTTTAATTTTTCCTGTGAAACTGATACCTGCCAGAAGTTTAATGCTGTTTTCTTACATAACTATACCAATTCTCTGCCCTGCATCACTGCTCCTGACAGACACAAAACCATCTCCTCCCAAAAAACCAGCTGATTTCCATGAGGCTAACCAGAAACTTAAGGAACCAGATTGAGAACCACAAAGCAGACAGATATCTCACTTCCCTTAATTTCTACAGATATTAGGCTGTATTGTAGATCAGGACCTTAGTTATTCTGAACACAGAGTGTAAGCAAAAGAAAAACGTGTGTTATGAATACAAAAGAGGTACATTTGTTTCACAGTACTGCACTGGGTTATACAGATGACATTACAGAGGAGTTGCTTCAGGGAAAACAATGTTTATCAGCATCCTTGAATACTGAAAATTTAAAATCCATGAGCAGAGAAACTGAAGAGATGATCAGACCTCTTCAACCAGTCATCCAGAATGCAGCATTAATTTACTGCTCTACCAAACCCTGAAATGCCATTCTTAATAGATGGGGAGTGATTTGCTAAGATCCATGTTATTCGCCTCTGGGATTTATTGAGATAACAGCAAGATCAGATAGAATTAACACCTTATCCTATAATATCTCATTTCTCTGAGAACATCTGAAACACTTTACAAGTAGCAGTGATCCTTCACTGATGCATGGCATACTGAAGACACTGTCACCTCAGAAAAAGGGACAAAGGACCACTGTTGCTCTCCTCCTTAGCAAACGTAATCATAGGCAAGAAACAAGTACAACTTTTCATCACTGCTTTGCTTCATGGACATTTCTTTTAGAGTATTCCTTGGAAAATAATTAAAAATAAATGGTGCACATAGGCACTGTTTTTCCTTACCATAGGAAAGGTTTTCCCACAGGACCAGTAATGGCATACTACAGTAGTGATACTGGCCTACATTATCTCAGAAGCTGCATTTTCTAGTTGCTGACAAGGAACAGCTGGTCTGATTTGTTTCACATAACAAAGACAGTATAAATTAATTTGCCGTGTGAATCAAGAATGAATCCTCCCCACAAAAAGATATGCAATACCTCTTATTTAGCTTTGAGCACTAGAAGTGTTCACAGTACTGAAACCTACCATCCTGCAGTGAAGGAAAGATACATATTGGGCCATTTCTTTGAACACCAAAGACATTCCTTTAGGCTTTGACTTTAAGAATAGGTGAATCCATATAAAATATGGATTTTTATCTTTACAGCTTTAAAGAAATTTCTGCAGTATAGCTGTGTTTTTCTTCAACAGTGTAGGTTTTTCTCCTATTTGTCATTCATACAAACAGTAATACAGAGGTTAATGAATATCTGTTTATAAACTATCTGAGCATAGTTTTCTGATAGTACCCCAGGGACCTGTGTTTTTATTGTAAGGATGCTCCTTCAACAAATATCTCACTTAGCTGACTACTTGGAGGTGTAAGACTAAGGATTTCTGTGTTCTCGTTTCACTTATACATGTACTGCTTTTAAAAGAAATTGTTTCTGGCAGCAATCCACTGGAGTTTCTGAATGACCTAGTTCCCTCCTGAGGCACGACTCCTAAAACCACTTAATTCAAAGGCAGTTATCCTTAATTCTTTAAAAACACTTTGAAAAAAAAAAGAATCCCAAATTTGGTGTGGTGTTTATCTGGCCAGCACTTTTGTGCTGGCTCAGAAGTACCTTCAAGACAAAGTTCATTTTGGCACATCCAATCAAGTAAGGGATTAATGCCTTTCATGTGGGAAAAATAACAAATAAGCAGCTTCAAGGAGTCATCGCACTGCCTTGCTCTTCAGCCGTTCTTGTTTTAGAATATTGGCTTTTGTCTGGCCTTCCAGCTGCCAGCAAGGGAAGCAACTGGAACATCACAAAAGAGAACAAATCAAGCCTAGCTGGATCACCATCTCCTTTCTCTTTTTTTGAGCAAAAACCTCTCTGAACACATCAGAGGGACAGGCCCTTTCTCTCAGATATTTGAGCACATACCTACATCATTTCCTCATGTGGAACAGTGCCATCACATTTCCCTTCTTGGAAGTATTTTCCCAGTGTGCAAAGGCCCTTAGCAATGTGCAGCCCCCAGTGAGGGATGTGCTGATGGCTGAGGAGCAGCACGACTGCCATCCTGCCCACAGCCAGAACCTGCTGCATGGGTGCCCCCAGCACCCTGTGGGATCACAGGGAGCTTTCGTGGAGTGAAAATGCTCTCTAAATCCTGCTTATCTAGCAAGAAGATTTGCAAAGAACGAGCCCTCTGCCCCCTCATCTTGCACAGACGGTCTGACTCACTGGACTCAGGATTCCCATCTGGATGTCTCTTTGAAAGATGGGTGCAAGCCAAGCAGTTTGTCTATTCTTAGCCTTATCTGTTGTAAAGATAGTTTTCCCCATAAAAATCTACTGTGGTTCAGCCATCTCAGAGAACACCTGTCTCTAAGCAAAAACAGCAGCAGTGTGAATCCTATTCTCTGCTCATTTTAATGCAGTGTTAATATCAGAGCCTGATGGAGATTATATAAGTGCTGACATAGCTGAGGAAAACCGCAAAAGAAACAAAAATAAATGGAAGTCAAATAATTTGAACCCTGTCACCATGCAGTGCCAGCTACAGGAATGTGAATGGCACTTGGAGGCAGAAAAATCTTCTTACACCTCCTGTGCTCCAGAAATGACACCACTCGCTTGCCAGCTTCTCCGACCAGCATCTTCCCACTTTCTCCTATGCTGCCTGAGGACATGGCATGTCCTAGCCGACGTGATCCATAAAACCGTGCCTCTCTCTGGTTCTCTGCGGCGCTGCTCCCCTCCCCTTGCACTCCGGATTGCTGCGGGAGCTTGGCCCCTGGCAGCCAGGCAGCAGCAGAGAGGGATGCCAGAGGGGGCAGTGTATATTAAAAAACAACACGCAGCCTCTTAAACCGCCTGGAACAAAATTGTGCAATAATTGGCTTGTACAACCATGTGATCTTATCACTGTGAGCCAGGGTTTTCAGAGGAAACTGAAAGGAGTGAAACACCCACTAGATCCTGCTTCAGATCATCTGAAAAACTCGGCTGTTTCTTCATCCTCCTCCCCTCGAGCTTTACATTTGCTCGTGGTGGTATTTCTCCCTGAGCTCCTGGGAGGCCAGGCTCATTGCCAGATCTGTTTGTACACACTCCCAGGGTGGGTTTGGGTTGTTGGCCAGTTTCCCTGTGTCCTGGCTTTCCCTGTAGCTTGGAGCCGAGGCAGCCCTGGTCATCTTCCAGCAAAAGGCGGGTACGGCCTGGCAGGGCCAAGCAAGCACGGGGTGGGATTGGCCCTCTCTCTAAAGGGCTCTGCAAGCTGCCACCCTAGCAGGGCATGGGCTTGGGGGGCATCTTGAAGGGTGATGTCTTGAGACAGAGAAGATGTGCAGAATTAAAAGGCCTAAAGAGAATGAGGAAAGAGAAATCTTCCTCACTGCACCGTTAAGACAGAAAAATAAGTGTCTGTAAAAACAGGAAGAAATTATAGCAGAGCACACTGGTGTGCTGTGTGGTTCCTTTGCTGGGTTTATGAAGAACATCCTGGACCAGTCTCTTGGCTGTCCATGACAAATACCTGAGTCTCTCCCTTTCCCACAGATGTATCTTGCAGCCTGCCCCACCTTCAGAAAGGATCTCTGGCTGCACCGTTTGTATCGGCTGGGGTTACACGGTGTGGCTGACTGTGCTTCCTGCCCACGTGTTTCCTGTGGAAGCTAGATCAGTCAGGGACGCAGGGAGACATGAGTGGCATGGGGAGCAGGAGGATTGGGTGCTGGGATAGCAGCTCCAAAACAAAGCTCTAGACTCCTCTGATAGGCAGGGGAGAGAAATCAGCATATCCAGAACCTGATTCCTCTTGTCCTTGTGCTCATGCAAAAAGAAGATCAGTCAAAACACCTTTTAAGTGCCTGTTTTTCTCTTAACTACAAAGGGAGCCCTGAGAGAAGAGATATGAAAAGCCCTGAAATCAAGTGGTATCAATCCCACCACAGCTTTAGATATCAGGGCAATTTCACACAAGGACTTGATATAGGTGGCCACAATTATGTGTGAAGACACTTGCATGTGTAACCTTGTACCAGTGTGCATGAGCAACTGTCATCCTCAAAATGGTATAAATGTACCCTTAATAGCTTTACCATCATATGGGCACTTAGTACTTAAAACTGTGTAAAATACCAGAATGACTTAAAGAGTCGTCAGGATAATACCCAGAGGTGATCTGGGATAAGAGTGACCTCAGAGGTGCCAAACCCCAAACTGGAAGAGTGTGGGGCATGAGGCCTCATCTATAAGTCATGTGTGTGCCACAATTTTTTTTTT
>WEIU01000706.1:112508-122924 GCA_013389925.1 Aegithalos caudatus | reverse complement strand
TTTTTTTTTTTTTTTAGATAAGACAATGGAAATGTTGTGTTAAAGAAGCAAAATTTTCTGAGGAGACTACAGGTAGGAAAGATGAGGTTCTCAAATATGCACAGGGACCTGAATTTCTTCTATTCAAACATCTTGTCTAACACCTGCAGAATTTCACCAGGTTACGTGGGTCAAGATCATGGCTTCACACACGACAGTTGGTCCTTTGAAGGAGGACAGCTTTTGGTTTTGAAATTTCTATTATCGAACACTCTGCTTTATTCACAGTGACCTTTTACACTTAGTGCCAAAATGGTGCATTGGTTTTTCTGCTTGAGTTTGTTCAGCTTCATTTTTCAGACCTAGAACAGTTCTATATTTTTTTTTCTATATTCAGTGGTATTTTCTCTTTGTAAGTACTTAAAAGTCATGAACTTGTCACTTTTTCACTTCTTCACCTCAGATAAGGCATTGATTCTCACTGAAAACAAAATTTGGGTTTCTATGGTCCTTTTCTGGCCATATCCAACTGTTATAATTTTTTATCTGCATGATAATAATTTTCACTATTGCTAATAAAAATAAAAAATAAAATAAAATTTAAACAAAGAAACAAACAAACAAAAAAACCCAACCCAGCTTCTAAAAGCTTGATATCTGAACCTCATGTAATTCTTCTCCTATAGTTTTTATGTTGCATTTCTAATGGCTCTGGTAAAATAAACTTACTCTGCCGTGTCACCCTGATCACAGTGACAGCAATAAATAATTGAAATATTAACCTGTTTCTATTATAATGAAACTACTCTGCAATTTTTTTTACACTCCAAATGCTATCATCAATAAAGTTTTCTTGGTGGAAAGCACAATGAGTATGAATCAGGAATCCCCATTTAAAGCAATTTATGCAAAACACGTATTATGTTGCATTAGTAAGAGGTCAAAGAGCTGACAAAGAAAATGGTTCCCCATTCTGATGGTTCCCCATTCTTTTTGTCTCTCCTGAGGCTGCACATGCAGTGTCATGTACTGCTGTGAGCTCCTGGTACAACAGTGCTACATTTACAAACTCAAATGATTTTGCTATTTGTGGAAGGCCACAGATAGGTTTAGGAGATGAAACCTCACAATGTAGAACTAAGAAAACCCATTCAAGCTTAAGTAAGCCTCAGCAAGAACAGACATTTAAAAACAAATAATGGCAGTCTCGACCTCACTTGGTGCTGAAATGGAGCAATATGTTAATTCCTAGTTTAAAAAGGTAGTGAGTAATGAAATGGTTGTTCATCTAAACCCCTGGAACATTTTCAAACTTACTTCAGTGACTTTCCTATAATAAATCTTACTAATAGTTTTAGTAGGTTAAGGTTCTAAAGTTTTTATCCTGCACAGAACATTGAAAATAATGGCCCCTTGTCATCTGGGAATGGAGTCTATCAAGTTTTCATGGTGGTCATTAAGACAAGTGCAATATTAATGTCTTCTTCCGCTATTCTCCTTTAACTATTACAAATTGTGTCTCTGATTTACTCCTGAAGAATTCTATTTGGGTGTAAAGATTACCATTCCCCAGAATCCTGAATATATAATTCTTGCATGTCTCCTAATACTTTCAGTAAGTTTAGATACTTTTCCTCCTTCTCAGTCCTCCACAGTGCCATACCCCACAGCTGAGTTAGCCCAAATCTTTCCAACAGTGTAGCCCAGCACTAGCATTTTATGGTTCTTTAGATGGGCCCTTTACACACTACAAAAATGGTATGGAAAGAAGAAAAAAGGTATGAAGCTAAAAAAAAAAAAAAAAAAAAAAACAAAAAAAAAAAACCAAAACCAAATGCACACACACACATAAAAATGTGGGGGACACACAGTCCTAGACACTCACATTTCTTAATTTCTTACTTTTGTAGTATTCAAAAGAAAGGCTGTCTCTCGCAGGAGTAGCTTTTATTCTTTAAATTGGTTTTGCTTTATCAATAGCATTTTATTTGTCATGTGTACAATATCAGCATAGGGAAGTCAAGAAGTTAGAGGAGGGCCATCTTACTATCTGTAACAGCAGAGCCTAGAACCAAATCTGGCCTCCTGTTCTGCCCACATACTCTACAGTATTCCTGCTTTGATTAATTGTCACCAATGCTGTCAACACAATTACTAGCTGTGGGCTGGGGCTGAGATATTTGACTAGTCAAAGGACACATTTTGAAGACTAGGCATGTTTTACCAGATAGGATAAGTATAAAATAAAATACAAGGAAATAAAATACAAGGAAAATTTATATAATTTCATGCATTAATTATAAAAAATGAACAAATTCCACAGTATGCAAGAAAATAAATCACTAGAAAAATATTTTTAAAATTCAATATACAATAATGTATCAAGATATAGAAATTTCTAATTAATCAATAATAATAACAAATAAAAACACTACTAAAGATACCTACATGATTCGTGTCTTGTGAATATTATATTATTAACTGGAAAACATCGTCTGTGAATGGTAATTGTAGCCTTCAAGTATACAGGACATAACAGTAGCTTACTGTTAATAGTACAAGGAGCAAAACTTGCTCACACATTCATAAATTACCTGTTTAGAATGCATGGTTTGACTGCCTTTGAGCACTGCACTTCACTTTTTAATACTTGAGATTTTGGCTCTGATAAGTATATTCAGCTTGTCTCTATCGTGTTGGTTATGAGCGCAGTAACAGGGAAATCATGCCCAGGAAAGTTAAGAAGGCCAATTTAAATAATTTAGAATCAGCATTACTAAATTCTTAAGTTTCTGCTTAATCACAAATACTTAAAACATACACCAATCACTTCCATGAATTCAACATGTTACAAAATATTTCCCAGAAGAGTTAATCTCTACCTAATGTGGTATGATGATGGTTTACCAACATTCTCATTAGTATATGTGGCTGTATTAAGCCAGATTAATTACTTTAGTGTGATGCTTTTAAAAAATATTTTAGAAGTTAGAAATAATTTTTGAGTCTTCTTTTTATGGAGTACTTAATTTTTTTCTTTGCAAACCAGAATGTTACCAATTTTTTAGGCCAATATAAAAAGATATTTGTATTAAAACTCTTGGATGTAAACCTATTTTGTCATTGGTCTGATTTAACAGGAAGAAGAAAATACTTTGTGCGAAGCTTCATAGCAGCACTCTCAATCTCAGTTCAGCTCTTTGAAGGTGGGAAACTTCACCTCAAATTCAACATAACATAGAGAAAGCATAGATTCAAAGAATCTGCAGTAAATACAAAAAATGTTTTATTAAATAGAAGAATCCAGTGTGATCCTGAATAGCCCTTTAGAAGGCTGCTAGATACTTGAAACCTTTGTGCACTGCTGGCATCAACATCACTTTTGAATCATGATACTTTCTAGATACAAAAATAGAGAAGTCTAAATCTAAACAAATAATCCATTTTGAGAGGTTGTTGACCCATTTCCCACCTAAATTCTATTGTAGATCAATTGTATGCAGATTTGCAACAAAACAATTCTTATATTAGCAGCAACCCTGATTTAGTATATGGTTTAAAATAAATCTCACCCACCTCATTTCTGCACAGAAATGGACAATCTCAGTCTCTTTCATTCAAAGACCTGGCTGCAAGCTAGATGTGGATAGAAGCATATATTAGCACTAAAATATTGTCATATCAAAGTGCTAAACCTGAATCCATACACGTCACTAGTTGTAAAAATTTGTCTTGAATACACCCCTTTGGGAAGTGTGCACTAACTACATAGGCACAGGATCAAAAAGGAAGGTCAGCTCGAAGGAGACTCTGCAGTTCGGGACATCCTTCAATACTTTTACTTAAAAATTCATTTCTGCTTATTAATGCAGTAAAATTCAATATTTTGGGGAAAAAAATGAACTAGATAAGGTCTGGCTCTGTAATCCAGTGATAACAGCACCTGAGTGGGTCTAGGACAATACTATACTTTAATCACTGTACTTTTCTAGCACTTGTCAGGAAACTTCACTAGTGAGGTTAAAATTTTTATTTAGTTTGATAATCCATCAAGTATTAATGCACGCTTTTACTTTAGTTTATGTAATTATATTAATTAAGGCTGCATGTATACTGGCCTAGCCACCTAAATGTTCAACTGAATTATGAAATGAGTAAGGACAGATATTCTTCAGTGTAACAATGAATGTGGTCTATTTTCCTATGGAAGATTTAATTTTTTGCTCAGAAATGTGGAATTTCAATTCTGTAAATCAGTTAACATATGCCCAATCTTCAACTTTCACTAATTCGTTTTCATTCACAGCTTTGGCTTGTTGCTGTTGGAACGGTGTTGAAAACACACCAGTGTTTGGCTACTGCTGAGCAGGGCTGTCACAGCACCAAGGCTGTCTCTTCAACATTCTCCCCTCGCCAGAACCTGAGGGTGGGCCAGTTCTTGGGAGGGGGCACAACCAGGACAGCAGACCCAAGCTGAAGAAAGGGATATTCCACACTTCATGGCATGTGCTATAAAAGGTATAAAAGCTAAGGGAAATGGAAGAGGGAGTGGGATGGGAGGTGACTAATTATTAGGACATTTTTTATCTGGAGTGACTGCTACACATGCTGAAGCTCTGCTTCTCAGGAAGTGGCTTGACATCACCTGTTGATGGAAAGTAGAGAACAAATATTTTGTTTTCCTTTGCTTCTCTGTCTGGCCATTGCTGTTTTATTAAACTGCTCTTTTCCTTGACCCCCAAGGGTTTTTTTCCATGTTCTCCCTCTCCCCATCCTGACAAGGAAAGCAATGATAGAGCAACTTAATGGGCAACTGGCATGCAGCCAAGGCCAACCCAACACAATCGTTAAATCAAATATCTATTTTCCAGTTCCATACTAATGTTAATCTACTACAGGAAAAATCTTGTGCTATATTGAGAGAAATTATTTTCCTTTTATTTTTACACTTTTGTTTCTTTGGCATGATAATTCAGACATCATTCATAAGCATTGAAGTCAATTCAAGCCTACAAGCCCATAAATAAATATGTCTGTGCTTGTGATAAACTTCTTTCAAGTTGATAGGGCAAAATTTGCTATATACAAATCTTGATTAAGCATATGTTTTAATGATTAAGATAAATTAGAAAATCTGTGAACCAGTCTTAGTATTTTATTGAAATATTTATCTAAAATCTTCTTTGACCAAATAATTTATTTAATTTCCATGAAGTTAAAAAATATTCAGTTTGACTGAAGCCACACGAGAAGCATTATGCACTTGTGGAAATATGAGATCAGGTATATTTAACCTCAATACATGCTTCTCAAGATATCTTCTTGTGTACTGTAGAGAATATTGTACTCACCAACAGCTTTGAAAAAGATCTGAAATTCAGAGAAGTTACATAACCTGTAATTCACTAAAATGCATACAGAATATCCTCTAGTTGAAGTGAAAATAAGATCTAGACCTAATCAGACTTTTCTAATAGAACTTAGGAATGTCTAGTACTTGAACAATGAACACCACAGAAGTCTCTTTAAACAAATAATGTAGAGAAAATTGAGATAAAATCAGTTTCCAGCATGGCTGAAGATCATATTACATCTGCTAGATAATACTGCATAATGCTGAAATAATTGAATGTATGACATTTGGAAAATCTTTGTTTCTCACACATTATTCATTTTTCAGGAGTGCTCACTTATGCTCAGGACTGCAAGAGACAGGAGACAAAATCCAATTACATATGCCTTTTGAAGAGTAATGAAAAATACAGATAGTGAGCTAGTTCAGGAGGTGTAAACATTCTTAATATGCTAGAATGAAGTGCAACATATCTTGCATTGTTCTACCTAGAAAACGACTGGTAGCTGGAGAATTCCATTTGACTGACAGGGCAATTTACACAGACAAGACAGGAGATGAACCCAAATTACAGAATGACAAAGTGAAGTGGCTAAATTAATCTATCTTGACAAAATCATAATGCAATATAAGAACAATGTCTTCATTTGATTTCCCAAAACTTATCCTGTCTCCTTGTTTTTGTAAGGAGATATGAAGGGAAGTGGCAGGCTATATTCTAACAGCTTGTAAAGATTTTGGGGTTTTCTTTTTCCTTTGGAAATTTTTTCTCTAATCGTGTTCTTCACCTTAAAATATTGAGAATGATAGAAGAAAACCTATGCTGTTTATGGAGACATTTGTATCATATTTACACACATCTCCAGAAGTACATAACTAGAAGCTTCAAGTAAGTTTTCATCAAGGGTTTTAATTCAGGTTCCATAATGTCATATTGCAAGTAAATTTAGCTAATAGGGAAATTGAGTTGTCTTCATGGAGGTCTTGAAGGCTGTGACATTCAGATGGGCAGGAGAATGACAGACAAGTACTTTTCTTCCTCTCACAAGCTGAAAGTAAATGTCAAGGCAATTTTATTGTGACCTAGAATAGAAATTACACAGCCATAAAGATCACTAATTCTCTGCATTGGAAAGTCTAATAAATTTTTATGCATTATTCATAAATCTACTTTAGTGAGGAGTCCTGAAAGACTTCATGTAAGCTCTTATTGCACTAAGGCTGGCTGAACACGTGCCTTGAAAGTCCTTCTTGTAATACAAGTTTGAACTATCATAGCAAACCTTAGTTATATATTTAGAGCTATCAGTTCAGAACCAAAATATTCACCATGCTGTAGCATGAAACAGAGGCTGAGCAAACCATAAGAGGTAACTTTATTAATAAATATTCACCCAGAATAAAAATATATGGCTTACTATAGTGTTAGCCAAAACAAACATCTTGGCTTTCCTATGCATTAATTAGCAACCGATTCCAAACAGCATATATTTACCAACATTAGTAATGATAGTGAAAGTTTATTTTGTTCTAATGGAAATGGTTGATATATTTGGCACCACCAAGATAATGTTATACTAGAAACCCTGCTAGTATGGACCTTATTTATCAGAGACCTATGCACTTCGAACATTTCCTTCATAAAACAAATGAGGTCTATTATATTAGAAACAGACCTGGCAAAACATTTTAGAAAGTAATTTTCTTCAGTGAGAGCTCTCTTTTAAATCAACCAATTTTACCAATGTTGATGATATTTGGATTATTAAATGAGTAAATATTTGCAGGGGTTTTTGATCTCTCTCACTTTAATGTGCTAACTGGAATTATTTCATGTGCAGTTTCTTTGTGGTTAGATATCTCTGTACCATTAGAATGAAGCATTCTTTGTTTTTGTGTGTTTCTGCTTTATTCAATGTGTCAGTAATAGAAACCCAGCAGTTCCTCCTGAATTCCAAAACAATGATTCTCAAAAAGCAATCACTGCAGTGGCTAATCATTTTTCTCATAATGTTTCATGGGTGTTTGCAAGAGGAATTCAGCTATTCTGTGTCACCCTGTTCTTTTCTGTTCTTTCAGCCTTCTGATTGTTTACATACTTAGGAGTCAGATTCTCACACATTTTCTATAAACAATACTATTGTTTACATTCCTCCAGTTAGGAGGGACAATTGATAGACACCTTTTCAGACCAGTGGAATTGAAGAGGTTGAACCTCTGTCTTCCAATGTGGTCCATTTCTGTGAAATGTATATAAGGTGAAATCAAAAAAGTAAACTCCTCTTTTCCTCCTCTCGCTCTGGCTCGGTCATCTCTGTTGTGTCTCATCGTGGCGTTCCTGCGTCAATTCTGATTGCTCCTTTTACTAGAAAATTGAATTTGGTGCTTGGGCAACTACTGGCAGTATCTTCACAAAGAAACTCACTGAGCTCAGGCACAAGCATTACTTTATGATGAACTTTATGGTGAACTTTTAAATATTTGCAGGTTACCTGTCTTGAGTCAAATATCATATTCCCAGTTTAGGGGCATTATCAGAGAGTGTGTGGGCCACCAAACGGTATGGACAAAGCCAATCTATTTGCTGGAAGAAGGAAGTCTAACCAGCCTGAATTGAGCTGTGTTCCACCATTCAGTGTCAGGGTTAAGGAACATTATTTTGCTATTAGAGATGTGCCACTTGGATAGAAAGGTTAGGAGTGAGCTGCAGTATGTCTAGGATAAAATGATGGTATCTACTCTGACAGAAGTTAAAAGAAGAATAAGGGATTAAATCTGCTCTAAGCTGCCTCTGGTCAATGGAAAAGACTTCTGCAGAGCAGGGTCTATGGAAAACAGCCAGAGTAATCACTGATCACCAAGAATACTGCATCAAAATCTGCTGTCTCTGCTGAACTGTGCTGTGCAGGAGAGTTGACATTGCCTGTATTGTGGATATTTTCGTGAGAATGAGATCTGGAAAGTCTGTAAACCTTTTATAATCATACTTCATTATTGCAAGTTTTACATCAATGTGTCTAGCCCTCTAGCTGTTTTGAGGCATGACTGAAGTGCACCTTAAGGAGCTGAAAGACCACCCAGGGATACTTCAGTTCTCATTCTGAACTTGAGGGTCTTGTACTACCCTCGAAGTCTGCTGCATCTCCCTCAATTTATTTATATTGTCCATTTAGGAAGAAACTAGAATAAAGCAGATTAAAGTCAACACAAAAGCAGATTTGACTGATTAAACTACTATATTTACAGTTCCAAGGAGGAACCTGCAGGGCTGTGGTATGCATTAAACAAGTACTGAAGTGACAACCTTATCCATTACCAATAAGTTTCTACTTCTGGAATAAAAAGAGGTGTACCCTAGACTGCTTAGACTATATCCAATGTGGTTAAAGGGAGAAAAAAAAAATCCCCAAACAAAAATATAACTATCATAGGCAGTTAATACACACTGGAAAATAGGATGAATGAAATGGAGCTGACATCATAAAGTTTGATTCAAAGCCAAGCATTTCATTAACTGTGAAAGTGCAGTGATGTCATTAATAACCAATAGCAGTCAGAAAGTTGTAGCTCTAAATTGTATTAAAATTTTCATTAGTTTTGTGAAATCCAATGTATCCTGAGGCAAGTCTACAGACTTAGTGTAGGCAACTTATGCATTGTTTTTTTGGACATTCAGATGCTAATTTTTGGATAGTAATTGACTGCATAACATTTGGTATTCTTTTTTGAATCAAGAGGCATCACTATTCATAATAATCTTTTTAATGTCTCTCTTCATTAGAAGAGTACTAATTAAGTCACTTTTGCCTTCTGAAAGAAAAAATTACTTTTACAAGGTAAATGCTCATCTAAAAGTTGGTTATGTCTGGTACTTTCTTTACAAGTATGTACTAAAAGTGTATTTATATATTTGAGACGTGCATAAAGCATATATTTAGAATACGCTAATGTTTTTAGGCGCCCTTTTCAGGTATTTAGGTTATTTTCTGTGAAAGCCTAAAACTGACAGAATTATTCTGTCTTCACTGCAAAGGATATACACTTTAATTATTCACTTTGCATTAATACGTGCCCTAAAGATTATATGCAGCTTAATTTCAGTCACTTATTTAATATTCGGTCAAATAGGGTGAATTAGGCTCCATTCAAGAGAAAAGAATAAGTATTAGATTGAAAAGGAAGAATGAGAATGATTTTTGTCAGACAGTCAGTCTTAGTCAATCATGTGGTTAATGGTAGCAATTCATCTCCTGTCAATTAATTCTATAAATACGCTAATACTCCCAAGTTTTTGAGACTCCAGTTAGAATGGGAGATGCATTACTTCTGTCATGTGTACAGTAAACTGTTTCAGAGAGATGGATAATTTCTTGGCTCAAAGTTCAACAAGGGGAAATTAGAAATGTCCTGCTACTTTTGCTTTCACTAGCAGATGTAATATTTTTTGTTTCTATCAACAAATCATTTCATTGTTATTAAAATAAGAGTCAGTCTGTGTCAAATGACATTTGTCTACATTTTGAGATTTGGTGACAAAAAAGGCATATTGATTTAGTGCAATACTGAAAACCTTTCATAATCATGACAACTAAATTTAACATGATACACCCTTATTGGGGAAGAAAAATATTTATGGCATTTTCTCATGTGTCTGGTTTAGGGTTTGGTGGACATTTATGTTATAAACTGTGGTCTCTGTAAAACCATAGATCATGCTATTTTGACTTACGATGAACAAATCCTGATGTCATGGGTGAAAGGTGGAATATGACCCTGCAAGGACCTTGGAGTCTTTGGGGGTGGATGGACACCATTGGGGGGCCAGGCCTTGGCGATTGACGTTTGGTTTCAGCCGTTGAGGGGGAAGGAAAGCGACTCTGGAGAAACCATTTAAGTTGTGAGTGACTGAATCCGTTTTCTCTCTGCCCAGGATATTCATATGTGGTGGCTGCCGCACGGGGCCAGGCTGGGCCTGGTCCCCACTGCCCCTGGGCACCTGGGGCAGGCCTGGCCGGGCTCCGGGAGCCGCGCTTCCCACGGGGGGAGCAGCCCAGCCATGCTGGCGGGCCCGGCCAGGTGAGCAG
>WEIU01000706.1:101837-112495 GCA_013389925.1 Aegithalos caudatus | reverse complement strand
CACTTAATGCTTGTACATGCAAAATATGAACCATTACCTAAGGATCCTGATGTGGCAGAAATTTTAACCCTAAGTGATCAAGAAGTTCGGAGGTTCAATGAACAAAATGGATTATCATAAGAAAAAGGGGGGATTGTAATAAAATGAAATGGGTTTGTTCATTGAAAGGGTTAAGCACAATAAAAGAGCACACTTTGCTATTGTTTAAGTGAGTTGCAGGAGCATCCGGTAAAGTAAACAAATGCATCCGCAGCATGGAGTGTATTGATAACCTTATCTAATCAAGTCAATCTATAGGAAAAGGAGGAAGATTCCCAACCTTCGTTCCCACAACTGCCAGGAAAAAACGCAATGCACAGTCAGCAGGAAACAACTGCACAACTCGGTACCAGGAGGACTTAAAAACTGCACATTTTTGGGAAAGATTGCGGACCTTTCGGGGGAGCGGTGACTCCCCGGCCGCCCAGCGCTGTTTGCTTTGTTGTCGCTTGCTCAATAAATTTGATTGGCTTTGATTGAACTAGCTCTTGTCAATTCTTGAGCTGCATTTATGACAGAGACTATTTGGGAAAAGGAAGAGGAGTGGCCTATAAGGCTGTAACATTTCTGTATTTATGGAGAGTGGAGTTTTTCCTTTAACATATAAATGCTGTTTGGAGGGCATGCATGGCTATAGTTAAGAGTGATATGA
This sequence comes from Aegithalos caudatus, assembly GCA_013389925.1. Taxonomy (NCBI): domain Eukaryota; kingdom Metazoa; phylum Chordata; class Aves; order Passeriformes; family Aegithalidae; genus Aegithalos; species Aegithalos caudatus. The sequence goes on along the minus strand of WEIU01000706.1, from coordinate 111,804 downwards.
AGCCCTTTGCTTTTAGGGAAAAAAGGAGATCTTTAGTTTTTGAGATGAAGAGGATTTTGGAGATAGAAGAGGATTTTGGTTTTTATGATAGGGGAGACATTCTTAAACAATACCCGCAATAAGCAGTTTATATCCTATGTGCAGTGTTCGAGAAAACGGCTATAGGTAGGATTTCTCACAGTTTTTGGAGAATTTTTTTCAGGCTGCTGTAGAAGTGTGATCTTCATAAGACACAGAAAGACTCCTTTCCTAAAGGAACTGATGAAAGATTATTTTTAGATGGTAACCCTCACTGAAGTTACAGGTTTTCTCTTTTTATGTTGTGAGTAGGAAAGTGAATTATTGGAGGGGTTTAGGAATGATGTTTTGAAGGTTTTCCATTTGGGTTTTTTTTTTGTTTCTTTTCCTCTTTTCTTATTCTTTATTCTTAATGTGTGTGAATAAACTATCTTTTGTAATTTTAATGTGAGCCAGTTTTGGGGTTTGAGTTCCCCTAGTCAAATATAAAATAGCAAACACTAAACCATCACACCTGAGATGGCAGATCACCTGTATTGGCACGTACCCACACTGGGGCAAGCCCAATATAAAAAGTGCTGGAACCCCTCCAGGCCAGGGATCGGTGTGAAATGCAGTTAACAACTCTCCTGCAATGCCAATTATAGATTCCATATTGCTTCAGCTCCAAGCCTATGTAAAAGCTAATCAATGGTAAATCCACCTAGAGTGATTCCTCTTTAATGTCAACAGTGAAAATCATTAATCAAGTCATCCATCACTAATGACTGTCCGTCATTCCAGCCTCAGAATTACTGTGGGAAGATAACAGAGGTGTAACGCCAAAGGATCTCTCAGTCAAGAATGACAAGACATTTAAAGTGTCATCATTTATATTACAGGGATGAAGGAACTCTACAAAAGTGGGGTGGAAAAAAAGGAGCTTTGTTCCAGGTGTATTTGTGTAACAGAAGCATGCCAACAGTTTTCTAGATGGCTCCTGTCTCTGTTAGTACTTTTCTGTTGCTCTGTCCTAAAAGAGCTGAGGTTTTTAATGGAAGGTGCTTGAAATTCACTTGCTTATCATTTAGATTCAGAATGTTTTTTACCCCAGGACCTGATGTTCCTACAGGTAAAGCATATCAATTTTTACCCACAGGAAAAAAAGCTTTCTTCATAAAACAACCAAAATATTTTTTAAGAAAAGGATCAATTTTTGTCAGTTCTAAATACTAAAAAAAAAGACTTCAAGAAAGTTCAGATTAGCATATCCTGATCTCTCAAAACTAAGAGTTCATTTTTTTACATAAGCAATAACATTTTAAAGAAATATAACTTAATTTGCACTGAGTTAAAAGTCTGAATCAAAACACAATGCTTCAAAATTACTCAGGCAGTTATTTTGACCTGAAATTCATGGTTTACATTTTTGTAAATTTTTTTCCTCTTTCACCACAATATTTTCCCCTCAGCTTTTCTCTTTGATCATGAGTCGGATGCCTGAGCAGTAGTTTTGGAAAACCTTCACTCCTCAACATTCATGTGATGACAATTTCTTGAACATGAGTGGTGCTGCTGAGTAAGAGTAAATGAAAGATGTGTATAAATTACATTTCAGCAACCATGAATCATGTTAGTGTTTGTACAACTATCCATGGTTTTGGCAATGAAATGCAAGCCTGTGTCTAATAAATCCAGTGAAGTCTTTAATCTTTCCTGATGAAATGCCAGTCAGTTATACCAAATGGAATAGTGGACAGTCATCAAATGAAAATATATATTCAGTATGCACTGGAATAAGGTGATCAGCTTCATTTTAATCTGTGACATCCTAATGAGTTAAACACCTCTATGACCTCTCCTGTGTGTAGAAAGGGTACTTCTGCAAACACAAATATCAAACACTAGCATTTACCAGATACAAATTAGGCAGTAAAGTAATTGTCTAGCTGAGTTCTCCTCTATTTACTGGGCTTGATTTCTAACACAACAAAACATTACTTGCTCCTGTGTAATCCTCAGAATAGCTATTTGGTTTAATTTTTAATATTAGTGGGAGTTGATACGAATGCAAATCAGAGCCTTGAGGAAGCTTCGGCCTGATTCTGGTGGGATGCTGATTAAGGATCTGATATACTTTTTAAATTCTGTCTTTTTGCATTAATTATATGCTGAAATTTGAAAAGTAAACTCTCTATTAAAGAAAAATACCAGCACCCAAATGTTTCTTGTTTACTACAGAAGGCCAAATTTCTATATAATATATACATATATATGCATTGATGTTTCAGAAAACAAGAAAAATAAGCAAGTGAGTAGATAATGATAAACCTCTCTACTGTTTGAGAGCAAATGTGGTGACCACCTTTAAAAAAGCAAATCTTTGAGCAAAAGGTGCTAATTATTTCCTTGGGAAAGCTTATCTGCATAAGTCATATGCATTAAGCTGATGATATGAAGTGCAAAATGCAGAGTGCTATCAAGGTTTGACATTTTCACAAATTCTTCTTTGTCACTTTCAGAAGGTTTTGCTATTCCACTTAAGTCAATAAAATAACTTGATGCATTGCAGAATGCTTTATTCTGCTCTATTTTGCAAATTGTACCATGAAAGGAACGTGTACAAATGCTAGCGACAAGAGGAAGATTTTAATGTAAAACTCAGCTGTGAATGAACCATGGCAAAGTTTGAGTTTAAATTTGAGTTTTGCATTATCTGCAACAAAACTTCAACAGATCAGTTAAAAAAGTCAGATGAAGGTTCTGCAGAATGGTGTCACATTAAATTATCTTGACTTTCATGTTTTAAAGAAATTCTTTACACAAAAAGATGCTCAAGTTAGGATGTTAGGGACAGATGCCCCTAGTCTCACAGGAGGTCTGACACAGAACATTAACATTTTTTATTGCATTTGGACTGTCACATTAAGATGACAGATCAATATTTCAACTCAGATTTTTTGATCTGGTGCAAGGAGTTCTAAAGTCAGACTTAATACATTGCCAAACCATCAATTCAGGGTGACGTTTGTGACCCTGTGAAGTTCGTGGCCCTGTGAAAGGCCAGAAAACTCTCTGCTAAATATTTTCACAGCATTGTCACTGTTGAGATGGCCACAACACACAGAATGACAAAGTCCAGAAGGCTGCCTTTATTATGGCAGCATGCTGCCTTTTATACAGTTTTTATAAACCTCGTAGGCAACTTTAATTGGTTAATAGTTTTCTTCTTAATTATTCTATTGGTTAGTAAAAGGTATTCTACTTGTCCATCAAATCTATCTCTTCTTGGATTGTTTACATATTTTCTTTACTGATTCTCATGGGACAAATCCCTTCTTACTAGAGGTGCATTTATTTTTTCATCTTCAGAATAGATTGTTGTGTTAAAGGAACTTCTCATTCTCAAATTAGCTTCATATGGGAACATGCAAATTGCTTGTTAGCTACACTAGAAAGAAATGACAAGCCAGCTATGCCTCTATCTACACACCTTGTCTAAATAGATCTTAAATGAGACCTCTTTCTTTGGTAAGTATTGAATTACTCCTTGGTTACTGAGAGAAATTTGCTTCCCTGAATGTCCAGATCACATACTAGGAGGAATGACAGTACTGTCAACTGATCTGGCAATCCTTCCCAGACGTGTGCTAGATACAGGCTTCTATTCGGGCAGGACTATGCTTCAAGGCAGAACACCTGCCCATTCACAATAATACACAGCTTTTGTTCACCACCATGAATTCTGTTCTTCCAACTGACCACATGTGGCGGTTTCAGGTTGAACTGGCTGGAAACACCAATTTAGTGTAGTTAGTGGGTTTGTTTTGCAAATTTTTTGTTTCCCAGCAAATGCACCAATTAATGTGGTGGGTATTATGTTGTCTAAACACCAATTCACCCACTAGAATTATTTACTCCTTTTCTGCTGTGAGATAGGATTAGGAGAAAAGTAGGCTCAAACTTTAAGTGGTATAAAGAAAATTTTATTAACAAAACTACGAAAGAAAAGAAAGAAAATAGTAAGAATCAGAATAAAACTTTCAAAACACTTCTCCTCCCCCCACAATCTTCTTTTCTTTCCCAACGTACAGAGATAAAACCTTAGGACTTAAGTAATTTGACCACTTCTAAAATAGTCTTTCATCAGTTCTCTTAGGGAGAGGAGTCTCTTTTGCCATCATGGGCATTTCTCCACAAGAAGACAGTTCTTTTGTGGGTTCAATCCTCATGAATAGCAGCCACCTGAAAATCCACATTTGTGAAGACCCTTCCATCTTATGCAGCCTTCCCACAGCTGCATTCATGAGACATTTCAAACTTCAGCTACTATTTTAAGGATGAGCTCTTCAAAAGCAAAGGTTCTTTTTATTTATCTCTGAGATCATCTTCTTCTCTGGGAACAGAGATTTTCTTCTTCTTTCCATGGGGGCAGAGGGTCTTTATCACTCTCATCTTCCTCTCTCTGTTCAGGCGTCTCATGAGATGACAACTACTTCAATATTTACATGCTTCAGCACAAATGCCCCTGCTCATGTCTACAATTTGAACACTCCACTACAATATCAAGGGATATTTTAGTGTTTAGTTTATCAACAGTCTGTCATCATAGCCTTGAAAAAGAGTTTCAGCCTAAGACTAAGGCATCTCCTCATTCTCCTCCCATCTGGGACTTTACTCCTTCTTCACTGACCTTGGTGTCTTCATGTTGTCTCTCTACATGTCTTCACTGTCCTTTTCTCTCACTTGAGAGAGGATCAATGTCCTGCAAGTTTCATCTGTGCAATAAAGGTGTTACTATCTCGCCCAGGGCCTGTAGATGGCCAAGATGGCCAGTGGTGTCCAAAGCAGTCATGATGATGGATTTCAGGCCACGCTGGGGGCTGTGCCAGGATCTCAGGGGCCCAGCCAGAATGGCCACAGCCACTGGCCTCATGGCTGATCTCAAGCCTGTACTGCATTTAATTCCAGCCATGGATCAGCTTGGCCACACTGGGGGGAGAGGGAACTGGCCCATCAGCAGGATGTTAACAGCCACTGGGGCCCAGCCCGGTGGGGACGGGGCCCCTTGAGCTCCCCTCGCCCTGCCTGGCAGCCACTGGGACCCCGCCAGTGCAGGGTCCAGGGAGCTCCCTGGGAAGATGCCTGGTCCCTTGGCAGTGGCTGCCCAACCCGGCCCAGCCTGGCCTGGACACACAGAGAGGGCTGAGCTGGCCTGTTACCTGTTCCCAGGTCAGAAGAACGAGAGAGTTATCTCGGGGTTTGTTCGATTTTTTATTTTTTTTTAACATGTGTGTTCACAGAGTCATGTTCAGCTTCCTAGTGGTTTAACAATATTCAAACTAGCCACTGATTGGTTTTATCAGGCACAGAGGAAGCTGTTAGCAGCTTCTCTTAAGAAAATAATTTCCGTGAGTGGCTTCTTCCCTGCTCACTTTATGTCAATCAATGCAAAACCAGCACACTGAGCCACTGGCACACAAGGAAAAGGTCAAAGAAAGAAAAATAAATGTTTCCATTACTTTTGTAGTTCATGTTTGTTGTAGGTGCTTTGCTGTCACAACCTATGAAGGAGCCCTTAGTCCCTTTAAAATCAGGAGGAATTAGTTCAACAAGGCATCCATGCATGAAATTTCACCTCTTGAGAAGACTTGAGTCAAGCAGCTAGGGCAGTGGGAAGCCCATGTTTAGAACCTGAATCTCAGCAGACACGTTAGCACTGCAGAATGCTCAGTTTAACCTGAATGTGAAAAGAAAACAGTTGTTACATGAGATAAACACAAGGAGGTACCAGAACTAGAAAAAACAGGTCATATGAAAGAGGATAACAGAAGAAAAAGACACATGGGCAGAGTAACACTGCAGACTTAAAGGATAACATTTTAAGAGAATTCAGTAAAGGTTTCCCCAGGGATGTAGAAATGTCACACCTGAGATGCAATAATCATTCCAGATATGTGGAGAGAAAGACTTGGTCAGAAATGATGCAGGAGATCTTGGATGATTTAAAAAAACCCATGATATCCTGTGGCTGCAGGAGCTGTTAGTAGATGATTTTCTCCTAATGTTGCTTATTTGCTTACACTAAACATAAAATGGAATAAGGAAGCAATTTTAAGAAGTGCTTAAAATAATAATGTCAGCTCTTACATCCCTGTGAAAAAAGTACTTACTATTACCAGTAATACCTAAAAGTACTGTAAGCCAAGTTTACTACAAGAGTAGTTCCTGTAATATTTGAGGGTTTTGGCCTGTTATGCATTATTAATTTCAGTCTTTTCCCCTTTCTAGTTAAAAAGTCTTTTCCCTTGTTTGCAGTAGATTAAAAAAAAAAAAAAAAAGTACACTTATTAATAGTCTTAATATTTGGTTTTGCTTTTAGATAATATTGCTAGAAGGACTTATAAAAACCTGAACCTATTTTAGCCACTGCATAATACCTTGATTCAATTGATCATGTCTGTGGAAATTAGTGTGAAGTCCCCAAAAAGGACATCTTATTTCATTCCTGTGGTGACCTCCATGTGTTTCTGTAATAAGCGAAAACAATGATTGTGTTATTTTTTTTCAGATTTTTAATGAATGTTGGAGTCCCTGGTATGTGGAAAACCCCTTGAACTGCCCTGGGGGATCTGAGACCCCAGCTAGAACCCCAGAAAAGCATTGCCTTTGACCTTAATCCATAGGAAATACTCCCCACGTTCATAGATGTATTTAAAGCAACAAAGATTAGAAAGAAGTAGTGGTTTAATTTGTTACAGGCTGAAAATTTCTAGGTTTGAGTTTTTAGTATGGAGATAGATGAGAGCAAGATGGACTTTTTGGGCAGTGTTTGATGCCCTCCTTCTTCTACTCCATTTTCTGCTGTGACGGTGGCACAGAGACGTTGGTGGGGTGGATTTGATGTAGAAATTGTGTGATTAGGTGGTAATTGTTAGTGCAGAATTGTAAAGATGGTATGTTCTGTGAGTTAATTGGGCCAAATGTCCATAAAAGACTCTGAATTGTCTGCCTTGTGGTCGTGCAAGCTCTGTTTTTCAGTTTGCTAAGCCTGGTATTAGGTGGCTCACAAGCCTTCAGATAAGAAAGAATAAACATCTTCAAAGATCGAGACTGCAAGTTCCACTCATCCTTTCAAACCCTGGTACAGGACTTGGTGGGGAAAAATACTCTAATTAGGGGGTTCTCTAGGGAAGGAAATCCTACAAATTAATAACTCAACTTTTCTGATAAGGTTTTCTATTGGTATTTATATACATAATTTTATCTCATGTGACTTTCTATCTTTGTTCAACAACAATTCACATTAAATAAAAAGGATTTTTTTATTCTAATGTGAAATATATGCCTACTTTTCTGTGTGCACACTAAAGACTTCTAAGACAAGAAAAAAGCAAATATTAAATGTCATTAAAAGTCTCAGCATACACATTAAATTACACAGGAATGAGAATAAATAACCATTTGATTTCAAATAGCAAAAATTTCAACAGTCACAAATAAATCAATCACAAAAGGCAATATTTATAAAAACTATTTCAATTTGGGGAATGAATGGTAAGAAATTTATTTTAGATTTCAGTTAAACTGGAGCCTGGGACAATTCTGCCTGAAATCTGCCAGAACAGAATCTGGAGCTGAGTCCTCAAAACTCTTTGATGTCAGGTAATGACATTAGAAACATCCAACAGTTAGAGAAAAAATGGCAGTCAAAGCAAACCATGAGCACTTTGCTGGGTGACTGGAGCCACTTTTCTCCTCAAAGGGTAAGAGATGAACTGTGGTTTCACTATTCATTTGCAGTGTGATCACTTTCACTGCCTGCTGCAGCCTCATTGCCTTGAGGCTTGAACATGCATAAGATTGGTCACTTAGCAGTTAATCAAACGTTTAAATTTCCCGCTCTCACTTTAGGGTGTCTTTGCTGTCTTTAATTTTCCGCAACAACCAAAAGTAGGACAGAAATTTGAGAAGTCTGTTCTAGCCACTGTACTGTGAAATCTGTGAGTGCATTTGTTTGTACATACCAAACCCCAGATAAGCATGTGCAAGTATGTAAAGTATGTAATTATATCCTGACATGTCTGGTTACGATCTGTGCTTTTCCACCAAAAAAAAAAACCCAAAACAAACCAAAACAAAACAAACTAATGTTAAATTCTATGAAATTCAGCCAGCATATAAAATCTGTGATAACTAAAGCAGCATTTGATCATGGTCAACAAAGCTTGAAACATACTGTCATATGAGACTGAGATTAATTTGGTTTCCTCATCTATGCTCATTACTTTTTAGGTCATAACTGTTCAAAATACATTATTTTCCTATGTAAGGAGCTGAATTCACACTTTGTTCACATATATTCTGCTATAAAAGTGAAAAGAGTAAAGAAAAAAACCAAAAATTTCTCCTCAATCTCATGAAGCTGAATCTTTAACTTACTTGACAGCTAAATACTTTTTATTTTGCCAAGTTTTATACAGGAGCTTTGGGTAGTTCTCTTCCCATCTTTTCTGAGATAAATTCAGATTTCAGTCTTGTATTTTAATGGGTTATTCGATTACTTTTTGAGCCACCTGATCTACAGGCTCTGAGCAGCCACTGTTTCAATCACAAAAACCTCTTTCCTAGAATCAGCGTTAACTGAATTGATGATGGTAACTGTAAAATAATGTGTCCTTCTCTGTGAACCATGAAGAAACAACACACAAATGTGGACCCTAGACAGGACATTGTATTACACCAAAGACCTCTTTAGAAACAGCTTTGTGGTAGTAGGCCAGCCCAGTAAGTCTTCCTCTGAGACCAGTCACTTCATCTGATCTATATTCACCATGTATGCACTCCTTACCTTTTTTATCTTCAGATATTTTAAATAATATGGTGGTCTTCAGATCCACAGAACAGTGAATGACTCCATATGTGGTGTTGTTTGGATTTGTTTTATAAATTTTAGAATAGCTTTCTTTGTAAACTGTAGCTTTTTAGCCACTTTCAGGTGGGCCCCCTGTTCTTATCAGAAGTTGATAAGAGTTTCCAAGACAACACAGGCTTCTACCCAGAGACTGTCTTCTAGTGGTCCCTTCCCAGGACGATTCCCTACCCATCCTTCCCAATGTATCTTTCCCCCTCTGTCCATTAATCATTTTCAAGGTCCAGAGGTTCAGCCAGTGGTTGGTGGACACCCAGAGCACCCCACCCCAATTTAGCTTGATTTGTTCTTGTTTAGGTAATTCAGTTGGCATTTGCCACCTTGCTTTGTTTTATTGGTTTACAACTTGTACCCACCCCTGGAATTGTGCTGTTAAAAACCCCCTGCAGCTCAGGTTCGGGGTCTCTCTTCGGAGGCTCTGAGCCTGGGGCCAGGGGCTTCCCCTGTGATCCCTGAATAAAACCTTTGCTCCAAGCCTTGAGAGAGTCCCCTCTTTATAGCCACAGCCGTGACAGCGAAGGTAACGGTACTGCAGAACCAAGAACCCACACAAAGGTTCTGTTGGGGCGCAGCCAGGGCTGCTGGGTGATCAGCCAACACAGAGCTGGCCACAGAGACAGAGCTGCGCACTTCAACATCCATAAAATTGTTTTACCTGGTTAAGGATAGGATTTGTTGTTTAGAGTTCTTGGTCACTGATATAAAGTGTTTCAGTGGAAGGTCTGATAATAGAGTGGAAGAAGAAGCTGTTCCCAGAAAAATGAATAAATTCATTTGCCTCTGTCTTCATCACCTCTAATGACTGATGAATGAGGTTTCTCAGCATCTCTAGTTCAGTTTTCTTACTGCAGTCACTGTGGCTAACTGCCTTCCCTGTTTTTCTGCTGAAGTGACTGAAATGTGCATCACACCTTACAGACTGCGACCTCCAGCTCTGGCTCTAAGCTGGAGTAGGTGTGCTTTACTGTACTTTCCCCCACAGTCCAGATGTCTCTTCAGTTCAGATAGCACTACTGCTTTCTTTCCTCCATTTGCTGC
>WEIU01000706.1:90255-101795 GCA_013389925.1 Aegithalos caudatus | reverse complement strand
TTTTTTTTTTTTTTCCCCAGAGGAAAACAATGTGTGTCAGTGGATAGTACATACTCTGATTTTACCTTCATAGTACTGGCTGGAGGATGTGCCAGGTCAGGGCTGTGGGGATCATTGTCCAGCACACCTGCAACACAGTGTTACTGTCAGAGGCACTTATTCTAGTTCCCATAATTATAAACATATTAGTTGCCTTTGTCAAGAGGCCAATTAATGGTTTCATCATCTGAGAGCAACATTTCACTTTTCACATTCTGCTAGTATCAGTTTCCTACAGAGGCATTAATGGTAAGTATCACTAATAAACCCACCTCTTTAATTTGTGTTCCAATGCTCTCTATAACAGAAGACAGTGATGCAAATATAAGAAGAAGAGCTCACTTAAGCTGACTAAAATCACTGGAGATATGAGCCCTTACAGGCAAACTCAGTGCTTGTCAGTTTGCATCAGGTTCTGATCTGAGAACACCAGAAATAACACTGATATGGTCTTTCGACAGTCTCAGCTAGCTGAGTTTTCAGCAGCCCATATATTACTTGCCATGAGTTTGGACACAGATGAGCAAACTTGTTTGTCCTTCCCCTTGCCGTTGTCACACACAATCAGGTCCTTTGAAAATTCACTTGTCATAAGCAATTCAACTTCTGCTGCACATATCAAGGTCTGCCACTCATGGTTATGTTCTGTCTTTAGTTTCCTTGTTTGTCTAGAGCAAACTCCAGGTACATTCACCAGTTTTTGTGTTGCCTTTTACACCCCTAACAAGAAAGGATTGATCCAGGTGTAATGCTAGCATGGTGCTGGCAAGAGGCCCTGGCTACTCATGGTCTACCAGGAAAAGCACTTGCAGATGCACAGAGCAGTCTAAACCTGTCTGTGGAGACAGTTGCACACGTTGCAGACCAGTGCAAACTCAGGAAACAATACCCAAGTCTTCAAAATCTACAGGGGCAAAAGCAGAGACGAAAAATGAACATTCAAAGTTTCTTAGAATTTTTTACATTGGGAAAGACCCTTAAGGTCATCAAGTCTGGCCCTTAACCAAGTACTGCCAAGCCCACCACTAAACCATGTTCCTATGTGTCAAATGTACACATCTTCTAAATACCTTCAGGAATGGTGACTCGGACACTTCTCTGGACAGCCTGTTCCAGTGCTTAACAACCCTTTTTGGTGAAGAATATTTTCTTTATACATACATACATATATGTATGTATATGTATACACCTAAACCTCCCCTGGAGCCTGTTAAAGTTGTTTCCCTTCATCCTATCACTTGTTACCTGGGAGAGGGGGCCGCCACCCACCTGGCTACAATCTCCTTTCTGGAAGTTGTAGAGGGTGATGAGGTCCCCCTTGAGCCTCCTCTTCTCCAGGTTAAATAATCGCAGCTCTGTCAGCTGCTCCTCATACCTCTTGTTCTGTAAACTCCTTCACCAGCTTCTCCTAGGTATTCTTTTCAGCAGACTTCCAGTGATGCTCTGATAGGGGTTAAACCTGGCTTTGGACTGAAAGCAGCTCACTCAGCAAAGTAGCCACTACCCATGTAGTGGAGAAGTATAATTTAAAGCAGTTTATGCCAGCCTTCTCACACTTTGCCTGCCTTTTAGTTAGTCTGCTATCTCTCAGACTTGTCATTAGATGTAAATTAAAACCTCTGGAGTAGCATGTTCTTCTTTCTACTCTTTGTCTACACAAAAATAGTTGATGCTGACTTCAGTTTTTGATACATTTTGGTAATCAAGTCTTAGGTATTTTCCTGGGCACAAAACATTTATGTACCTGGGCCATCAGCAACTATGCCAGGGCACTGCCTTGCCTAGCACCTGTGTTTGCACTGTGTATCCCTTCAAATTCCCTGGTTTTCTCCCCAGCACCTCTTTTCTGGCACAGAGTACTTTCTCTCAGATTCTCCTGATAATTCTCACAGGAAAACAGTCACTAATATAAACCTTACTGTGAAATATCTGTTCTAGAAATAGCCTGGGGATTGTCTTCTGTGATATTTTTTATTCTATAAACTGAAATAGGCTTTCTTGACATATATATCTCAATGGTTACTAGCTAGCTAAGGATTCGATGGCTAGTGGATCAAAACTGCTAAATGTCATAATTTATTATGTTATTAATCATTATCATTAATCATGTCATTTTTTATTAAGTCAGAACAGAAACCCAATATACACAAATATGTTTTCTTTGTCATATACTCTTTGTCATATACGCAAGAGAATTGAGGCTTTTGAAAGCAGCCTAGAAAATTTTGTGGTCTTTTTGTACATTTTAAAGCTCCAAAGAAATGCAAAACAAAATGAAATGTCTGGCAGTATGAATTAACAACAGATGAAAGTTCTGAATAAGCAGAATTAGAATAAAACAAATAGAATTTCTTCATAGTAGCAGACCTTTTCAGATTATCCTCTACAATGGATTTTTAATTACCTGATATTTATTCTCCTTATTCCTTTGATCAGGTTGTCCCTTTTATCACCACAATTTTGTGAATAATGTCAGATCCCATATTTAACCAGGCTTTTCAAATTGTTAAGGGAGTGTGACTTAAATTTTCCACCATGGAAAAAGAATAAAAATAAATTGTTCATTGTTGGTCTTTCAGTCCTGTTAATGGACTAGAGTAAAGGTATTCTGTGGCATTAAGAAATGCACTAAGAAATTCTTTCAAAAAAAAAAAATGTATCTGTCAGGTAATTAATTCATGTACTGTAAGCTATGCTGTTATGCAGACTTTTCAGTCTGTATCTTGACTTCCTAATTTTCTTCATTGGTCCAGTTTCATCTGCTCTAAACAGTTCCTTGGCCCTGCTGATTTTGCTCCCAAAAGTGAAGAAGCAATGGCTTACTAGCAGCTGAGTAAACAAGGATTGATTGCCACAAAGTATTTCAACTTGACAAAATAAGAAGCACCTTTCAATTTAAATCAGTGGTCCAGGTAGCTCAGTACACTGCCACCTTTCCACTACTGACTTGACAACTAAAAACAGAAGCAAAGTTTGTGTGTATGTACTCAGAAGAATGATGAGCAAAGAGTAATATCAGGTTTTTTTTCTTTCTTGTACTAATGTATTTTGCGGAATCAATATGTGCCATCCTCAAGGAGCCCATCCACATGCACGGAAGGTGCTGACAGCTTCCATTCCAGAATCTGATGGACAGTATTTGAGAAACAGAGGTTGAAAAACTTGCTTTTAGGCAAGGCAAATAATGAAAATGCATTCCCTCCTAAAGGAACTTTGCAGCTTGGTTACCTACCTGCAGATATTAATTTGTTATGAATTAGATGACTTCTAAAACTGAAATTCTAGCAATGATCTGGGTTTTCTACATCATGTCAATAGGATGAAAGAGGAAAAACCTTCTTTCCATTTGAGACAACTAATATATTCATAGGCTTAAACAGACAGACAGACGGACTTCTGATATTTCCCACATCTCAGACAAGTAGTTGCAACTGATAATAACCAAATTATATTTCCTATGAATTATTGCATTATATTTNTTATTGGAAATAAAAAAAAAAAAAAAAAAAAAAAAAAAAAAAAAAAAAAAAAAAAAAAAAGAGAAAGTTATGACTATGCTATTTCTTTACACTGCAGGAATGTTGTGAGTACATGCTGCTTACTTTTTCCTAAGTAATCTCTTACACAAAGTGGTGCTTGTGTGGCCCAGGAGCCAGACTGCACAGACACAAGGGTGCAGGCCCAAGAAGAAACCAAGGCTCCAGTGCAGTGCTCAGAGCTCAACAGCATCCTGAGTCTGGGCAGGCATTTCCAGCATGGACAGTCATCACAGAAGGTATGCACCCCTGACATGCATCCCACTTCATAGTACAGGTGTGACATCACTGTCATTGAGTTACGGGGTGGGAACCAGTCCATTTCTTAACCATTTTTAAGGTCTATAAACTAAAAAGTCCTGAAAATTTGCCTCCCTGTTTCAGTTTAATAGAAAAAATCATACTGTATAGACATGCATTTCAATTTCAGATACACAGATTTTTTTTTTCATCACAAATACTATATGCATAACACATGACTATTCAAGGCACTTCTACTAGGAGAGCATTAGAAAAGGTGTCTTGTTATCAGTTGGAGGTACAGTAGTGCATGTTTGATGAAACTTCTGATTACTAAAAAGGTTTCTTTTACATTTGATGTTAATCGGATGTAATTTTCGTTGTCCTAATTTTTCATTTACTTGGAAGAAAGATTCTGGATGTAGACTAATTTCTAAGTGTGTCTTTTTTACAGGAAAAATGTCTAAATTATTTTTTATTTTGGCAGCAAAATAAAAGAAAAAAAGTCATACCCAGACTTCTTTCTTGGTTCCTAAATGCAAAACCACCCATGAGGTTATTAGATAAAGCAGCTGCACCTAATCTAATGAGTTGCAAGCCATCTTTGTATCCTGAAGCCAGGAGCTGCCTTGCTGAGTATGCTTGCAATTTTATAAAATCCAGGTGCCTTTTTCAGTCATACACAGGAGTACTTGGGGGTAGTCATAACGTCCTTGGGATTCGTTCAGAAACACCACATAGCAAACGCCTGGAGAACTAGCATGACTCAGTGTCTGGGAGGTGTCATTCTACCCTTTTGTTCTCTAGGCTGAACCTGAGCAGTGTGTTGCAGCAGCTGATTAATTTTATTTAAAAATATAGTAATGTTAAAGAAATATGTTCAAATATGCAATGTGTAAAAATTTATTAATTCAAGATGTTTGAATTTAGACACACTGGTAGCTGTAGTAGCCCTGTAATTAGGATCATACAGGGTCTAATTTGTCTGTGATTAAGTACTTAATTTTAAAAAATCCCATGAATATGCACATGGAAAAAAACATGCACTTTTTCCTTATATAGGTATTTTCAACCACATAAAATATATAACTTAATTGTTGCATAACCCTAATACATTTTTCTTTCCTGTATATTCTTTTTTTTTTTTTTTAACAGAAGTATGATATCAGGAAAGTTTCCTGTAAATTAACAAATGATCATATTTCCTGACCAGCAGCCATGAGTGTTTAAATCACAGCATATCCTCAGCACACTTGCACTGTTGATAATATTGCAGTTGATCTAATAATAATTTTTTCTTCAAAATTGATGCAAATATGGCTGGTAGGGTGTATCATATTGTTGATGCATTCAGAATTGTAGTTTGCCTCACCCCATGCTCCTCAATGACTCAAGCCAGGATGTCCATGCAGATTAACTGCCTGCAAATTTAGAGCATCTGAGTTTGGAGGCCAGGCAAAAAAATATGCAGACAGAGGATGATCAACCACTACATTCAATCTGTCCTTACAAATAATTTTGGGAATTAATGCATCATTGCAAGGGACATGTGAACTGATGCAATGGGTAGGACATATTTTCCAAAAATACATTAGAGAAAAATCTGTCTCCAAACCTGGTAAAAATTATTGCAGTACCAAAATAAGTAGTGTGTGAAGACAGCTTTTTTAGCCTAACTGGTTGATTTTACTGAAGCGTAATTTTGCCACAAAACTCAGAGTGCAGATTCTTGAAGCTCAGATTTTGGGATCCATGTCACTAAAAGCAGTTGTTTGGATGCTGTACCTGAGACATATCAGCAGTGAAGTAAAATATTTCATAGACAGTTTTATAAAATAATATCCAAATACTGCACTTATATCTAGTTAAGGTAGCACAAATTCTTGCTTTCTGTCTATAACAATGAACTCAATGACTTGTTGCTCTATCACAACCATTTGTTAAATCCTTCCTGTCCTGTACCCTGTCTATATTTCTTGTCTTTATGGAAGATACTGATCTTCCATAATTTAATGCTGGAGTCATGACAAATTAAGGACGTAGACAAGACAAGATACATAAATACAGTCATATCTTGTACTATACTAACTTGAAAATTAGGCTCTCAGGAACAGGAGGAAGTCCTTTCTCATGTTCTGCCTGCAGAAATGTTTGCCTAATTTTCTAACTTCTGTTCCTACTTTCAGGCACGTCTTCATACATGATGATTTCTGATTAAAGTATCGGGGTGTTATTCATTCTCTTTGAATTGAAGGAGTTCAACATATGCTGTACTCTCTATCATCTCAGAGATTAAAAAATTAATCATGTAACTACTAGCTGTGGCTTGGGCTTATGTTCCAACATTGCTTTTGGACGAGTACCAGAACAAAGTTTCAAATCATTTTATGAATCAAGAAAGGAGAGCAAATGCCTAAAGTGGATGTCTAGTATTGCAATTTGTTGGTGGAAAATTGCCACTATCACTACAAGGGATAAGAACACAACCTTTGTTTATACTTAATGTAATGTCAATTGGAACTTCCTAAAACCAGCAGGATATAGGAATAATTTCTGTGTAGTCTTCTAAAAGAGAATGTTAGAAAGAAAAAGTAAAAAAACAAAAAAAAAACAAAAAACAAAAAACAAACAAAAAAAAAACCCAAAAAACAAACAACAACAAAAAAACCCTTCAAACTTAAAAGAAATAAAGAACAATGGTTAAAAAAAAAAAAAACCAAAAACAACCCAAGCATTAAATAAAGACCTGATACTCAATTGACATTTGAAGATTAAAAAGGTTAAAACATGTAAAAAGATCAGTACTTCAAAGATCCTCAAGTGATTATTAAAAGTATAATACCCAAATGAAGCTGCAGTGAAGCACAAGATAGTATTATAAATATACATGTGTGATTGTACAAAAGAAAATAAAAGAAAAAAAAACTAATCCACAACAGAAAAGTTTAAAACACTAAGAAATGACTGTACTCTAGTCGCTACAAGCAAACCCTTAGATTCAAATAAGGAACTGAAAACCCAAGGCAGGAGTCCACTTTAAAAGACAACCCTTTAGTTAATAATTTGTATGAATTATTCCTGATGGGACTACAAAAGTAACTAAAAACATAGCCCTTTTCAATTTGCTTTAAAAAAGCTGCTTATCTACTGAAAAATTCATGGTAATCCATACAATGATAAAATCTTAACGCCAACTACTGAAAAGGCAGGATATTTTTGAATTGTTTCCTTAAGTACTTGCTTGAGAAAAATCTCATCAAGACCTTGAGCAGCAGCTGGAGGAATAGACTGATTACAGGTAGATTTTGAGATTATTTTTCTTTCTGCTTTTTCTTTTTTTTTACTTTCTCTTTCACTTGAATGCTGGTCTTTCATATATGTGCTTTCCAGTTTACAAGCCAGAATGTATCTGTTTGCTTGATTAAACTTTCTGTTTACATTTAAAGCTTGGGTAGTATTTAATGGAAATACATTGGATTTAATAAACTGGATCTGTCTTTTCTATCTGTCTAGAGGAAGTAAATCCAAATAAGTGCCAGCTACACAAAATAATCTTGAGTCCAAAGACCAGTGATGATTTGAATCTGTCCAAGGACCAGTTACACCAAATAAAGGGAAAACATCAAATAAAGGGGAAAATTTCCTGTTGGAGTATGCTCTGATGTTACTCAGAGCAGGGGCAGGCAATGGCCAACGAAGGGCTCTAAAACTAAGCCTTATTGAAGAAGTTTTGGTACCTGTAAAGAAAAACAGGAAAATTTCTTTATGACAATATCCAGGGCTTGACATGTTTCCAAACCAGGTTTCTTTTACTCTTGTGCTGTGGAATTTTTTTCTTCTTTTTTCCTCCAGTGATCAAATTTTACATCTAGTTTATTGGTGAAGACAACCTCTACTTCTTGACAACAGAGTTTGAAAGATTAATACAAATAATCAGAAATGTTTGTGTATATAATTTCACATTTAAGTTTTCTCTTGTTTCAGTTGTTCCTAAACCTGCATCCTGCTTCCTCCCTCCCATATGGTACTGTTTGTCCTTCTGATAACTCTGGGGTAATATTGAAAATTCTCTAAAATGAGTTATCTCAATTTTAATTTGCTGAAATGAAAGAAATAAATGGGGATTTATTTGTGATGAAGTCATTAATTACTAATTCAAAAAATCCAAAGTAAAAGGGTGTACCACCCCTTAGTAATTAAAATAATAGGTTTTTCATTAAGATAGAATGTGCCAATTTATGTATTTACTCAGAAAAAATTCCTGCAGTTTGCAAATAAAGAATGCATTGCACTCCTGCAGAGTGTTTGAGAACAAATATAGATAAATCCTTGATATTCATTTTAAAGCAAAATGTTTGTCAGTCTGAGAAACTTGCTGCTGGAGATTATAAAAGTCTATGACAATCATTCTAAATTCAGCATGATATTTACTAGTTTAATTTGTGCATCTTATGGTTTGACTATAGCTGTATATTTTATCCTCTCAAATGCTGGAAATATATATAAGCAATTAAGCAATAGGCTGCAGCATAAAACAAGCCTTTCATTTGGATATCTAGCTAGTTCATTTCATCAAAATATAAAGTCTTCCCCTCTTTGTATCTTTCAAAAAAGTATTTCCATGTGCTGCAATTTACCATCCTGTAATCTGTTTGGAAAAGTAAAGTAATAAAACCCTAGTTTGTTTCTAGTCTGAATGGTAGCCATGATTATCTCAAGAGGGTGCTTCAAAAACTTGGGGAACAAAAATGTCTTGTAAAGATATGCAGATGGAGCAAAGTGTTAGTTATTAGGTGTTAGTGGATGACTATTATTCATAATGTACTTCTAGACTGCTTTTTAATGAAAAGGATGGTCTTTCTATGGCTACAGTGGTCAAAAATAAAAAGCTAATAGATTCCATTTTTAATTACAATTTTTAAAATTAATAGTATAGAGAATAATTGTAACACCTTGCACAGAGTAATACTTTAACTGCTGAGTTTTAGTGGCTGTAGTATACAGTCACCACTGTCTCCATCATCTGTGAGATGCACTGTTCTGTATGTGAGCCTCAGAAATCTCTCTGACAAAGGCAATTATAGTGTACGGATTTCATACATCACAAATCCCAAAAAAAAAGTCACTGTGTTTTTTTGGTGTTCAAAGCATGATAAAAATAAGGATCATCAGCAGATGTTCTTCTGGGCTGCAGAGACCTTCAATAAATAGATCTGAATCTTATTTTTATTTGGTATTCAATAGGCAACTAGACAACAGAGCACACCTCTGCTTCATCTATCAGCATATAGCAGAGCAGCTACTACAGTGTAGAACTTGTAACACTTCAGTCAAATATGTCCTAACAGGTCACATATTTGCAGCAGGATAGCATAGTTTTCAAGAAATTAAATAGAAAAGTGTTGAGAAAGGGGTATTCAGATGAATTGTTGAAGATGCAGCATTGAATCCTTAAGTGTCTTGGTTTTGAAAGACAGGTATCTGCCAGCAAAAAGCTGGAAGTTCCCTTTGAATAGAGAATGTAAACCCCCTCGCTCAGATTATTATAATATTTGCAGTTAAGGGCTTTCAGGCAAAGCTTTGGGAATAGGAATAACAGTCATTTACTAGGAATAAAAATACAAATGCAACACTACAGAAAAACATGTAAATAAAACAAACAAGAATTTATTTTTCTATGTAGGGAACGGATGTAAATCATTAAACTTTTCAAAATGAAGTTTTTTCCACTTTCTTCTATCTGAATTTCCAACATCTGTTTCTTCGTTAAATACCATTGACAGTATAGTGAAATAACAGTAGCTTTTTAACACTATTTTAAGAGTTAGGAGAAATGTTAACCTTTTGAAAGACTGTGAAATAAAAGGCTAATATGCCAGCACTGCAATATCTGAATAAAAATAGCTTATAATCTTGTTATAGCCTTAGTGCAGGTAATGCTGTTTACTAGACCAGTGCAGCCACACTTCTTTCCTCATTATTCTGTCACTCCCTGCAGGAGTCCAGGAAAACTATTTTCATATCACTGCTGCCAAGAGCATGGCTTACCAACCCTTCACAATCAAAAGAGGGGTCAGGTCTGCGGTTCATTCTTCTTACTTGCCTGGCCCAGGACATAACCTCACCACAGAAATCAGAAGAAACTAAACTGAGAAAATGAATGCAGACTGAGACCAATTTCTCTGCCATGTGCGAGAAATCATCCCACAAATCATAGCTGTCCAGCCTCCATTCCCTTCCCTTATAGATCTATTGCTCTAATGAGTCCTATTAATATAAGGTCTTGCAGTCTAATTAATCTTCCTCCAGGACATTAGCTGAATAACAACCAGAGAAGAAACCTCGCTGTTCTCTTCACACTTGGTAACTCTTAGGTACCTAGTTAGCAGGATTTTAATCAGGAGAAGTTATGTGTCTTTCAGGGTACAAAATTTACAGTCTATGTTGGTATTTGTTTTTTTAAAGAAACTTTTTTTTTTTTTTTGAGACAGATGAGGGCTATTTCCACCTCATTAACATGTTAATGCAATGCTGACAAGTGTTTGGTATTTTTAACATAATTAACTGTAGGCTATTTTTGTTCTTTTTGAGCTATTTTCTGCCTTTTATTTTCCAAGTAGCTCATTCTATAATTAGGGATAATGAAACAGTTTTATCCCAGAGACACAAAATCAACAAAAAAAGAGAAGACCTCAGACCCTTTTGATTCTTTCAAAAGAGTAAAAATTGATGATTTGTGAGACAGGTTAAAATAAACATTGTACAGATTACATTCATGCATTTCAGGATAAACTGATCCCCATGCAGGTCATTAAGGACTCTGTTTTGGAAAATGAACTTTTCTGTATTTACCCATTGAAATGCACAGATGCTCACTGAAACAAAATGTGTTGCTGAAAACTGCTGAAGACAAAAAATGGAGAAACTGTCCTGTGAAGAGAGCTATACCACTCTTTGATCTTCACCATTCTCAAGCTGAGCAGATGCTAAATAAATACATTATTCTGGAATAGCTAAACACAGTTTGAGTCAGCTTGTGTCTGATTTCAGATTTGGTTGTATAGTAAGAGGTGTGATGGGGGAACCACTGTGTATTGGTTTTGGGTATAACAGTCCTTTAAAGGAGACTGCAGGAGCCAGGAAGGCAGCCGACCTGGATGTGCCATTGATTGTCTCTGGATTATCTCTATGGCTTCTGCTGTCCCTGTCTCTTCTCTCCACAGCAACTCTTTTACCTGTCTGCTTGAGGCATTGGCAACTGCATCCCATCCCAGGTGTCCACCTCCCTGCAGCTGGCACAATCTGAGAGGCAAGCAGTTCTCAAGCTTGCACTTCCCAAGCAAAAACCTGGGGATTAATTGTATCCAAACATGATTAAAGTCTATCCTAGCTCTGCACTGCTGTAGAGCAAGTAGCACAAAAAGAATTTGAGTTTAAGCCTCTACTATTAAAATGTTACAATTCTTAATTCTTGTTAATGTTCCCTTCTTAATGGAGACAGTAAATTCAACTGCGATCTTCAGAAATTTTAAATGTCATCAAAGACATTCCAAATCATTCTAGTAGTAGAACACTTCAACTCCACTGGTTAATATAGAAAGGATTGAAAGGGTAATCATAGAAACCCACTAAACATGCACTAAATCAAAATTCACTACTTCCCAGCAGTCCCACTTATCAGGGAATGAGGAAATTGCTTTCCTATATTTCAGAAATACATTAAAA
>WEIU01000706.1:48591-72057 GCA_013389925.1 Aegithalos caudatus | reverse complement strand
GTTAAGGTGAGGGTTTAGGGTTAGGGGAAGGGAAGGGAAGGGAAGGGAAGGGAAGAAGGAGCTGGAGAGACATGGAGACAAAAAGGAAATCTGGACCAAAGGAGCAACATGAGCCACTGTTCACAATCTGGCATTTAGATTTCATTAGTACATCATATATGAATTTTAATATAGCCAAATAAAAACCCTCTTGTTACAGAGCATTACAAAAGAAGAGAAGTGAAAAGCCTTTGCAGATGAAATGTTGGAATTTTTCCACTAACTCCAATTATATTATTTTTGTAAGAGAGACTTTACACATTTAAAATGGGATGGCATGGGTGAGGGCTGAGGTCTGTACTGTGTATTCATTGGCAAGGGTTAGTATGGATCCACCACTTCTGTACCCTGTTGTCAAACTCTGCTGGGTACTCTGGCCTAGTACCTGTCTTAAATTACCTCATATTTGATTTATTTATCTATCACTGAAAGCTATTTGAGTCACAGCTATTTGATGTTAGCTACGTAAATTTCCTAAAGCAGTGCATTTCTGTGTGTTAAAATTTGAAGCAATTTCCACTTATTACATATAGCAATATTGATTGAATTATAAAATAGTCTATGGTTATTGTGAGGAACAATATGGAAATGAACTGTATTATTATTTTATTTTAATTTAATATGTAATTCAAATTACCAACAGCATTGTGATTTTAATTTTCATATTGTTTTTGGAGTGATGAAAATGACATACAACATAGAAATGAGATGGTTTGGAACAGAGTCATCTGAATCTGGTTGTAGTTAACTAAAGCTGAGAACATCCTGACCTTCTACACAGCCAGATGTGGAAAAGACATTTCAAAGTCTTCAAGACAAACCTAATGGCATACAAGATTAATGGGTGCTGTTCCTGAAGGACTAAAAGGGCCTTATAACCTTGGAATCTGTGAAAACAAGGCATATATGTGAAGAACAAACTGATATTTTCTAAATAATTTGGGTGAGATTAAATTTCTTATCTATAACTGAAAAAATGTTTTAATGTTTTTACTTATTTAATTTAGCAGTCTTTTAACACTGGCTTCATCTTTTACTCAGGTTATCATATGTTTAAGTGTTATCAAGGTAAACTAATCAAAAATATATTTTTTAAAAATTTTAAGTTTAATATTTACAGAATTTCCACTATTTGAAGTTAATGTATGTGAACATTAATTTCCATTCACTGGTGTAGCAACCAGAAAACAAAACAATTTCATTTAGAATCTAAATTGAGTTAAAATTTAAAATTAAACAAATCTTCAAGTTTTAGCAACTAATGCAAAAGAAGATTATTTTTTTCAAGACAGGCTATAACTTAAAAAGCAGTATATTTGGCAAAAAAATTTAACTTAACTTACTTTATATTACATACTGATAGCAAAATTAAAGTTAGTAGAATTTCTTATAATGAATTATTTTGCATTTTTCAGCTATTATTTGATTTAAAATGCTGTCATGTAGTAGGATATTCACTGTGTCCTATCATAACTGCATACCTTAAACAAAGGTGTCTTCTCCTACAGGTTTCATATTTAGGGCCCCTTATCTCTGTTTCTTTTATGAAGTAGAGCAAACCGAGCCAGAAATGAGTACACAATATTCCTTGTTACAAGGAATAACGTGGANAAAAAACCAACCAAAACAAAACCTCAATAATCACAACTCATAACCAGTCAGTTTTACTTTATTCAATAAAATGGAGGAGCAGGTGACTTGAATAATTAGTAACAAGATATGAAGATTTTTATCTCCATGTGAATGATTTGAACACAGCTTAGGTTAATAGAGACTGAAATCTGTTCCCAGGAGACTACTGCCCAAGTGAAGTCTGTTGATCATTTTGGTACAATGTCAGTGCACTGTGTAAGTGCCTCTTAGTAACCAGCATCACAGCTGTCATCTCTTCAGCCTCTGCAAGGAGGATAGAAAATAATCCTGGGGAATGAAATACTGTCTCAAATAAATCATTTCCTTGGGAGCCCTCAGACACAGTGAAATATAAATGCAGGTGAAGCTTTCACTGTGTCCTTTTTCTGATTTTGTACTTGCATGTACACATCTGAATTTGTCTGGTTTGGTTTAGAGCAGGGATGAGTATGCCAGGCACAGCAAGAAGGCCCAACCAGTAACCAGTGTAGCATTACATTGGGTCAACTTTGTTAAGGGATGAGCTTTTAGCGATTCCAGTCATTAATGCACATATTTCCATTCAACTATTTATCCTATCCATATCAAGGAAAGCAAAAGTCACTCCTCAACCCCACCTTCTCTGTACTTAAATAAATGAATTTGAAATAAAATTACTGTCAGACAACTCAGCAGTTCTGTAGCTCTAATGGAAGCTTTTCCCCTTGGCCTCTCCTCGCAAACACTTAAGTAAATTAACACAGGATAGACAAAGCCATACAGAGATCAAAGGAGCAAATCATACTAAATGGCTTAAGACTATTCAATGTCCTCCTTTAAGACAAAAAATAAACCTTTGCTTCTGTTTCACAAGGTGCAGCCCCACTGTAAAGGCTGTCATATCAGGATAAATTAACTCTCTCCACCTGTCAGAGGATCTGTGCACCTATTCCCCTCCGACAGGGCATTTATCCTGGGTGCAGAACCAGGAAATGTGCTCCAATTTGGCTTTTCAAATACTAAAATAATTTAAAGTAACTTACTTATGATGCCAAGTTCTCTCCATCCTATACCCACTTCCTCTGTATCTTCTGAAGAGATTTTCTTAGCCCTGTCTGCTCCAAAATACCTGATTAAGAAAAACCAAAAACCTGCTGATAATTTCCTCACTGTACCGTATTACTTATCTTCCAGTTTCTACTTCCCTTCCAAAAAGACATGGGTTTCTTAAATGGTAGAGATTACAACCTTCCCCACGGGTATCTTTATGCCTTATTTTGCCTTTTTCAGGTGATAATGTACTGTGGTGCTGCTCCTTATCTGTAGTTCTGAAATTTCAGAAGTTAATGTGGTTTATTACTAAATATGGGCATAATTGTTCTGCTGAGGAAAAAGATAATTCATCAGCTGCTCTGAAGTCTCCTTTACAGCTGCAAGAGCATAACCAGGATTGCCCTCTCATGAGGGATGTGAGTGTATAGTGCTCAGGAAAAACAAAACAAAACAAAACAAAACAAAACAACAAACACTAAAATACAACAAACAAAAAACACAGAAGAGGGGCTTTTAGTTATTGGAAGAATAAATCTTTCAGAAAAGCACATATCTGTCATCTCATGCAACCCCCATGAGCAGTTCCCAGTTGGGAAATGCTGTGCCACAGACCAGCAGCAGAATTTATACAAGTCGAACCTGGCAGTGGTTTTTTGTTCCTTTTCAGGATGGAACCCAGTTATTCTCTGATTCCATCTCCAGAAAACATGTGAGTGTGGCTGCTGTTGCTCCCAGCTGGGGAAGCACAGAGCAGTGTGTGGGCAGAACAACCATACACCTCCCAGCCAGCTATGGGGGCAGAGAAATAAATGTCCTTCTCTGCAACAGGGGAGGTCGGGATCCCGCAGCCCAAAAGAAACTGTCTTCCTCTGCTTAATAGCCCTTCAGCTGGAAATCATTAAGGAGCAGATAAGAATAATATGATGATGGCTTGGGGAGGAATATTTCACATTTTTGCCTCTTCTCTGTGCTTGAAGGGGCTTTGCTGGGCTTGAAGGCAACTGCACACCTGGAGCTGTGCCAGAACAGAGTGTCCTCCCTCCTCAACATGGTCAAACAGGCATCTAGCTTCCATTGCCCCAACTAAGAGAGCTACTTGAGTTAAACACCTTGAGGCAGGGACCTGATGAATTTCAAGGCCTCCAAGGTCCTGCCAGTTAGAGGAATGGTTTGTCTAATATTAGCAAAAAGCAAGGTCAAAGGTAGGTTTAAATGCACAGTATCCCTTCAGTGTTTGCTTTTCTTTAATCTGGCACTTCTTGCTGCTTTATGAGAAATGTATGTAGCCAAGGGACTCAGCAACTATCCACAATCACTTCAGCAGCATCTTTTAAAGGAATGGAAAAGAGGGTCACTCTGTGTGTGTGTGTTTTTGATTTAAGAATCTTCACATTTGCTAAGTTAGTGGCACAATGCAAGTTTCTTCAGAATGGTATCTGTGCACAGAACTGCGAAGTGTCATAAGCTAAGGTGCTGTGAAACAAACATCTGTAATTGTAATTCATAATATTCCCTGCAAAATGCTTCAGGCCCAAAAAAATAGTCAAAGCAACCAGACAAGTCCACCGTGATCTTACTTCAGTTTATGATGGCTTGACCACTGCACTGAATCATCTCCATCCTAAATGATGCAGGCTAACCCTTTCTTTCTCATTATTTTGTGTTCCTCTCAAATCAAAACTTTTCATCATCTGCTGTTTGGCTGCTGTCTTTGGGGTGAGGGAGGTGGTTTTGTTTTCCTACTGGCTGTGTGACTTCAGCAGCAATCTTTCTTTAAAATTATTGTTCTTCATTTTTGAATGACTAATTTCTTGCTATATAGATGACTCATGACAGTATTCACTTGTGAGATACAAGTGATTTCTGGAGGCCTTTAAAACAGCAAAACTAAGTCAATACCAGAGGAGGACTTCCAAAACTCAGGGGCTGTTTGTTCCTTGGGACACTCGAGCATTGAATAGGAAGGGAAACAACCTCATTTGCAGCCTTCCAATCGCCATATTTCTCTTTCTGTTCCTATTACACCAGAATGAAAACCAGCTGTTTATCAGCTCTTAGTTTGCTTTGCTGATTGTGGTTTTGGCAGACAAATGAGATTTCCTCCTTTATGCTTCTTGTATTTGCTGTAGGACCAAAGTCTATTAGAGGGGAAGAGTACTGAATATTAATTCCAGACACTGCATTGTAAAGTTGTACCTGGCACTCCTGTTCAGATGCATTAACATTCCAGTTCAAATATATTAACATTCCCAGACCCTGCTTTGACCTCACTTGTGCTGATTTTACACTTACATAACTGCTGACTTGTCCTTAATTTACACTGAGCTGCTTTTACTGCATGTTTGCAATGTTTACAAAGGCTTGGTTATTTACTGTACTTCTATTTAGCATCCTATTTTGTAAAGAAGATTTGTACCATTTATCTAGCCAGGATGTGGCATGCATCACAAATAGATAGCACAATTTTTATTATTTTCTTTACATATTGATTTCTTTTCATTCTTTTTTTAAAATATTCTTTCTCTTAATCTTCCTTCTTAATCAATATTCCCATAAGTTACATAAAATATTTGTTCTCCATTGTTCTGCATCACTTTCTAAATCTGCTAAAACACCTCTCGTGAGGACCAGAAATTTTTAATGGCTGATGAAAGCCAGGAGCAGAATAGAGACAACCTGCTTCCCAACTCTGAGCCAGAAGACCACTTTTCCCTGCATTTTTCGTTGTTCTTGGCTGCTTCAAATCCTCCAAACTTCTGAGTTGAATAAATATTCACTAGAAACTGATGAATAAATCTAATGAATGTTCTATGACCAGTCAAATTCATGTTCTCTTTGCTTTTTTTCATTTATTTTTACTCAGGGGAATTAAATCACTTTTATTCTTATTTTATAAGTTTCTAAAGCAAATTAAAGGTAATTGACAGCCCTGTGCTTCTTGCTACTGATGATTATTGAATGAGAGTGAAATGAACTGAAAAGCAGTATTTCTAGATTGATCTGGTCTAACTTCCATTTTTCTACAGCTAAAGAATTGGATTTATTAGCATTCTTCAGCCTTTAGCTGAAAGGGAAACAAACAAACAAACAAAAAGATCAGTGAATATACTCAAGTCTGTTATATATATACATATATTTTGAATGCATTCTGGAGCTTTTGATAACAACATGTAGATCAGATAAGACTAGCAGGAAATAACAACAAAAAAAACCAAGACCAAATATTAAATAATCTTGAGAATAATTTCCTCAAAATCAGACAAGTAGTTCCAACATATATTTTATCTTGTTAAGCATGTTTTTAAAAAAAAAGCATAAATGGTCTCCATGCAAATGCTATTTCATGACAAGAATAGTAAGAACTTATATTCTTACCATGGCCTTGTACTATCTAGTCAGCTGCTAGCACTCTTTAAAAATACCTTTTCTCCTGGGTTTTTTGTGTAGTGGTTCAACCACAGCTACTATTTTGAAGTGCTTTGTGCTTTGGTTTTAAATACATTTAGCAGTTTCCCATTGGTTTACAGAGGCTGAATAACAGTGATAAATGCTTCTTTGGTTCTCTGTTTTACCAGAATGGCCTAAATTACTCACCAACTCACCAGCTTGAAACTTGCTTCAAAGAAATCCATGCTGTGTATTTAGACTCAGCAGAATTCCCACCCATTATCCTGCTGTCAGGTATGAGTAATTATAGTTGATCAAATGTTTTCTATATGCCATTTGTAAATAGTAAGGGACAGATTTTAATGTGGTCAATCAAATTCCAGCTCTTCTGACATCAATGGATTGAGGCGAATTGATAACAATTATTGACTACAATGTTTTTTCACTAAAGTCTTATACATCAAACTACTAACCACTAGCAGGCACTGATAACTTCTATTGGATCTCACAGGTGTATATATTAGTAGAGTTATTTTCTGTTCTAAAGGTGCTAAAATATTCTAAAAGCTCATATCTATCATCTCCAATAGTCATATTGCCATTTTAGTCATTATTATTGCTGTTAATATTACTGCTTCTGAAGATAGTTTTATTCTCTAATCTGTTGCAAAATCATGAACAGATAATGCAGAATCCATTATTTCCTTTGTCTTACCATTATTTCTAGGACTTGCAGAAACTTCTTTTAAATTACTGAGTCCCAAGAACACCTATTTTCTTTTGAGACTTTATCAAATGTAATAAACTATGATTAGGGAATGCTAATCATTTGTATTAGCTGGAGAAATTATGTTTAATCAGATTAATCTCATTGTCTATAAAAAAGCCTTTGACATATTTTTAAAAATTGATTGTGTCTTTTAGGACATTTTATCTCTCAGGCTGAAGATAGAAAACCAGGCAAACTTGCTTGTCTCTGACAGTTGAAAATATTTATTTGCAAGAAGCATCTAGGTTGGAGTTGGATGGCAAATGTAACTCCTGTCAGTGGAAAGGGATGTAGAAGGCATCCTAGGGTTTAGAGGCCAGTCTGTAGTCTATGATGAAGAACAAGAACATTGTGCTCTTATTCTCTGCAGCACACACCAAAGCTAGTGAGTTATATGCATGTTGTGGGGTATTTAATGTGTGAGAGATGATCATGCAAGGCATTGCTTAGTAACTTTGTTTCATTTACCTTGACTGTTTGCCATAGAAACAAAGATATAAATCCCGGCAAATCTAACAAAAATAATTAGCTCCAGTGTAATTTGGGATTAATAACATTGTTATTTGCTATTTGCCATGTTGTTACCTCTGCTGTTTGATTTATGAGAGAAACTGGTTTTCTTTAATACCACATTTTGATTTTTTTTTTAGGCAGACTTGCTAATGTGACGTTGTACCTAAAACCATGTTGCTGCATAGTGAACACATCCTTCCTTCCCTGGGGCAATGGGCCTTCAATTTCTCAAAGTCAAATTACATAATTATTGTAGTTCTTAAAATATGTACCAAGTCTTGTAAGTTGCTCTTTCTGCCACTGCTATGGTGGCCTCTCATTCTCAGATTCTTTGAAAATTTACTTCCCCTCAGAGAGGAAAAACTTTTGGTTAAACTCCAGGGAAATGGATTAGCCTTGACCTGAAGGTCCTGGATAGTTCTCTGCAGGCTTGTGTGGGCAGTTTCAATAGAGCACACAGCACAGGTTGAGAAGCACCACAGAAATAAGGAGACATTACTCAGAGTTTTGAACCTATTTCTATAGAGTTACCAAAATAAGTAAAGATGATTCAGAGAATGTTAACCTAGGAGAACTGGTGTTTTGTTTTAGTGATTATGTGATTTTACACTGATAATCAATTAACAACGATAAAACTGTTGTTTTTTTTGTTTTGTTGATGAATACATGGTTTTCACATTCAAAACTAATGAAATGAGGAGAAGGCACTGAATCCAGCTATTCCTTTTCTGGGGAGATAATGGATAAAAGATTAATGTGCCAGTATTCTACATTTAAGAGGGCAAAAATATAATCTGATTTCCTTCAGATTTAAAAAACCTTGCATGTGATTTGTATGGCAAGCATCACTTAGGGCTTATGTGAGAACAATTCAGAATAACATAGTTCAATCTTTTCTCCTTTCTAACTGGTTTGGAGCATATTCTGCATTAGTTGAATCTTTACTTCTACAACTATTATTATGTCATCTAAGCAATTTTACAATAGAATACTGCTGAAAATTAAATCCACTGGTCTACTAAATAGTTTACTGAAAGACTGATCTTCAAAGTCCAGGAAACAATCATTACAAAGAAAAGGCAAGAGAATAGAATAAAAACAAAATAAATCTATTTAAAACAGATTATATAGAGGCTGAAGGTTTGCGTTCTCATTTCAGTAAAGTCACTGGCAGTGCTGTCACAGTCTTCAAAAACTAAAGATCAGGATTTCTGGAAAAGAAATTCCACTTTCTGTAAAGTGATACAAATTATCTAAAACACATGGCCCCTGAAAACAACCAAGTGGGATAATCCACATTTTTGTTACCATTAAAGGAAAAAACTTTGCAAACAAAGGCTGCATTGTTATTGATGTTGTTATCTAAAATTAAACTTTGAAGATATTTGTGCCTGTTAGTGGAGGAACAAACATTCTGACATTGATGAGGTATGGAACATAGTTGTAAAGTTTTGTTTTCTATTCTATATATTTACAGATGAGAAACTGAGTAAAAAAATACTTAAATACCTTTCATGTGTTGATATATAGAAATTCTAAGTATTTAATAATAATAAGTTTATTTTAGATTTATTAGTAAAATTAATAGTTAAATGTCTCCAAATTAAAACATTAAAACACTAAATTATTGTGAGTACTGGAAAGGGGACTAGCCAAAGGGGACAAATGTCTGACATCAATAATTATTTTATCACAAGGAGTTGGAGTCTGGATATTACACTGCTGAGGTCAATTAAGTCTCTTGACTATTGTACTACATGCAGCCTTTCTTGATCCTGTGTCTGGGGAAATGAAGAACCTTGAAATTAGTTCCATATGTCAATGGACCTTGTAGAAGTATAAAACAAGGAAATGGTCCTTTTCAGCCTGAGTTCTAATCCTCTAAGTCTACTTTAAAGTTTCAGATTTTTTTTGTCTTAGAATGCAATAAATCAAAGAAAGTAGCCTTTAATATTTTTCTTCTGCACACACACACACACAGAAAAAAAAAAAAAAAAAAAAAAAAAAAAAAAAAAAAAAAAAAAAAAAAAAAAAAAAAGGAAAGAAAACCTCACCACTACCAAAAAGACAAAAAAGAAGAATCATCTTCTCTAGCTCTATGCTCTTATCTGGTCTGGCTTGAATATCAGTACTGGTTAACATTTGTTTCTTTGGAGGCTAAAATAAATGCAAGAATTTAATTTCCTCAGTACGCATAATTTAATTTTATCAGCCTGAACCTATGTGTTCAGTCCAATTGATTCTCCTGTTAAGAAGGAAAATTACTTTCCTCAGATCTTTAATGTGTTCAGACCTAGTGGGAACCTGTATGACCATCAAACAAAGATTACTATAACACTGAAACTATTGAACAACTATCACAAGCCCACTGCAGTGATCTTTAAATAAGATTGCTTTTTATTACTTGTGCTCCCAGTAGGCAAAAAAATAAATTGAATCAGGATGAAGTCAACTGCTCTGTTTAGTTGGTGCAAAAAACAAGAGTGGCTGAGGTGGATAAATTACATCTATTTTTTTAAAATCAATGCACAGCAGCTCTTTTGTAGGTAACAAAGGGAAAGGTCGAAGGTTATTACCCAAGAGATTGATAGTTTTTCCCAGTACAGCAAGAAGGACTTGTGAAAATAAAATATCTACTTCTCTATGATAACTCTAGAAGATGGAAACCTTGTTCTGAGTAGATCTCCAGCATTTTGCTTCAGCAGACTTTTCAGAAAATGGCCCAGGAGGTTTGCTCACCCAGGAAATTGTTCAACTAATCAAAATTGAAGACCTTCCCAAAGCTTAACCTGCCCTAGAGTTTCAAAGTTTCATTAGGAATTAACCATGAAGAGCTGAGCTTACATGCCAGTCACAGAGGCACACCAGGAATGGTGTCTGGCTGCCCACAGCTTCCCCACCAAGTCCTGTCCCCTCCTCTTCCTCAAGACAGCTAGGCAATGTGAGACATATTCAATTAGAATCAGCCTGGCAGGCTGGCACTGTAAAATAACCACAATAAAGGAGACAGAGCAGATGAAAGAAATATGCATCTGTCATGGTGGATGGACTTCTGAGGACAGGTTTTTTCCACAGCTTTTCGAATAGGCACAGCCATGCATGATCTCTCAGGCTGACGGCAGACATATGAACCTTTCTGCCTTGTGGATCTCCTCTCCTTCTGCTAACTGCTGCTTGTTCAACATTATTTGGTATCTTTCACTGATGTCTATTCTCTTAGCAGCAAACAGTGGAAGGATGTGACACATAAAGTTGTTTCTATTTTCAGGTGTTGGGACATGCAGGACCTATATGAAACAGGCATGGGAGCAAGCACACTGGGATTAGTATTCATCCTGAATACTGAATACCGATGTGTCCCTTAAAGTCAGAGACAGTCTAAAGAACTAGTTTCCTCCTCACTTATCCATGTACACAGATTAGTGGCAACAGGAGTTGGGGTTTCAGCTACCTCACTCCATTTTTGTTTTAATGAATGCATGTATTATCTGGTTCTTTAAATTAACAGCAAAAAACTGTGTCAGGCTCTCTACCAATATGGTAGCTCTCATTTATAAAGCTACCCAAAAGCCATCCAGTTAAGGAAAACTTAGAATTTCACAAATGGCAAAATGAATTTTGGGGTGAGACTTGTGGGCAGTGAGAGAAGAGCAAGCTGGGAAGCCCCAGTGGTGCTGCCTGCCATATGAGAAATGAAAATTCAGTTGATTTAAAACACAGAAAATTCAGGCATTACTTGTATTCAGAAATACCGGATTCAGAATTCATTACATACCTGTCACTTTTGCAAAAAATATCTTCTAAATCTAAACTTCATATCAGGAATAATTCTAAGGAGGATTTAAATAAATATACATAAAAAATATAATTTCCCCACTATTCTGTCATGGTATACGCAGTTTGGGGAAAATTTGGAAATCATCTATTTCATAACCAACTAAAATGGAGCTAGACAAAAATCAAAAAAACTCTCAAAATCCAACACAAATGCAGCAGAAAAAAAAATACTGATTTAACCTGAAACAAAACTTTAGGACAAATATTTTCAATCCAAATAATTGCCATTTACAGCATTTGAAAGTCAAATCTCTCAAGTGCCACTAAATTTAAGTAAGTTCTCTCCTGTACTTTTATATAAACACAAAGAATTGGTAATATTGAATTTTTGGTATCACAACAAAATAAAATAAAAATAGAAGAGATGATTATACTTGTTGGAAGTTAGATATTGTTTCCTTTGTGTTAGTTGATTTTTTTCCATTAAGTTGTTAGGTAACTAATTGCTGGGTGCTTAACCAAAACAATAGAGTGGGCAAGTACGAGTTTTGGGGCTGGTATTTTCTGATAATGGGCCATTAACACTCACCAATTACCTGACACATTACATCATCCCATTGGGAGATGCTCTGCCCAGCTGGGAGGGGCCCAAGCATCCCTACCTAGATAAAAAGGGGAGACATAAGAACAGCAGGACCTTCCTCTTTTCCACTGGATTCCCAGAGGAAGACTGGACCCATCTCACCACCACTGGACTTTCTTCAGGACCGTCTCTACTCCACAGAACTGCATCTGTTACTCCAGGAGGATTCATCTGGACTGCTTCTACCACCCTGACCAACAGGGTGTCAGGTCACACCCCTGACTCTGTCAGGGTTTCCTGGGTTTTTTGTTTGTTTTTACTTGCATGTTTATTTTATTTTCTGTACTATTACATTTGTATTTTTAATATTCCTATTAAAAGGCTGTTATTCCTATTCCCAAAACTTTGCCTGAGAGCCCTTAATTGCAAAATTCTAATAATTTGAAGGAGGGGTTTACATTCTCTATTCAAAGGGAACTTCCAGCTTTTGCTGGCAGATACCTGTCCTTTCAAACCAGGACAATACTATAAAGACTCAAGCCCCCATTATTTATTTTCTATCATCCTTGCTGTCTCAAACATTTCTATTCTAAGAAGTAAAGATAAATGTCATTTGCTATATACATATATATAATTTTAAAAAGAGATTTTTACTATCAAAATCAATATGTATCTGTTGATACTGTTGAGCATACAAATCCTTATTTAGTTTTTGAAAGCCCTGTTTTCAAAATAAAATATAACATTAATTATTATTCATTTAACAAGGCTTGTTTTTTCAATTCAGACTGAATCTGGTTACACCTCGTTATAAATGTTCTATGTCCAGAAATTTAATTTCTCTTTAAGGACATGTACTACACATTTCCTGTATAAATATACCTAATTTATTGAGATTTTACTACCTGATAAAGGTACAATATATTGTACCTGATATTGTACCTGATAAGCTACAATATATTTCTTTTCAAAGTAAATGAAGAATAGAAGTTTCACATCATCTAATGGTATGTAATAAATTATAAATGCATGTAATGTAATAAACATATTACATACATATAAATGTATGTATGTAATAAACAGTTATGTAATAAAACTAATCCCTTTTAGAAGTAAAATATGCTACAGAATTTTTCTAAAAAATCAAAAGTAATTATTAATTAATTCTATATTAATTATGATAGCCATTAATCACAATGATCTTGTTTACCACTCAGATTACTCAAAATAATATTATAGCTTGGAAATTCAGTATTTTATTCCAGGAAGATTAAGTCAATTAAGGTGACTCAAAATCATTATTTTCATAGCAATATAATGTCCAATTTTCACCTTGATTAATAGTTTATAACTTGAAACTTTTACTAAGTTTCTACCTTGTTTAATTCGTGGAAAAATGCAGGTTTTGCGAATTTGGTTTTTACTTATGAATATTTCAGCCCAATGGGAACAAACAGTGCCTTTTAAAAACTGAGCACATAAAATTACAATGAGGCAAAACTTGTTTTTGTTTTCTCTGGGTAGATCAGACAGAATGGTCATTACATAATAGGAAACATTTTACCCAGATTTATTTCAAATACATCTACGGCACGTAGAAAGAATTTTGAAGAGAGATCCCACCCTGTTGTATGACAGATAATGCCATATCCACTGCCCTTTCACATTCAAACAGAGGCCATCTCTTGTTCATTTCAACTTAAATTGTCTGTAAATACTTCTCCAAAAACTAAATTGTAAATCTTGTAATTTACTATCATAACAAAAAATGTTTTGCTCCAAAAATATATTGGCAAAGAAATGTCCTTCAACAACAGGTGAAAGGTGTGGATAATATTCCATATAAAAAGACAACTCAAATGGCACCCCAAGCACTTGAAAGCATAAATATTTATGATATCTTCTTATTCAAATTCTGGTTTTAGTACAGTTCTTACCTTCCTTCATTGCACACAAGTAGTGTGAAAGATTCTGCACCTGGGACAGGGCATCCCTGGATGTATGGACAGACTGGGGAATGAGATGCTGGAGAGCATTGCCAGGGAAAGGGACCTGAGGGTCCTGGTCCATGGCAAGCTGAACACGAGTCAGCAGTGCCCTGGTAGCCAGGAGGGCCAATCCTGTCCTGGGGGACATCAGGGTCAGCATCACTAGCCAGGCAAGGGAGGGGATTGTCCTTGTCCCCTCGGCTCTGCACTGGGGAGGCCTCACCACCAGTGCTGGTGGCAGTTTTGGGTGCCACAGTATAAGAAATGAAGCTATTAGAAACATCCAAAGGAGGGCTACAAATATGATGAAGAATCTTGAGGGGAAGCCATACAAGGAGTGGCTAAGGTTGCTTCATCTGTTCAGCCTGGAGAGGCAGAAATTGAGGTACCTCATTGCAATCTGCAACATTCTCAAGAAAGGAAGCAGAAGGGCAGTACCAATGTTTTCTCTATGGTTTCCAGTTACAGGACTCAAGGAAACAGCATGAAACTGAGGAAGAGATTAGTTTATGTAAGAATAAGTTTCTTCATCCAGAGGATGGTTGGGCACTGGAATAAGCTCCTCAGGGAAGTGGTCATAGCACTGAGCCTGACAGAGTTCAAGAAGCATGTGAACATTGCTCTGAGACACATGGTGTAACTTTTGGGCTGCCCTGTTCAGGACCAGAAGTCAGCATTGATGATCCTTGCCAGTCTTTTCCAACTCAAAATATTCTATGTTTCTACATTCTGTGAATGGCCTTAATACAGGTTTTGGACAAAATTCAAATCCTGTGAAATTATTTGTTCAGTACTAACAAAAGCCTTGTTGTTCCATATAGTTGTAACTACACCATCACAAAATCATCCACAATGAATTTGTGTCTCCATGTAGTTCTGCTCAAATCAATGTGATACTTCTTACCTGCCCAACTAAACATGCAAATTTGCAGCACTGTTGCCTGCTAGAACAAAATCCTGCTTGACACAAGTGTTAAAGGTCAAGCTGTCACATCTTTAGCTGCTCTAAAATTTGGGACCAAATCACTCTTATCAGAATTAGCAATTTCAAAATTTTGTTGGAAGTGAAAGATCAAGCTGAAAATTAGCACAAATAAGATGACCTTTGAACTTCAGAGAAGTCCTTGTTTTTTTTGAGTGGTACAGTGGTTTTCTGATTTACTGACATAGTGAATCAGAAAGACTTACAATGAATTTCAGGCATCCTACAGCTTTGTTGAACACTCTGATGTATTTCATAAAACCCCCCAAAGCCTCTGAGAAACATATTGGGAAATAACTAAAAAAGTGAAAAGTAAAAAGAGAAATGAGAAAAGGGAGAAAAAAAAGACACACTCATCCAGAGGAGCTGATGTTAGGCTTGAAAACAGGTGAGGTGCACTGACAATTATAGAAAGAGAGAGGTCTTGCTTAGTCAGAGCTCTTTTTTTTCTTGTGAATGAGCAAAAAAGAGAACATCACTGAGTAGCCCTTTTACACTTTTATTTAAGTTGCTGCTGAGCTATAAAATATGTTTTGACTTTTGAGACTTTTGACATAAGTGAAATTAGTATGGTGTAAAAAGAAGTTTCTTTATCTGAAGGTCACAGGTAGTGACTTCTTATGTAGTGACCTCTAAAGATTAAAACTTGTAAACTGTAAGAAGCCTTATCCCTTGTCAATCAGATCTAGACTGGACAAAGGCACCACTAAATATGTTGAACAATGCCAGACTGCACTGCTGAGAAGTTGCACTGCATGACCTACTTGGCCTTTGTTGCCTTTAAATTATGTAATTCTCCTTAATGCTTTATTAAGGTTTTGAGATAAAGCCAAAGGCTCCTAAAAACATTTGCCGATCCTTTTAAGAGAGAAAACAAAATAAACCCTCAAAGATCCTCACAGAAAATTTCTGTGGCTGGTGGAGAGAAGCTCCTTCAAGGGAGGGTTTTCTTTTCCCCCTTTTTATTGAGCATTTCCTCTGAAATACATCTAGGGCAATGTTTTATAAATGCCTCCTAGCATAATTTTTAAATCCCTGTCAGAACGGGATGCACAACTGCTGCTGGAGAGACATGAGTAGAACTGAGCTGAAAGATACCAGCAGATGCCTGCAATAGTGTGGCTTGGTGTGGCAGCAGCTATCCCCACAGGATGGAAAAAATTCAGGAGAGGGACACAGGAACCTCAATGCCAAAAGCTGTGCCTGTGGTCAGGAAGTGTCAGGGAGTATGAACATGGGCCAGGAAGGGTTTAGAAAATAGCTGGGCAGAGGACAAGGAAGGTTTTGAGGTGGGAAGAGTTAAATGGATGGAAAAAGGATGGGCTAGAAGGGCTTAGAGCAGCTCTGAGACTGAGAAGATGAGCCACAGGAGTCTTGTGACAACTGAGGGGAAAACTGGGAGGCCGCTACAAAAGACCATGCCAGCAATGGTCATACTTAATGTCAGTGCACCAAGTTCCTTGGGCATTTTTGGGGTAGCTCAGACATAACCCAACTGCATAAGGTTTTCTCGTCAAGAAATACCACAGGTCCTCTCAGCATGTCTAGCAAGACACTCTTAGTATTCACCCACTCTATTGTCTATGACATGAGATACCATCTTACTCCAAAATGTGCTGTCATCACACCCTATAATGCACTCACTGCATTAGTTAGTATGTGTCAAAAAATATCATAAATGAGGTTGGAAGATAGTGGAAAAATAAAGGTCCTAGAGAGCAACAGATGAATCCAAAGATTCTAGGACCTACCACAGAAAGAGGTTGACCCTAAAGGGCAATTTAGTTTTGCTTTACTGGGTATGGTAATTATGTCTGGGCTCAGATGGAGATTTGCTGTTTTCAATCTGATAATTGGCTAGTTTTTAGCCCTGGAGACAGGTGAATGGTTGGGATAGCCTAGATATGAGAAGCTTGTGCTTGCACTGTTTACAGACAAATCGTATTTACATTGCCTTTTTCACAGCAGGATGGTGATCCAATGCATTTTTAACTCAATAACCAACTGACCTGGGCTACATCACATGCAGGTCTGTCCTTTAAACTAAAAGAGGGTAGATTTAGATTGGATATTAGGAAGAAATTCTTTACTCTGAGGTTGGTGTGACACTGAAGCAGGTTGTCTAGAGCAGCTGGATGCCCAGCCCAAGGTTGAAGACCAGTGGGGCTCTGAGTCTGGTCTATTGGAAGGTGCCCCTAACCATGGCAGAGGGTTGGAACTAGATGATCTTTAGGGTCCCTTCCAACCCAAACCATTCCGCAGTTATGATATGAGACCGTCACCTGAGACTACAAATTCGTTTTTGGTGAGAAGACACCGAAAATATATGGATTTCCTGAATGGATCACAAGTATTCCTTAATGAGAGCTATCTAATGTTGTAGGTGCAGGACCTCCCTTTTCTCATTCCCAGGTGAGACCTGTCTGGGGATTACTGGGCACTTTGGCATGCTCCATGTCAGAGTGATTCATGGGCTGCCTAAAGATATTCTGATGGGCCTAGAGAGGGCAGCTCCCCTCTGCCAGCCACATTGTGCTCAGGATGTCTTGGAGAGCACTCCTGGAGTCAGACACTGTAGGCACTCCAAGGAATCACACTGAAAGCCAAAGAACAGCTTTGGGGGTACTACAGCTGTGCAACACGGACAAAGCCAGAAGCTCCTCTTTTGCTGATACATCCAAACACCCACCCAACACAGACACAATATATCTGCTGTATCTGTGCCATGCAGAATTCCTCTAAAACTCCTAATACTTGCACTGCTTTCATTTTGAGAAATACCACATAAAGAATAAAAGCCTTATCTTGAAAAAGAGGGAATATATTTCAAGTGGCCCTTAATATCTACTAATGACATCACTGATCTATTAAAAAATGAAAGTTTGGAAAATTAACTCCTGTTTTTATTAACTTTTGTACTGTTTTCTCCAGAGAAAGATAAATTATGAAAGTAACTCCAGGAGTAAGGACAGGTATTTGATGTAAAGAGAGCTGACATTTTATATATAAACACGCATAAATAAATATTTTCTATGGAACCATGATGTAACACAATTCATTACCCTTATAATTGCTTGCATATTAGCTGGACGACGGACAAAATGTGTATATTCTCTGTATGTTTCTGCAATTGGATAAGCATCTATATCCCAAAAAACCCTTCACAATCCCTGTGTTATAGTCTGTGGATTCAATAAAACAGCATAAAGCACTCTTCCATAATGTGCATGTTTTGTTGTGATGAATAGAATAATTTTCTCTGTTAACAGATTGCTATGTAAAGCAGAACCGAAATTCAAGGAGGCTTATTTTCTTTGCTCCTTTGTAACCCCAACACTACATTCCTCTTGATCACTATGCTAAACCTGAAAAGGAAGACTTCTATTAATAAAAATTAGAATTGGAGAAAATATATTACACCATCTCTATGGCTGTTAAATTAATTATAGGCAAGTGATGAACAAAATTGTGATTCATTATACATTATATGACAAAAAGAATAATTTATAAATTCAATGTAATGTTATTTCTTCTGTAATAGCAAAATGAATCATCAGCTTTTAATTTTCTGCTATAACTATCTAAACCCTTTTAATGAGGGGTTTATCTATCTCTTGAGGTGTCTAGCATAGTCTGATAGAAGTTCTCATATTTTAGTTATGACACTACTGTATCAGCTAAAAAAATTACAACAGATTAATTGCTTTCAAATTCTATTATCTCTTAATTATTACAGATATTGTTATATATTACACGCTAAATTTTTATCTTAGATTTTACCATATATCCAGCTATCTTTTTTCTACTGGAACTTCACAGCATATGCCTCACAAGCAAGTTACTTACAATATTTTTGGTGAAAATAAATGAAATAATAGTCATCAATTCCAACACTCAGGTATGTTTAAAATTTTGATGCTGTGATAAAATTTGCTAAAAAGCAAACCAGTAATAAATAGATTGTGCGTTGCAACCTATTATGTATTTTAGAATACCTGCTGCTTGTTTCTTAATGTTGCAGCTTGAATGTTTTAGTTCCTGTACAGGTCATTGGAATTTTAGAGACTAGTTAATATGATGCAGTTCCAGCTCAGTCCCCAATGCAGAAGAATTTGCAGTGTCTTCCTGTAAAAGACAAAGTTTGGCATATTAGTCATAAATTGACCGTATATCTAGCAGGGCCACCATTTTGAATGGGATTTTAAACAGGATTCTATATATCTATATTTTGTGTGTGTCACACAGAAAAGGAAAACCAATTTGGCCAAAGAAAATTACATGGCCTGTCCTATAAGAAAAAAACACCCAATACTGCAGCAATTTTGCCCACTGTTATGACTTATATCCTCTGTGATAGTCTGCACTGAGATTAAATGACTACAACATGAAGGATAAAGAAAACAAGTCATACTAGATGGATAGTGGGTCTGCAATATGTACCCTGAAATTCCTATGACTTTATCTGATTTTAGCCTTGGATTTTTTCTAAATATTTTAGAAAGTGATACTCCCAATATACTCTAATGAGAAAGTGTGACACTAAAGTAAACATGTAGGTATATAGAAACCTTTTATCTCTCCACTCAAGACATATAGAATAGAAATCCAGATGCTTAGAAATGCTTTTGAATTCTCAAAATATTCCATTTGTTAAATATTTTCAGCTTGTGATGGAAACTAGACTTCTTATTCTGGGAAACTTAATAATTAAGCCAGCCTTAAGAATCAGAGAAGATATCAAAAGAATGTATTAACATTTCTCTGTTTCTAATGTATTACGCACTTGTGTTATAAATTTCATTACTGAATTATGACTGAGATGATAGATTCGTAGCAGAACAGCACAGGAAGGTACTCCTGCTCTGGTAGAACTGTTAGTATGTTTAACAGCGAGGAATGAATAAGCTCTCTAGGGCAGGCTGTGCTCTCTTGTTCTGTGTTTGCATTCTGCATTGCATTCTCGAAGCTCAGCTGAGGACCAAAGGTTCTTCAGTGCACCCCTGGCACAAGCAATGCAGATAATCCCATTATCTTCCACCTCACAGTCCTTTTCGTGTTTCTGTCATCATGGAGAAGTATTTAACATAAGTTGGAATTTATCTTGCCTAATTTTAGCTCTCTAAATGTCAGGAATCAAGTATAAGCTGATTGCTCAAGGCAACCTGTAGTCAAAGACAGAGGAGAACAGCTTCTCCATGCAGCAATTCTTCCCACCTGGGGTAGGAATCTGAGTGAACCGAAAGTTTCCATCTCTCCCTCTTTTGAAATAGGACACCAAAGGCCTAGGATTAAAGTAACTGATAGAAAAATGTATGTGTTCCCCTAAAACTTAAACTTTCTAAAACAGTAAAGGAACTGTATTCCTGTATTTTTATCTTCCATATCTATTAGTTTTAGAAATATATTAAGTTTCTTAAAATAGATTTCTTTTTCCCTTTATATGGCTTTTGTGTTTGTAATGTAACTCCAACACTATTCTCCACCACTGGAATACCTGAAAAAAAGTTTTTTCTTTAAATAAGAATCCAAATTGCATTAGGATATTTATTATTGCAAGGCCACATTATCTTAAGTAGCACAATGCTTGCGTTTTGAATATTATGGCTGGAAATGCTATCAAAATTAATTCAACTCTGGTGCCAATGACAATTTATTGTTGAGAGCTTTTTCAGTCATAATGAAAGAAGAGCAGTAAAATGCTAAAGAACAACATTGATCTTCAAGAGCTAAACAAAAATCTTAGGGATGACATTGCTAGCTTTCCTCAAAACTATGGTAGTTACAGAAGTCATAATGATCTGCTTTATTCAAAAGGGAATCTCTTTGTTTTGAAGGCACTAATGCACCACAGTATCTGTGTGATGGTAAGGTCTGTAATAATAGTATAACAATAAAAGCTTGAAGGAGTAAATAAATGCTTTCACATTGTAGTGGGAAACATTGTAATTTTTCTTCTGATTTACGAACTCTAGTGAAAGGCTGGGTCCCATGGGAGCTGAGTAAAGAGTCCCCAGGGGTTGTTTTACCTCTCATTGTATTATTGATGTAATTAGATCTGACCTTGATATTTGATACTTCAAGAAAATCACAGAATGGTCTTGCACAGACACTAATTTCAGTTTCACACCTTGTAGATCTTAAAAATTACATTAGGTGCTTATGTTTCAATTATAAGAAAAACTGGAATTCCTTGATAAAGAATAGTAAAGATGTGCAGAGAATGAATACAAATACAGTAAAAAAATATTAAGTGGACACATAATGATTTATTTTGTTTAAGGTCAAGAAAAAGGGCACATATTGAATATATATTAAATCATTGCATATATTCATGGAATAATACTTGGAACCTAAACAACATTTGAAGGCTTTATATTTTTTTTTTAACTTTCCTATTCTCAGTGGCTATTTGGGATATGAGTTGCTTCTGTCCTCAAATTTATTTACAGCAGCACATGTTTAAAGTGAGCATTATTTACTCCCATAATAGTCATTCATATGTTCATACGTTTTTAAAATGTTATGAATAAAAACAGACGTGTAAACCTCTTGCCAAATTTGCAGGCCCATGGGGCCACAACTCTGAAACTTATTCTATTTAATTATTGTGAATGCTAAGTCTGGCTCTTGTTTAAGCAATATTTAAGCATAAGTAAAAGTTATTTATAGTATCAGAATCTACCTTTTTTCCTTTGCTTCTATCTTTCTCACCAGAATATTTATGAAAGAGTAAGACTAAGAACAAGTTCTCTCTCTTTAGAGAATATATGTACAATTTATGTTTTTTCCACTTGAAGTGAAGGGAGTGCTCAGCAATGGTAGTTTGGATTGTCTCCAGTTAGAGGAAAAATTTCCATCACTTCTCATGTTTGTTTCTTGCCCACTTGTAACTGGATGGAGCGGTGTTTTCCCTTGCCCTCTCCCTCTGGGCTATCTTCTGTTAATGGGCCATCAATGCCTTGCCCATGACTCACAGGTAACTCCCTCTGGGAGCTCTCTCTGTTAATGGGCAATCAAGGACCCATTGTATGACTCATAGAATGATATCAGCCCAGTGTGAGATGCTCCACCCAGGGGGAGGAGCCAAACATTCCCACCTGGATATAATCTGGGATTTGGGACAGCACAGGGGGCCTTTACCTACTGGACTCCCAGAGGACAGAAGCTACCAGACCTTCCTGCGGGATCACTGCTTCAACAAGACCACTTTATCTGGACTGCTACCACCACCCTAACTAACAGGGTTGTATAATTTGCATTTATTCTATTTCACTTTTATTACTCCTATTAAATTGTATTTTCTGACTTGGAGTCTCTCACTGGTTTTGCTTTCAAGCCAGCACACCAGTGTAAAAGATTCATTAGAAGACTCCATTCAAGAGCATTTGGGAAGGGCTTTGAGATCCCTAATGGAAGCCATTCTGACCATGCAACTGCTCTATAGATTGACTGAAAAGCCAGTTAGACTAAAAATACTCCATGATTCTATATTGATTCTCTCAACCTTAACTAAGTAATTAAGTATTTAAGACAAATTGTCTGCTTCTCTGCTTGGTTTCTCACCTGTCTGCTTGCCAGACAGCCTGAATGGTGTGTCAGAATGCCATATTCTTTCAGCCACTGAATTTCCACCTCCCTGTGGAGTCATGTTGGCAGCTTCTCAGGGATTTAGGAAGATGGGATGTCTAGATAAAGAAAAAGCTGAAAATTAGATTTTTTTGTGTGTGTGTTTGTTGTTGCTTTTCTTCTTAAATGTATTTTTTAAAATTGTGATTCCTCTTTCACACAGAGCAATAAATCCAAAACTTTTAACTTTTTATTTCCATTCAAGGATATTATTACTTAAAGTGAAATTACTTATCGGATTTCTGGAGGGCTATAGGTAATACTGTTTCTTTTATCTTTTATCAGATCCTGACTGTGTGGGAACCCAATAGAGTAGTGAATCTTCTAACACATTTTAACAGAATCTTGGGCAAGATATTTGAGTACCTTGTATAAAGTATTTTTCTGCCAAAATATATACCTATACAAGAATTTGAAATCTATTTCAGATATCCACCTCAGTGGTGACCTTTAAAATACATATTTTTCTCAGGTTCACGTGACAAGAGTAGTCTCACTTATATTCTACTAGATTATATTATTT
This sequence comes from Aegithalos caudatus, assembly GCA_013389925.1. Classification (NCBI taxonomy): domain Eukaryota; kingdom Metazoa; phylum Chordata; class Aves; order Passeriformes; family Aegithalidae; genus Aegithalos; species Aegithalos caudatus. The sequence continues at coordinate 49,206 of WEIU01000706.1, read as the reverse complement.
TTGTATAAAAAAACTCTGAAGGCTGACACAAATAGGATTAATTCCTACTAATTTTCAAACTGTTCTTCCAGTGGAAATCACATTTTTCAAGACAGGTCCACACACTGTTTACATGCAAAATAGATTTATGGCTTGCATACCCTTGCCCTTCCTTAATCCTCCAAAATCTGAAAGTACCTCAGAACTTTGCAAACCAGTGATAACTCAGCATTAGAGATAACAGAATGAGTTTTCCGATTTAGGTTCAGTTGTTCCTGTATTTTACCTGGAATGCTGTTTAAGTCACTGCAACAGTAATTAACTAAAAAGTAGATTTTAAAATGTGATCTTGCAGAAGAAAGCGTAAATGTGAAGATAGCAACTTCAATGGATGTCTTTCACAGATTAAGTATTTATGTAATAACAGTAGTAAATGGACTATGTAAGCAAGTATATGAGAAAAGAGCAGAAAGATAAATATTTCACAGAAATGGAGAGAATTAAGTTGAATATGGCACCACTTTTCAAGTGTTAGCTATAGTTACTGACTCCTTTTAACTCATCTTTTTTCCTGTGGATTCCTAAATTAAAAGCCTATTTTAGGTGCTCATTACCAAAAAAAAAAAAAATTGAAAA
>WEIU01000706.1:17183-45370 GCA_013389925.1 Aegithalos caudatus | reverse complement strand
TAAGCTGGTGAAGAGAGCTTTAAACTAAAGCTGATGAGGGAAGGGAACCTTAATCCATCTCACCTCTATCAGTTTGATGTCAGTGCCAGCAGGAGATGCCCAAAAGCTGGAGAGGGATTGCAGGTCATCAGGAGAGCACCTAAAGAGGAGCACAAAGAAATTCCTGCCAGTCCAGCCAGCAAATTGACTTCATAAGAATTTAGCTTAAATTTCCATTCTCAAACACATATGAAGTACGGAATAAACAAGAAGAGTTAGAGATATACACAGACTATAAGGGATGAAATCTTATCAGAGTTGTGGTGGGGTGGTTCCTGACTGGAGAGAGTGCCATGCAGTAAAATCCTGTAGGGAAGAGGGGCACAAGAAAGCTGGTTAATATTCAAAGGTCACCTCCCCCCAAGCTCAGGAGGTCAGATTGGATGGGGTGTTAAGCAACCTGGTCTAGTGAATTGTGTCATTACCCATGGCAGGGGACGTTGTAACAAGATGATTATCAAGGTCTCATCCAACCCAAACTGTTCTATGCCCATGATTTTGTACATCCAGAGATTGGGAAGAAAAACAAACAAACAAACTGCATTTGTACCTCTTGAAATTTAAAAATCTGCTTTGTCTGATAGTTCAGTTTAATCAAAAAATCTTTCAAGAGCACAACGTTATTGATCCTAAAAACTTAACAGAAACAACACTATTTAGTCTTATATGACAGCAGATGGCACTCTAAAACTGTTGGCATGTACATGTATGATTGCATATATGTATACATATACAATTAAAAAACATGTTTATTTTGAAATAATGAAGCCTTAGAAAAGTCTAGGATCTGAGACTGTGATGCTATTTTTTTCTCAAAAAATATTTGAAACACAAAATCTCTCCCTGCAAGATTTTAGAAATATCACATTGGAAGATCTCCAACACAAGGGAAACAAAATCTATTTCTAATATTTTACTTTGTTTTTACTATCTTTCCATGTAATGAAAGTCATCTTCCTTGAAAATAAAGGTATCTTTATTTATGAAAAAAAAAAAAAAATACATAGATGTGGGGTTTTTTTAAATACCACAATAGAATATCTGCTCAGTATTTACCATGGATTCCAAAAAGTATTTTACTTGTTAAGACTGTATTAAGAAAAGAGAGGAAATACCAATTCCATTGCAGTCCTCTTTGCATGTACAAGAAATATGATAGTAGCATTGTATGAATTATGTCACCTAATTTTGAAGTTTTGTCAAATTTTATTTTCTCTGATATAGAAGGAGGAAGAAAAATAATAAGTAGATTTAATAAATTGTTAAAGCTGGAGAAATCTGAGAGAAGAACAATAATTATTCAGGGAAGAAGCAAAAGTGGTGGTAAGAGAGCAGTACCACTTGAGAATAGATTGTAACTAGATGCCAAATCACACTACAATTTTTGACCATAGTGGGTGATTTTGCTTGAATAAAGGCTATAGTGTTAAAACCAAATATACTTGTAATACATATGTTTGAACAACCAAAAGTCTTGAGAGTTTGAAGTACAGTCTGTAACTGGAGGATCACACCTAACTTCCCTTATAACATAAATGATCGTGGAAGAGAACTGGCCAGGCCTTGTAGTAGCTGTGCTAATACCAAAAAATAAAGTAACCTCAGTGGTGACAATGAGAAATGTTTTTTTGCTTATTCTGGTGTTCAGGAATCTTTGACTAACCAAAGAAGTTCTAGCAACCTGTCCTGAAGTACTGAAGACCAAATTCACCAAGTTAATATTCCTAAATTTTTCTGCAGTCCCAAATAATGACTCTATATACATCAGTTTTAGTGCTCTCTAATCCCAGAATAGCCCACCTGATAGATTTATAGCTCTTCCCCAGTATTGACTTACAAGAAAAGCTTGATGCATAAGGCATGGCAGGGCCTGGTACTTCTCTCTCTGTGTTTCTAGAAGGAAATTGCTTGGTAAGCTTTTTCCTAGCACCTTTAATCACACCCCAACAAGGACAACAAAAGGTAAGTTTAATTTTTGCTGCTGTCTCATCTTTTATCACTGCGTAATTGCTGGAATACCCATAACAAAATGAGGAACTTGGTTTTTGGAGGACAAAAACACACTAAGAAAATATTTTACTGTTCCATGTAGGCTCCTATAAGAGTATCTGGGTTTATCTAGATAGACATTTAGGGAGAAATAGAAAAATCTTGGAGGATGTTATGATGAAACCAAGCTGTAGAGTAATAAAAAAATGAGGATCAATTGGATTGGAACAATAGAAAAAAAATTAAGCAAAAATTTTGGTTTTGGTTCATAGCTTAATGGTTAAGACACTGGCAATAAGATAGCTGAATCCTTATTCTTTTCCAAAGAGTCTTTACGCAGTGATTGTTCCTTAAATCTTTATAAAGCGTCGGATCAGGACAAGAAATCTATATAATTGCCTCTGTTGTAAAATACAGAAAAAGCAGTCTTGTTTTCTGTTGTGTCTTGCTTTCATTGTACAACAATAAATCTTGCATTCTTTTTCACAGTAAAAGTGCTTCAACAGGGAGAGCTGAAAATGTTCTCTCTTTCTCCCACAGTGCATTAAAGTGTCTATAATGGTTGGGAAACACTAGAAAATACAGCTGTGTATCCTGTTGGGTAGACAAGAGCATGAAATAAGCTTTTTCCTGCTTCTAGATGAGAACTCAGGTTGTATCCCCAGGAGAAGTTGTTTGTCTAGCTGTCAACTAAGAAAAGTCAACTTTATACTTTTTTTCATAGGTCTGTTGTGTGCTAGATACACTATGGTGGCTTGTGAAATAGCCACTGAGCCACCCTGGGACACAGGAGGCAGAACATGTCTGGGCAGTCAGGGACATGTCCCTACTCTCTTGTGGCATCTGAGGTGGGTAGGACTTTATTTTGATTCTGAGCTGGGCAGGACTTGATTTCAGTTGTGGACATAGGCACCAAAAGTCATGTTTTACTGGAGTGTACTCTTTTAGGTTTTTCATTACATGTGAGGCCTTGCATGCAGAATGCTGGAGGACTGAGGGTCTGATCCAAATCTTTGGTAGTAAAAAATCATTGACAGGAATGAGTTTTGATACAGCTCAAGCCACTACACTGCTGTTCTAGAGTACATTCCAAAGAGCACGAAGCATTTGAAAATTGACTGAGGAAGCCAGAATGGTGAAAATCATGCTTGTGTTCCTCTCCTGCAATTATTCCCAAGTCCTATTTTCAATCTGTATGCTGCTTATTTTCAGCAATTCCCCCTAGTGTGCAATTCATCTGGCTTGGCAGCTGCTCTGTGTGCAGTACATTTCAAGAAGGAGGGGGACAGAAGCACAGGCATGTTTCCAAGAAAGCAGATAAACTGCTTTGGTGTCACTGATGTGGAAAGTGGGTTAGTCACACTCCCAAAGACTGGTATTCCTGATTGGTTTTTCTTGTCCATGGCTGTGCTAGCCTACCACTTGGAGTATAATTCAGTGAGTCTTCCCTGAGAGTAGAGCAATGAACTTAGATTTTGGAGTTTACTATTTAAATGATGCAAAGTATTCCACTGTTTTAAGGCATCATGCAAAGCTGATTTAGGGATTACTGTTATGTGGCTTCTCTTTTTTTAGATACACTAAGTATTTATCCATACATTTAAACCTTTATACAGACAGAATAGGTAGGCAGATTAGATGATAGAGAACTAACAATTTTCACTCCTTCAAGCACCAAAAAAAAACCCCCAAAAACAAACAAACAAACAAACAAAAAAAAAAACCCAAACAAACAAAAAAAACCCCAACATTATTCAACTGACAGATTTAAGAGAAATTTAGCAAGCTTGTGGTATGGAAAGGTTAACCAGAAACTGATTATTTTTAAGATTCAGATTTGATTACAAAACTAATAAGAGTATAATCTGAACAAAAGATGGCAGATTTATAAGATGATGATATGAAATATGTATAGCTGTGGGTTGACAAGAGAAGGAGGAACGTGAATTATTATATTTGATGGACTTGAAAATAAAAGGAAGTATTTTCTTTTTTCTTAATATTCAGAAACGTGTTTAGCATTTACCTGTCAAAAGCTAGTTATTTCTTTGTCCAAAGAAACGCAAGAAAAATGAAAAATCCCAGAGTAATAAAATTTGGAAAGGTTTACAGTAATGTATCACATGCTTACTAAACTTAGGTGTGTATAATGATTCTATTTAATTTCTCATTCTCTCTTCCTCCCACTACTGATTGAGTTGATTGGTACAAGTTTAAACTGAGAAACTAATGACTCAAGGAATCACAGTACTAGGTCTTGAAGACATTTCATTAGTGCTATTATTATATCGTTGCAAACGCATTGATTTCAGTGAAGATTATTCTGATTTACACTGGTGCAACAAAGCTGATATTTCAGTCTAGGAATATTCCCATGTAGAAAGTGGATATTCCATTTTCAAATAAATAATGAACACTCCTGGTTAAAGAAATGTTGTCATGATGAAAAAACAAGCCCTGCTTGAGAATGCAAGTTTGTCTAGTACATTTGAGGAAGATCAGCAGACATAAGAAAGAGAAACACCTAAGGAATTCTAAAGCAAAGTGAGAAAATTCATTTGTGAATCTACTTTTTTTCTTTCTCTAAGAGGTCATTCACCTGGAATTAGCACACATTCAGCTGTACTGGAAGCTATGACAGACATGTCACTAACTGTGGGATATGAGTTATTACAGTGTAAAAAATTAATGGGTGCCATAGCCACTTTGAGCTATGCACAATTATACAACTGCTTGAAATCAGTGGATATGCTGAATAAATGTAAAAGGCTCAGTAGATGTATGCACACAGTCCTACACAGATGCTTTCAGCTCTCTCCTCAAAGCCAAATTCCTGAAGGCCCTGTGCTATCTAACCACAGAATGAGTGCCACAGAGTATGCCACATGATAAACCCAGGAAGCGCCACAGGATTTTCTTCTTATGTGAATGATCCATGGGGCACAAACTCAGGCCTTTGGTGAGAGCATCTTTTCATCTGCCACTACAGCCTAAGCCAAACACCCTCCCAGCTTGCCCCTGCCCCCAAGCCATGCTGCACGGTGCTGCTCTGTGTTGTCTGACAGGTACAGGCTCCCCTAGACTCCCCAGGCCTGCAGCCTCAGGGGGTGCAGCCCACCTGGGCACATCTCAGTAGCAGCAGCACACTTCCTTTCCTGTGCAAATAGAAAAGAGTGTACTCTACACCAAAATTTTAGATAGATGACTCTTAACTACAGTCTGTTTTTTTTAATCATTTCTGTCACAAGAACAGAATGTTGCCACTCAGACACATTCTAGCATATCAAGAGGGTTCACTTGCCTTGACAGAACTGTTCACCTGACAGAGGCATCTACTGGCAATGAGCAACCTGTTTACCTAGAAATTTGGTAGAAACTTGCCACCCTTCAAGTGTATTCATCCAGCAATGCTCAGGGATCTAAGAGTGTGTCCCTGGCCTCTTCAAAAGAGCACTATTTATATCAAGTAAGAAGAAAAGCACTTGTGAATCTATTTTGGGGCTGCCTGATTACAACTGTAAGGGGGAAAGGTGGGTGAATCCCTTAACTGGTCTGTAGAACATGTCTGAACATCCTGTGAACTGAGGAGGGGCAACTGAAATTATGCATTCCTCAAATTGCAGGATCCACCTGACCCTGAATTTCATATAAACACTTTTCCTTCTTATGTTGGCCCTGAAAAAGTGTTCTTTCTTAGAATGGCCTCAAGTATTGTACATGTACTTTGAGCACAGTGTACTGGATGTACAACTGTTCATCTATGATGCTAACATGTGACATGGACTCAGGGGACCACAGCCCGTCAGAAAAGAATGACAGCTGAGCAGCAATTTCCTCTATAATGTACTAAAAAAGCAAAGCCTTAAACCTTCATGACATATTCTTATCTTGACAAGTCTATGACGGAGGATCAAGAAATAGAAATCACAATAAGCCTACAAAGGTCCTTGTACAGGGATTCAGAGCCACAGACAGGATGAATGGGCCCCGCTGAAACATAGGCACATGCATGTGACAGAACAACTTGAGAAAAGAACATTAAGGCATTCTTATCACTAGGCTTTTTAGGAATCAACATTGTCCCAAAAATCTTGTTGACTGTGATGCATGCAGCTATAAAAATTTACGTGAAGGGAAGGACTGGAAATTGAAAGATTAGCCAAAAGACCACATCTTCTGGGATCAACCTGAAAGTGCATTTGAGATGCATTTCACATTGCCTATAAATATTCATGTTGATCATCTTGACTCATTTGTGACATTGCAGCATGCAGAGGCTCAAATTTATCCATTGTTTGACAAAGAAAGTCGGAGAAAAGATTAAGGGCAACAAATGCAAGAGAAGGGAGAAGATGAGAAGTTGTTTAGAAGTCCCACTTGATTAATGCTTATCTTAAAATGTTTATTTATACACTAATAAAAATGTAAGAAAACACAGTACCTGATGAATGAGAACCACACAAGTCATGACCTGTATCCTTTTTTATGATACTTGAATGAAGGATGTAAACTCATTCAAAACCTTATTAAAGCACCATTAGAGGTGTTGGAGAGACAGAGCTACTAGGGTTAATGGATTATAAATATAGCTATGATCTATACTAACATTAAACTACAGTAATGTATTTAATACTGGTATTACTTATGGAAGTGAAAAAATGGTGCTATCTGTGACCACATTCATAGTTTTACCAGCTACCTCTTTCTTAGAAATACTTCCTCTGAAATTGATGAAATAATTCTGAAGGGGAAAATGTTGGTAAGACTTTATGGCAGCCAAGAGACACTACTTACTTCAAAAGTCATTAGCTAAAGGTCATAACTGCATTCACTTTAAATGCCTGGTTTTGATATATTTAGGAATGCTGCTTACCTTCTAAAAGAACCTGTAGCTATCAGACATTATATCTACCCCTATACTTATTTACATTTCAAATTTTAGCAACTTTCTGTTCAAAGCACAGAGTTCCTCTGTAACTATTCATGTCTTCAACAAAAGCTATGCAGGGAAACACAAAATATATCTAAAGTCTCCATGATTTTTTTCCTCAATCGTGGCCANAAAAAAAAAAAAAAAAAAAAAAAAAAAAAAAAAAAAGAAGTAAAACACAAATAGGAAAATAAAGAGAAAACAATACAATTTACCTTGTGTAATGGAGACATTAAACCTGTATTAACAGTGTTGGGACTGGGTTTGATTTAAGTGAACACTGCTTCTTATGTTCCTTAAGGAAAAGCAAATCCCCTCTTGTAGCTAAAGAAGCAAAGAACTTTCTGAAGATAACAGTTATTTTTAACTGTAGTTAATTGTTTGTGGCTTTGATAATTTTTCTACAAATTCGTATCTGAGAGGCTTCGTTAAGCTAGGAAAAAAAGAGTTAATGCACACTACCAGCAAATTTGTTTGAAGATTATTTTTTAATGGCTATTTGAATTTGTCATATATATATAATTAAAGAGCACACAACTCAATTTTCTTTTCTTCTAACAGGTAATCTTTGTTTCTTTCTGTTAAAGTCACTGTGAAAGAGTTTTTGTTTCCCCCTCTAAAGGAAGAAATTCTCTGCTATTGTTAATCCATAACAATATCAGCAGTGACATACCAGAAAGATTCATTAACCTTTTTAGTGAAATTCACATCTCTGCTGATTAAAGCCAAAACAGAGAGAACAAGGGATGTCAATAGAAACATTCACACATCCTTTTTTCCCCAAGTATGTATATATATATATGTGGGTGCTAAAAGGAAATATTCAAAGTTGTTTTTATCAATGCAAGGGAAAATCACACATCTGTCTGTTGTAGATGAACTGACTGGAAACTCTAAGAAAAGAAATATGCAGAAACAAATATGAATTCTTTGTTATAGAAAAACCAAGTACTTCTTGTTGTCCCTCACCTTCCCTAAATCTGTTTTGTTAATACGTGATGAGAGAATTAGTCCTCTTTTTCCCCATATATTTTTTCAGATTTCCCCTATGTACTATAAAGACAGCAAAAAATCTCAGACTCCTTCCTTTCAGTCCATTTGTAGACTGCCTTTAAAAATGTTTATTAGATTAGGGTTATTACACTCTAGCATTACAGTATTTTATCACAGTGTTTTACTTCTTTAATAATTCTAAATAAAATGGAATTGATCTTTTTCACTTATCCTTTCCTTCAGACATGTGGTGTGGATGCTGTTTTACTGGTGTGTGTCAAATGCTAACCTGATTTTCACAACCATAGGCTACCAAACAAAGGCTGTTGCATTTTTCAGGTATTAAAGGCAGAAACACGCAACTTGAGGTTTATTATCCCATGTGGATTTAGATGGGACACAAATACCATCATAAAGGGGCCCATCTTGAGTCAGCACAGCTGGTTTACCTCACTTGCTCTGAAAATTGGTACTGATTAGAGAATTTTAAAATTGGTTTGCAATATGTATTAAAACAAATCAGTATGACCAGATGACATTCACCTAAGAGGTCCAAAGAAACCCAGATATAAAATTGCTGAATTACATGTGTTACAATTGACTTCTCACTCTTATGCCATCTACTGTGAAAGAACAATAACACAATTTTAAAAAATTGAAAAAAAATAAGACTTCAAATAAATCGGATCACAAATTAAGGAACATGACGTTCAGAGAGAGTCTATTAGTGTATATTATATTTATAATCAAAAAAATAAACATAACTGAGGATATTTAACCTCTGAAGAGTAAATTTATGCCTCCCAGATTTGAAAAGTATGAGTTCTTCCAAAGAATCTGTAATCATGTGGAAAGAAGGTTTCCCAAATAACCCATCTTGGATTTTCAAAAACTGTTATAATGTTTTTCAAAGAAACTAAGCTGTCATGTGGAAAAGTCTTGTGGATTAGAACTTGGTGGAAAAGTAAGTAACAAATTACAGTGATAAATGTTAATTTTCCAAACAGAAAAAGAGAGAGGATTCTTAGGGGAGTCTCATATGGGACTGTTTTAGTGACTAAGCATATTCTTAAACAGTTTGTAAAACAGACTGAAATATTACATTAAAAAATGCAAATGATAAAAAAATAGCCTCAGCAATTTAAATTAAAATTGACCATAGTGTTCTGGAAAAATAAACCCACAAAAATTTTGTAATATTGAGCATCAGATTAATAAAATGGAAAATAAAATTCATTGTCAATGCTAAAAACATCCTCAACTATACATACAAATGATGAACTGAATGAATTTCTGTATGGCTCAGGTTTTGAAATTTTCATAGTAATGCATAATCCAAAGGAAAATTGAATGCCAGGAATTTATTGAAAGATAATAGAAAATGAAACAGAAAACCGCAACATTGATGCAAATTCCTGATGCAAATACCTTCTAATTATCATACCTTGTTCTTGTCATTCCATCTCAAAAAAGATGCATTAGAATAGGACAAGAAATGATACAAAAGGCAAGAGGAAGGGTCAAAGAAATTGGAGAGGCTTCTTTCTACACAAACAGAGCCTAAGCTCACTAGAATTTAGCCAAAAACTCCAAAAGAAACACATTACAAACATGGCAAAGAAGATTAACATTGAATAATTTGTCATTGTTTGTCATAATGCCAAAACTGGAGTGCACAAAATGAAATCCTGAGTCATCAAGTTAAAAACAAAGAGTGGAAGTATTTTTTATTTCAAAATAAAAATGCGTATAAGAAAGGTTCACAGATGGGTAATAAATACAGTGGTGAAAAGGTAGCTCTGCAAAACTCATAGGCACAATCTGTACCATGAGGAAAATACCCCATTGAATTTTCTTACCTCATTCTCTTCTCTAAAATAGCCACTTTGTTCATTTTTACAGAGAAGGGACAGTGGGTTAATTTCTCTATGCTGGCCCTTCTGATGCTGTCAGTTCCCTCAGGTCATACATAAGAACAGGAGGAATCTCCCAGACTTATTATAAGCATGGTGAAAGAAAGCTGGTTGGATTTTCCCTTGGAATCCATGCTACATTCGAGGTCCATCCAAACCTGTAAGTTCTCCCCAACAGGACTTAATGGGAATAAAGTCACCATATTAGGAATCAAGAGCATCTGGCAGTGTGCTCAGTACCACAGGTCTCGCCTTTATGACTACTGAACTACAGAATAGATATACAAAGACTAATGGGATCACCCTGAAGAAAGCTGTCAGCCTTTCAAAGAGTAGTGCCAAAAGCTAACTTGAGATCAAGTTTTATTGGCAATTTCTTTAACTTCAGAAATTCCTTCAGAAAGTAACACTATATATAGTTCTTTCTAATTGTATTTTTTAAGTAACTATATTGAATTCAAGATTTGTTGAAAATACTCTTCTTTGCTATTGTAAGGAGGTTGTTACTGTCAAGGAATAGGGGTCAGCTCTAGCCATTAATCCACTTTTCAAAACTCTCATTATCAAGAAACAGGAGTTCAGAAGACAGAATTAGGACAGAATTAGGTCTGTAAAAATCTGTTAGGAAATTTGCAGATTTTTCTTGCAGCACATCATAAAAATAAAAAGTATGAAGCAGTATCTTTGAAAATTTGGAGAATTTTACCTTGCCTCATCTGGTAGGTTTTATACATAGTAAAAAAATCACACAGAGTCAAAAAACCCTACTGTGCAACAAGACAAAGACACAAGAGAAGCCAGTCATTCAGGAATTATAACTATAGATATTTAATAGTAACAGTAACAAATGCCATCTCCTCATACAGCATCTGAGTACTGACCTAAATGTTATTGGCAATGCTAGGTACTAACACAGCTGCTAATGCACCTGCACTAATGAATTACATGAATGAGTGTGGTAGTCCTCCCATTTTGAGGGAGCTGAAATCTGACCCTACTGTCCTTGTTACTCCTCCCCTGGATACCTGATAAAACCCATGACCCCTTCCCTGCCCTCTTCGGCTCTTGGTCCTTGGCTGTCACCTCTCTCCCAGGCCCTGACCTGGGGAGGGGGAAGATAAAGCCAGCTCAAAAGGAGGCTTGTCTCTTCTGTTCCCCTGCCAGCAGCTGAACCTCCCTGGGCACGATGGATGTTGCCACATGCCGCAACAAATGGTGGAGAGAATGTGGGCAACCAGTGAGACACCCCCATAAGTCACCCCCCTGTGGGACCCCCATCTTAAAAAGGAAGACTCAAGAATACCATGGCTGGAGACCAGGTTGAGAGGAACCTTGAGAACATGGGAATAAAAGGCTTACAGGGAGGGAAACAACCAGTAAGGGGACTGGCTGACTGAGATGAAGTGCTAGTGCTAATATCTGCCATCACAAGTCTTTTCATTCTCCATGGGAAGGAGTTTTTAAGAGCTACATGCAGCTAGTCTGCCTGCAAAAAGGATCATGCTGGGTGTGAAAAACAAGGTTCACTTTCTTAGAAGAATTTATAAGTTTAATAAAAAATAAAATATAGACAATTGTGAGACAGCAAATAAAGCAAAAACAGTTTCTCGGCCAAGGGTGTCTGGCCAAGAGTGCCTGGCACCAAGCCAGCCAGCACACCCCTTACTGCTTCAGATTCTTTGTTTTAAGGATCTCTGTGTTACATATTCAACAGACCCTACTGCATCATTCAAACACTCTTTTTGGGTTATCATTTTCAGTTCTGTTTCAATCCCCCCCCAGTCATTTTATCTGGTAGATTCATCTGGGTGGCTCCACCCCATCTGATATCATAGGTCCCATAAACTCTTCTCTCAAGGTTTTGGTTATCTCCATTTGTATAAGGTACTCGATAACAGCTTCACCAGCTTCTGGTCAGCAATCTTCATGCAAGAATGCAGGATGACTCTCCCTATCTTCTGGTTTGGCCAGTTTAGATGTTACAAAGAAAAAAACCTAGTCTTTTACTGTTAGCACTATGTTACAATTAGAAAATATACATTCATCACCTTTCTAAGCTCTGTTAATAAAAAAATATAGTACAGCTTTCCCATATTATACATATAGTATTCATCTCAATATTTTTGAAAAACCAACTTCATAATATGCATTTATAACACTGGGGACTCTTACCAACTTCCCTGACACATCTGCTGCATTTATGGACCATAATGCCCTGCTGGCTACTTATGGACATTTGCATGCAAAGTGTCAGCTCCCTAGACCAGTGATTCTGCCTTCCTGTGAGACCAGGTTTTTCAGTTCCTGTGAAGCTGCCTATATTTTTCCTTACCCTTTGTTCCTAAGAGTGCTGCAAGGAGTGAAAACTGCCAGGATGGTACAGAGCTGCTACCATCTCTCCATCACCCCCTGCGCTTCTCCACCCCATACCTCTTTCCCTGAAGGCAGGACAAGGTTGGAACTGTCCATGAGTGACACGGGCATGCTACCATCCTCCCACCATCCTGTGTCCTCCTTCACTCCCTGTCTTTCCATATCCCCCATTCCCTGCCCGGGAAGGCACTGGCCACGCTTCCCCAGTCTCTCCTACAAAATGGCGTTACCATGTGGTTTTCAGATCCCTTCTTTCCCACCAGAGCCCATCTTTTCCGGTCCCAAGTCTGCCCTTCCCCACACCAACTCTCTGCCTTTCCTGCTGCAGCTGCAGCAGCCCCACCCCAGGCCGGTGTGGCAGAGGAGGTGAGGCAGGGCTGTCCCAGGGGGGCCAAGCCCTCCTGTCCCTGCAGCTGTCCCCACCCCAGGCCCGTGTGGCAGAGGAGGTGAGGCAGGGCTGTCCCAGGGGGCCAAGTTGGAGTCTGCCATGTGCTGCCGCCCTTACCATCGCTGTTTCACCGTTCCTGGCTTCACAGTCATCAATCCAACAGTGACACCCACAACACCAGTACCAAAGCCGAGACCAAGCACTACGAAGCGTGCCCCGCATGAAGAGGAGATCAAACAACTGTGCCCCTTCTGGTCAGAAGATCAAAAGCCAAGGAGATTGAACTATTACCTCATTAAGTGAAAATGTATTCATTTAATTTAGTATCATCATTTCTGTTAATTTATCCTCTGTAATTAAGTTTCAAATGCCTTTCTATTGTTTGTTAATTCAGCTCAATAATGTTCACTTTAGTTTGTAAAAATGGAGATATTGTGGTAGTCCTCCCATTTTGAGGGAGGTGAAATCTGACCCTACTGTCCTTGTTACTCCTCCCCTGAATATCTGATAAAACCCATGACCCTGCCCCGTTCTCTTCGGCTCTGGGCTCTCTGGGTCCTCACTCCTCACCTCTCTCTCCGGCCCCAGCCCAGGGATGGGGGGAATAAAACCAGTATAAAAGGAGGCTCGTCTGGTCTGTTCCCCTGCCGGTAGCTGTGACCTCTCTGAGCACGATGGATACTGTTGCCACACACCGCAACAAACTGGGAAAGCAGACAGTGTGTCTATGGCTGCAGTCTCCACCAGTCAGTCAGAAATGATTCCCACCGCTCCTCTGAGCCCTGGAAGTGCGGCAACAAAAAATTCCACCCATGGCTGCAAAAGAACTACTGCATTGGAAAAACCAGACAAAAAATGGTTTGCAAGTATTTATCTGAAAAAAAAAAAAATTTTTACTACTTTTAGTTATTGCAGACACCATTTCAAATTGAATTTTGCCGACTTAAAAGGCATTATGGCTCAGGGCTCACTTTTAGAAATAAATGCTGAATTTCCACATCTATCAATGGAAGCTGGACACTAGCAAGAACCAGATTTATACTTATCCAGTTTAGAGTCATTATTTTAATTGCTCTGACAAAATCTTGTTCCAGTTAAGCCAACAATAAGTATAATTTTTGACTAGGTAGGACCAACATTCTTCAGAACAGAAGAAAACTCCTTCAGTCCCCCTATTTATCAACTTGTACTACTTTACATGAACATTCGCACGTTCATTCTCACACACTTACAGGAAATGTATGTACCTGTAGTACTCTTCTAGTCTATGCCGGTAGATACTTCCCTGGATATCAAAGGTAGGATTTTTCATACCTAACTCTAGCTATCTCAGATGAGTTCTCTATTCTAACCATTTAAGTAAGAAAAACTTCCAGAATATAAGTCGTAAGAGTTATATTTAAAGTTTACATACCAGACCTCTAAAAGCTGCTTTAAATGTCATTTCATACAACTGACACTTATCCCTGAGTCACCACAGTAGACTTTGAAAAATACTTAAAAATAAGTTACATACTGCACATTTTTTTATAACCAAAATAACCAGAAAGATTGATTTCAGGGAATCAAACCATAGCAGCTGCTTTCCAAGCAAATAAAAAAATCCAAAGCTCTTTGAAGCTGGAAACAGGTATTACAACTTAAATGGGCAAAAATCCATTGGAAAGGCTCCTTTGAAAATGTTTGGAAACCTCCTAAAAGCATATCATAGGAGGTTTACAGTAAGTCCCCTAGAAGGCGGGTACCATTGATTATTGCTACAGTAGCAATTTGTCATTTTTTGATTAGACAAAGACAAAATTTTGCAATTTTGTCGGTACATTTTTGATTCCAATGTTAAATAATATTAGATTTTGGTAGCTCCATTTAAACATTGGTTTCACACTGCAGACAAATAGAATTAAGAATATAATTTATTAGTAGAAAAGATGTGAACAAGTAAGAACACACAAACTGCAATTATGAAAAAGTCAAAATATCCTACTTACTTTTCATTCTATTTATTTGTTAATATCAATTACTAAAGTCATTAATGACTGGGACAAATAATAATTTAAAGATCCAGGAATTTCAGATTTCTAGTAAAGCAAGACTAAAAATTTGAAAGACATCAGGTACTAAAAATTCTGTGAAATATTTCTGATATAATATAGTGGAAACCTAAAATGGTAGGGAAATTAAACTGTACATTTGGCTGCATTGCTTTTCTACTGAAGACAAAGAAATTCTATGTCTTGGAGACAACAGGCTGTCAGTGGCTGTAGATCAGGTACATTTTCATTCAAATGCAAATTTAAAAAAAATACTAATCTCTGTGCAGATGGTCAAGCCTAGCTCTAGCAAAGTTCTTCGCATTGTAAGTTTAAGTGTCTTCCATGAAAAAAGTGAACAATTGATTTTGGGAAGGAAATAGTTTTGTGCATGGATTAACTAAAAGAAAAATGGACAAAACCCAGATCAATTTAACTCAAATACAATCAGACATCTGTTGCACATGACAAGTTGTACCTTCAGTTCCCCTTCCTCTCAGCCAATGCACAGGGTGCCCATAGGTATAGTCACAGCAGAATTCAATGCCAGTGTTCCCCAGATGATTAAGCCCCTCACTTTGGGCATCAACAGAAACATCACAAGCTGACCACCTCGGCAGCTAAATATGGACCATCTTTCTCCATCAGTCCCTCACTCAGTGGTTGTTGCCAAGCACATCTAGAGTAGGTTCTGCTCAAGAATAGCAGTATTGTAAGCTTTCTTTACACCACCTGCCTGAAAAGTGGAAAAATATGCTCAATAGCTTGTGGGTTTAGCTGTAGTAAAAAGATTTGTGAGCCAGTCCTAGACTATGGATAATACCTATTCCTTTATTCCTAGAGGGGTTATTAAAGTGAAATATATACTCAACCCTGAAATCAAGAATGGGAGGCTTCTGTCCATAAAAGATCTTGTCATATAGCATGCACATTTATATAGCTTGGGGTTTGAACTTTCCCACAGAGACACACAGGCACTCTGAGCCTGGGGGAATAGAGTTAAGAGCAGGGATAAGACACTGTGCTCTCTGTGGCCTCTGTGCTAGACAACAGTCCTGAGCACAACTATTACACTGGTCTAGAAGCAGCCACTGTGGAGTATTTGTCACTAAACTATCTGAAGTGTCTCTGGAGCAAAGGGATCACTGTGAAGAAGTGCAGAAGAGCATCTCTGACCAGACAGCTACATGCCCATAAATCTCAGCTGTGCCCATAAGAGCAGAGCATGCCGGACACCTCTGATCACACAGCTGACAGTGGGAAGCATCAATGCCGCTGGCATCACAAGAAGTTTTAAAATACCAGACATGCTCTGAAAAATCCCTATGATCAAGATTTACATTAGAAGGAGGATTCTGTTGGAAATTTAGGTCTACAGTAGCCCCATTTTTAAAATCTGTATTAATGACTTACATATTTAAAGTCCACCTTGGTCCTACTAAAACACTTCTGTATTTGGCTCTGGCCTTTTTCTGCTGCATGTGGATGTGTTGGCTCAGCAGTGTTAACAGGAGTAGAAGGCAGTAAAAGTTTATTTTTGTTTTAAACAGTGTAAGCCAATCTGCCCTAGAACATGCACAGAGAGTTGTTACATTATTTAACAAGGTGCCACTTTTACTTGGTCACTTTTTTTAATAATAACTACATTATGCTGCTAGATGTGCCAACTAACATAAGTTTTCTTTCCTCCAACTAAAGATCACACTTTCTTTGCCAGAACATGGCATTATTTATATCTAGTAAGAACTTTTATGAACTAGATAGTGTTGCCAAGCACTTACTCTTTTGCTGCAGATGGTTATGCTAGGGCAGAATTACTCTTTTTAAAGTTACTTCTATACTTTAAAATATACATTAACAAGAGAATACATATTAGAAATAAACCACAAATATAGTTCCAATGCTGTGGTTGTCCAGTTCAGAAGGGAAATATAAAGGCTTATTCAGACTTGCTTGAATGCTTCCACAACAGAGTTAGAGTGCTCATTTCTTTAAAGGCAAAACCAAACCCATGAAGATTAGTAATTAAGGGACTGGCGTCCTAAACCTGAAAGCTCTAAGACCCATGCTAAATGACTAACAGCCTGTTTGGCACTTTTCTTCACCCAGATATATGGAGAAATTTACATTCCTGTTTCAACCAGCAGAGAGAAACAAAATATTATCATTGACAAATTTGCTCCTATTGCAAGTGAGAAGCAACACAGGCATCCAACATATGTGCCTTTACACATTTTGTCCAAACTGGCAAATCTGTTTAGTTGGGAAGGGAGCAGACTGGGTTGAAGAACAACTTAGAGTGACAGTAGGAGGATACAATTCCAGCATTACAGCATTCAAAAAGCACTCCTCAAAGGGCAGAGGAAACTTGCATGGCTAAGGAATGGCAGCATCTGTAACCAACAGCATGTACAACAAGCATTATATAGAGCTGCTTTCAATTCCCCAGCTCAAATGAGCAAAACCTGATTCATAACAGAGGCAGCCTGTAGCATGAATCTGGGGTAAGGTATAACCTCAGACCTCTGCTTCTGCATGCAGTGAGAAGCCTTTCAGTTCTCTTCTAGATTGAAGCTCTGCTTAACATCATGAAGAAAGCATGATTGCAGGAACCATGTGCCATTTTTCTCATACCATAGACAGTGTTAAAAAGGAGGCACAGTGGAATGTAAAACAGTGTAAATACTTAGGCATGTTTGTGTGATTCCCCCTTGAAGTTGTCGACTGGTTTAATGTTCTGGCTGCTTCTCTAACAATAAAAAGTGTATGGGAAATGTAGCTGAATTTATGGAACATGTCTTGTGGCATTGAAAATGTCTTTAGTAAAGGGCCTTCTAATTTCTGTTTTGAATTATGATAATTGATAGGCATTTGTGAAGGAGAACAACTGGGGCTCAAACTGGGCATTAGAAAACACCCGTCCTGGGAACACAAGGTAACAATCACAGAGGTTGTAGGATCTCCATCCCTGGAGGTTTGTCAAAAACATTTGGGGACTTCCAAGCTTCAGCTAGGCAAAGTCAAGGCTGATCTGATCTAATTTTGGCAATAGCCTTTCTGTGATTAGGCTATTGCTAACAGCTAATAAATACAGTATTTGTTTTAAGTATTTTTCAGAGACTCTTGAAGCATGACTAAGACTCACCAAGCACTTAATAAGGTCTTATTGCTCTGCAAGTGAAAGAGTAGCAGCAACTGTTTCCTAATGTTCTTGGCTCTCTCTGGTAAGAGTGCTCAGCACACAGAGTACAGCCTGTAGATACTATCAAACTCAGTCTTGAAAAATAAAATAAATCTTGTCTCCCTGCATGTTTCTTTGAATCTGTTAGTAACTATACCCTTTCTTTGGCTGCTTTTTGTATCTTCTCCATCCTAACTGATATTTTGCATGCAATACAACATCATTTCCAATTTGAATCCTTGATCAGGTCTGCTTGTCCACTGATATCACGTTCAAGCTGCTTACATTCCTCCTTACCTATACTACACTATCCATACTTACCTATTAATTCTTCCCTTGCTCTTCTTGATCCCAAAGGTATACCCTTTCCTTCCTGCTACTTCTATCAGTTAAGAACAAAAAAAGGTTTATTATTTGTTTTATGCTTCTGCCTTCTTTATTAGTACATATTAGTTTAATCCCTGTTTTGTTTTGGGGTTTTTCTTCTTCCATTACATAGTTACATTCTTCAGGGATGGAGCTATTTTGAAATCAATGCACTTTAGTTTTTTTCTATTTGTGACTCAGGATTAGCACAGTAGAGCCTGTCAGGACAGAAATAACCCTTAGATTACTCCTTCTTTGTCAGCTATTCTCACAGAAGCATATGCAATTGTCAACTAATACTTAGAATTTTTCCCTATACTCATGTTTCTATATCATCTCAGATATATCTGACCATGACTTTTATGTTTGTCTTAACAGTTAGTTATATTTAGACCCAAATATTACATTAAACATAAAATCTAGACTATTTGGATATTCTACTTGAATCTGATATGTTTCATATAAATGAAACTGTTTCAGATTTTAAGCACTTTGGGAAACACATTGTATTATGTTTTAATCAAACATGGATCACACTTTTGGTACTCTGTAACTTCAAAAATTATTTCACCTTTAGTAGGACTTGTCCTTCAATCTCATCTATTCCTGGATTTGAAGGGAGAGAAACATACTGTACACTTAGACTGTTAAGGCACCATGCTTGACAAACATAAGCTTTTAAGAACAAAATCCACCTCGGTTTAAGCAGCATTCCTAAACCTGCCAACTGTTTATTTGAATCAAAACCAAATTTTTCAACCAGTCTTCTTTTAGCCAGAAGCCATTAGCTTTCTAAAGACCACCACAGCACTGAAAATTATAAACTCTCTGATCAGCTGTCAGATGCCAGCTGCCAGCTCAGTGCATGCTAGAAGACAACTAGAAACTCTACATCTAGTTTAAGGCAGTTTCAAGCCTTCAAATTGCTGAGTAGCTCCAGCAGGGGTTTCTTCCTCTAAACCTTCCTCCTTCAGGGGAGACATTTTCCTGGGACTTCATAGCTATACAGTCAAAAGTCTTGAACTGTAGAAAGCATTTCTTTTATATGTCAAATCAGTTTCATCTAGATGCAGTTTGTTTGCTTCTAGAATCAACTATCCACTTACATTAAATCCATTTTATTAATAGGGAGCGGTTTAGGACTTGATTTATAACACTGTGTTTTAATGCTTCTCCAAGCAGAAGGTTTTCCCTTGAACAAAGATAAAGCTTTAAGTCACAGCGCAGTGTTGGGAGAATATAATCATTTTCCCATTTTCTTTTATCAGTGCAAATCAAGGAACCCAAATAATTTCTACATCCTTCTTAAACTGTAAATGGAAAAATGTATTCAGGGACAGATGGAATTCTCTATCCACATGGACTTTTTGTCTCATCTCAGCTGCAAGCTGTTCAAGCCACTTTCCAGTAAGACCATTAGACCTCTCAGCTGGCACAGCTTTCACTTATCTTGTGCATTCTCTAGTCCTGTTCCAACGACTCTGGTCTATTATTTAATTTGGCAGAGAAACACATTCAACTGTCCCAAATATATTTTCTGGCCCCCTGAGTTTTATTAGCTGCCAAAATATCAGTATAACCCACAGCAAAGGACGTAAGAAAGACTTTCTGTATTAATGTGTCTTCATTAATCCACTGGAGAAAGTTTTCTTGTTTCTTTCTTAAAAGGTGAATTGTGTCCCACTATAACACCCATTTCTTGTTTCAAAAAGCTGACCTAAGAGATTGTGACATATAACACCTTTAGGAAGTGGCAGTTCCCAGGAAACAGGAGGCATTTCTGGAACACAGAAGCAAGGACTCTATCAACANTTCTCATAATCTTAGTTGTGCTAAGAGATCTGACTACATATTATTTTGTAGTTGTACACTGATCAAATATCTGCCTCTTCATTTCCCACCAGGCTTCCTTGTAAAATTGATCTAATATGGCAGTATCTCAGTAAAGGGAAGAATTTAGCTGAAAACATTGCACAGCAAAGCATTTTTAAACAATACCATTCCATCAGCTCAAATAATGACCAACACTAGACTTTTCATTAGAATTTATTTTTGTTGCATGAATATAAGGTGGTACATAATATAAATACTGATTTTCTTTAGAAAATATTATGGATTTTAAATGCTGTACTCACAGATGTTTTCTCACCCCTTGGGGAGCTACAAAATAACATCAGGTTAACAACAATGTACAATAAAAACATACATTAATTCAACAAGAATGTACAACAGCATACATTAATTCATGCATGACATTTTGCACCTGTGAAGATACTTTCTACAGAAATTTTAGTATATATATTTTATCTTGAATTTTTAACACTTTGGTTTATTAAAAAAAAAAAAAGCACACAAAAAAAAATTTAGGCTGTTTCACTTACAATGTTTACTCAATTGCTTCTGTTTGCATACAGCTAACTTTTCTGGAAAACTAAGCACTTAAAACACATCAGTTTAAATATTACAGACTGTTATGCCAGCAGAGCTAGAAGACTTTGTCAATTTCTATCAGCATGTTTCCTGAATATGGAATCATATATTTATGAGACAAACATATTTTGACTCTGAACTGTGGGTTGCTGCTATCCAGCATATTGCTCCATATATATATTAATATTAGACAGGAAAAGAAAGTATTGTGACATCTGGTAAAACCAAAACACAAGTGAATCTCTCTTAGAAACAGAGACTCCGTGCTTCTGCCAAGGCAATATCAAAATCTGTTGTGCTGTTTCTAAGGATAATAGTAAGAGCATCCTTGTTGTGATAGAAAACAACATCTTACTGGCTTAATAGAAGAAATAAATTACGATCAACAAAGTAGCAAAAATAACAGATCTATTTTCAAAAGGTAGCTAATGCTAACTTCTTAGCTACCTGCAGTCCTTGTTCCAAACCATAATTAGAAAGTCTTATCAGAAGCTCCGTAAATTAGCACTGAAACTAATTTGGTCACATGACGTATAATGCACAGTGACTAGTTTAGACTGGTAAGGTACGCTAGCAGTCAGCAAAGCATTGCTAATGCACATGCTCACTATGCTGATGCGCAGCAAGCTCCGTTCTTCCCACTCTCACATACAAAGATGAAAGCAATTTTCACTGGTTTAATTGACATTTAATTGTGAAGATTTTTCCCTACAAAGTCATTTGCCACTATATGACACTAAAGGTCAAACAGGCTGAGCATTGACACCATTGCACTGATAGTGTCTGCCTTCATGTCCAGAAGATGCACATCTTTTGAGGTGGAGGCAAGAAGTCACACGTCTATTGTACGTGGCTATTAAATGGATGGAAGTGGCCACATACGCTTAATCATAAAGGTCACAATGTCTGGAGATGATTTAGGGATTGATTGAATCCTCCTAAGGTATAAGAAAATGAATTAACTCAATCATATCAGGAATTCCTGTAGGTTCACAGTTTCTGAAGGAAATTGTGCCACTGGGATGGAAAGAAGTATAAGAAAGGTTTAAATGAGACAGAAGTTAACTCATCTGAAGTTTGATTTTGACCACAAAGGTGTAAAAATATATGTAAAAGATGGATATGTAAAATTTTCCAGCATAATAAAGTCAAAAGGAAGATGGTTTAAAGTCCTGATATGGGTCATATTGCTGCTGAGATAAAAAACTCTGCTCGTTTTCAGGTGAGGGACAGTTGACAGGAGGGGAGAATGTAGCATACTTCATATGCTAGATTTTCTCAGTTCCTCAAAGTTCTTCTTCTTTCTGTTTTATGGGAAACCATTTACTCTGTCTTCAAATTGGATTGTACCTAGCTGTCCTAACCATCGTGCAGAGAGTGATAGCAAACTGCATTGTCCAAGGAGAGCTCTGAAGTCTCTTATGTTAAGGAGGTAAAATCCTGTCAGTGCCATTTCCTTTGAATAAGATACAACATTCTTCAGAAACACATGGTTTGGTATTTCTAATATGTCGCCACACCAATAAGAGCTTTGGCTGGGTAAGAGCATTTGGTTGCTTCCCAGAGAAGGTTAGATATGCCCCCAAAGAAAGGAATCTGTGGCCAGTGGTTTTTTCTGTGTCAGGTCTTCAGTTTTCTTTAACCTATGCATGAGGTACTCCTCTCAGAAAAGTTTTTTTTGTTGGAATTTAGAATTTAGAACATTTTTTCTGTAGTTCTATGTAACTCAAAGCTAAGACAAGCAATGTTAACACCACCACTAATACTTCCTATGTTCAAACTTCTATATAATTTGGGGATAGCTACATGAAAATGCAATAGACAGTGGAAGTCTGAAAAATAGCTATCAATTTTTTAATTCTACCAACAGTTTGAAAAAAAACCCTCCTATGAATTTTTCTCAACTAAGCTGACTGCTTAGGATATATTTTTCATAGGTATAAAACTCCATGTTTGCCAAAGAGTCTATGCATGGAGAGTGAAGCGCTACGAGGCATCATTCAATATTAGCTACTACTCTACTGATTTGTTTACATTTCACCAGAAAAGACCAGCATTAAAAAATACTGTGATTTATGTCAGTCATTCTGGCTTTCGGTGGTTGGCCTTGGTAATAATTTAAATACAGCTTAAACAAGCAAATTCACTTTAGCAACGTGGAAGGCAAGTTCTATAGAGACATACTTTGTTATTTGTGCCAGAGACAAATATGCAGGTTATTTCCTCCATTTCCTTCATAAGAGTGCTAAAGTATGTCTTACAAGAAAGAGAAGCCAATCAAGCATGAGTCTGTCTGTAGTTAAAGCAGAAAAGGATAAGGTTTTCTTTTATAGGGTAGCACAATATTCAGTACTACAGATATCCATTGCACTCATATTAACTTCCTCTTCAAGCTGATTCCTGCAGGCTGTTCTGCCTCCCTGCACTTTGGTGATGAAACTCTGCCCTTGACTCTTGGTCAGGTGAAACACAGACAGACTACTTTTTACTCTGATAATACCAGTGGTTGTGTGTTAAATGAGGAGACAGGAATAGAACTTTAATGGATGCACCCAAATCATTACTTACAGAACAGCACATGTAGAAAGGAGACGAAACAAGTGCCAAACATCCAAATAATGACACTATTCACACAAGCTAAAGAGGAGAAAAGACTCACCACATCCAGAACTAGAGAGGGAACTGTGACAAGGAATATTAGCAAGGAATAAATGTGTCAATGAGAAGCTGCCTTCCTTACTGTTATGTAAAGGTTAAAGATATTGATAATCCAGAAGTGAACTGTATTTGCTGAAAAATCATTACAGTGAACTGTATTTGCTGGAAAATCATTTCACTCAAAAGTGTTGGCCAGTGGGGAACTGGGAAGGGAAATGCTTTGGAAAAGTAAAACTAAAAACTATAAAGTTACCAAGATCTAGCTCCTTTGATTAAGGATTTCTTTCTTTCCTGTTTTAAAGATTTTGCTTTCAAAGTCAAGCAAGTTTGGAAAGTACAGAAAACTCTCAAAAAATCATTTTAATTTGGGAAAAAATAAGGAAAGGAAAGGAAAGATCTTTAGCTTCTGTCCAAATGGAATTAAAGATGCAAAGTGTCTGTATGTATAGCTAAATCTTTCATTACAGTGCTTTGGCACAGGACATTTTATGTAATAAGGGTTATTTGGAGCTTTTATGGCATTTGGCTTTGTTTCATCTAGCAGAGATATCAAGATTGCACCTGATTATGTTATTCAACAAATTATTTGGCTTTGGTAAAGAGAAGAGTAATCACAGCTAAACAAACTTCATATTCAGCACCTAAAAGGCATATTTTCATCCTATTTAGAGAAAAAAAAAGTAAACATTGTGGTTGCTTCTCATCATGCCTCTCCTCTTAGGAGACATTGGTATAGCAATCGACAGCTGAGAAGTGCCTTCTGGCATATCTAACCAGCTTCACCAACCCTGCCTGCAAAGCCTGTGGATCCAAACCCTATCTCCTGTCTGACACTTCTAGTGTGTACTGCAGCCATGTGTTGGCCTTCATCTGAATAACTTGTGGTGTTTTGTGCCTTTTCAATCACTGCTCCAATTGCCACCAGTCTGTCAACTAAAACTGGTTCAAAGAGTGTCAGCTTAAGGAAATGTGACACCAATAACTTGCCATAAACTTTCAGGATCAGATCAGGCAAATAAATGTTCTCAAACAAATGCAGAGAAATGCATTTCCTCTGTGCAAAATAGTATCAATGACATGTCAGTGTCTGTTGCTAGATTAAGGAACCATGTGTTTTCTTTCCTTCCCAGCATAATGAGGTCATACCTTCATTGCAGAGAGTTTGGTAGATACCTATTTTTAGATGCATTTTCACAATTGCATGTGTGACAATTACAAGCAAAATAGAACCTAAGGTGGTACTGCCTTCAAGGCACCTCAACAATTATCTCAGGGTAGCAGAGGTAAAAGATGTAATAGAAAAATAGGAAAGAAAATGCTATTTTACATCTCTGGAAAGAAATAACAGTTCATTTTCGCACGTTTTAGATCCTGTGATTATAGAAGTCATTTATATTGTTAAGTTTCAGGAAGTAGTCAGATGGTCAGCTTTCAGGGGAGCTTAGAAACAGCTGCTCTTGTCTTTGACTTACAATGTTATGTCTGGCCTTACTTTCTATAACTCCAGAACTGGCTCAGTCAGAAGCTACAGAAGCTGTATGCTGTCAGAAGCTGGCAGGGTGTGCCTGCCAGCAGAGTATCCCATGTAGGAAAGCCACCATGAAGAATATCTGACAAGTACTGCTAGCTCAGTGTATCTGTCAGCTTCCATATATATACACTATGGCAAGGATTTAATATTTAATTAATCTGAAGAAATATTGCACAAGAGGCACAGAAAGAGAGAAGAAAAGACTCCAAGAGGACAGGCAAAGATCTTTATGAATATGTGGAATCCTACTAACAGTTTTTCAGATTGGGAAAGTTTTGACAGCCAATTCTCTGAAATGATACAAAGTCCACTATAACATACATAAAATCAGTAACAGTCTGTACTGCCTGTAAATACTTTTCATGTGTACTGAGTCTATTTGGTCTAAACTGGAAAACAGAGCTTTGTTATGGATATAAATATTATGGTCTAAACTGGAAAACAGAGCTTTGTTATGGATATAGATATTAATTTATATATGTGTTTGTGTACTAATTTATATACATACATAACATAATACAAAATTTCCTAGTCATTGTTAGTACAAAACTGTCCATATAACTGCGTATAGCTATGAATACATAAGATCTCTGCATATATACACAACAATGTAATGAAATATTGCAGCCAAACACTTTGTATTTCAGATTACTGTTATTTACAACTATTGTTCAATGAATTAAGCCTCAGAAAGAACTTCACACACTTTCATGAGACTTTTCCGACCACTCACTGCAGTATACTTTCTAGTTTTTCAAACTCTTAAGGTCTATACAGGTGTCTGTTCTGCTTTTCCATCCACTCTGGGGTCTTCTTCAGTGCCCCAAAAATCAGTTTTACCTTCAATTTAAGTATTTGATTATATTTCTCTTTTGTCCATCATACTACACTGTTAGGGGGACAAGGCAGCTGGTTTTTGTTCAAGTACATTTTACATTGAAGACCTCAATTCTAGGACAACCAATAATCACTGTACATTTAGCTCAGTATCTCCTTATGATTGTAACCAAAAGAAAACCTTACAGAATCCTTTTTTAATATATTTCATATTGGGTTGAAAGAAATAGTTTGGAAATTATTGAAGCCAGTTGTTCCTGCCATGTCCAGCACATTTCGTTTTCAGGTACTTGTGATGAAATGAAACAAAAAGCACAAAATAAAGTATGGGAAGAAAGGAAGACTAATGCTTTTGAGCAATAGCTCACTACTCAGAATAGAGGGGGTGAGGGGAAACGATTCAATTCACCTTTTTCTTCAAATCCTACCTTTCAGTGTCTGATAGGGCTACACCATGGGTGGTTGTTCCAGAGGAAAATGTTCTCGAGCTCTTCTATTCATGCTGTTCCAATGTGTATGAAAGGCATTCATGGAGAACCATACTGACACATCTCAGGAGAGTCACTGTGAGAGCAAGAGATGTGATGTCTTTCACTGGGTGACACAGAGAGAACACCTACACAGGCACATCTAAAGAGGCACAAGAAAGAGAGCAAGAGGCAGGGCGCAGAGCACTAGACCCTGAAGAAAGAATACCCACATCCATGGGTCTGCCTCTTTCCTGCATGTACACTGCAATGTTCACTGTCTGCATGCCAGGGCTTGGAGTGGGGAAAGAGACAGTGCTGATGGTACTCCCAGAGCTGATCACCAGCATTTTCTGTTTACCCAGTACACATGCTCTGGAAGTGGAGGATACAATACTTTCTCTCCAACTTCCACATATGCCTTACCTATCAGTGGTTGTCTGCAAAACTTCTGAGATCCTTCTAGGGAAGCTCCTGGCATTCTCTTCCAGAAGGAGCATCTGCAGGCCAGCAAGCTCATTAACTGCTTACAATGACAGTATGAGAAGCCAAGGTGATTTTGTCTGCCCACATCTGAACACCTGTGATTTAAATATACCCATCTGAGCTGTCCATTCTAGGCTTCCATTATAACCAAAAGACATAAACAGTCATACATAGGGCACAGTTTACCTTATTTATTTCATGCTTGAGTGTGTCTAAAATAATAAGATTAATTCAGTCTATCTAAAGTTACATCTCTTCCTGAATATAAAGGGAATTCAGGTGCCTAGTGCAATACACAAACCTTTTTACAAAGCTGGAGAGATGATTTTTATCTCATTCAAAATACACACTAGTCCTTTGAGGTGCTAGCAGCCCTGAAAACAATGACCAACTACCATTTAGAGGACCACTCACTGAGCCTTTCTCTCTCCTAACCTGAAAAGTGGACACTGAAAGGCTGAGGATAAAGCTCAGATTTTCATGTTAGCACAGTTACCTTTTACACTGTGATTCAAATTCTGGAGGGCTTGTTTTCATCTGTTGTACTTAACCAGCCACATAGTCCCAAATAGTGGTTTTATGGAAACAGGTCAGAGAAGATGGATGATTTTTCAAACCTAATTCTCCCCTAACACTGGTGTTAATATGAAATCTGATATGATCTGCTCATAAAGCACTTTTTTGGGATGTAGTTGTTGTATTCAAGCACTCACCCACTACCATGAGCCTAATTTTGTAAAATGTCATAAAAGTAATATAGTGTAGGTAAAAGCCCAGACAGGGCTGGGTAAAGGGTAAATGTTTACCAGTCCATTACTTTGACCAGCCCTTGCTCCACTACTCACCCTGTAGCTATATACATTCTGCAGACCTCAGGGTAACACCCACACTTCAGGGAGGGTGTTAAAGAATTTACCTGACAAAACAAGTGAGTATGGGTTGAAAGCAGACTGAGGCACAGAAGTGTTGTGAGAAGCCAATCCAGTGAATGAGAAAGACCTGACTGGGAAAGTGTGGAAGTTGAGGCAGACACTGCACTCAAAGTGCATCATTAGAAATATCAGAAGGCTCCAAGCATCAGCACCTCATTGTCCAAAAGTCTCCAATACCTTATCTCTGTAGCCTCCCAAGGGCAGCTCCACACAGCTCTGGCTCTTTCCCTCTTCCTTCTCTAGTTCTGTCCAGCTCCTTCCTGTCCCTATCACGGCCACCTAACCCTGTCTGTCCAATGTAGGGCACCTTACCTTTCTGTCCCTTAGCACAACCTCCTGTCCTTCCTCCTCACAGCACAGCCAGCAAACTCCAACTGACTCCCTCCCAGCTATGGGTGTGATAAGGAGTGAGTTAGCTGGGAGGGAAAAGCTGTTCCCACTCTTGGATAATTAACACAGCTGCAATACATTAAGGGTAAGATTGTCTTCAGCACCATCTCCATCTGTCTCCCCACAGGAAAGGGACCTCTTTGAATCCAGTTCTGAAGAGCAAGTTGGTAATGGCTTGGTAAGACTGGTAAAGATATCAGTCTAAATAGAAAAATACCTCAGATGTACCGAAGGCATGTACAAAGATTAAAAAA
>WEIU01000706.1:1775-14068 GCA_013389925.1 Aegithalos caudatus | reverse complement strand
TTTTTTTTTTTTTTGGCAGCTGTGCTCCAGAACATTTTTGGCATGAATACTTACTTCTTGGCAGTAATGCAAGCTTTTATTACACTATATATTTTATTTATTTTCAATTGTTCTGGTTTACTATATAAATGTGTCTCTTCCAGTTTTCTTTCAGTGAAGTACAGTCAAAATGCTTAATTTCTTGCATTAATAGACAAGGAATTTCCATGCACATGCTTTTCTTGCATTCAAAGGTCTACACATTTATCTATTGCAAGTGTTTTTGCTCAGAAAATGTGGGAAACAAAACCATGAGAACAGTTTTTTTTTTTCTCAAATAAATTCATTTATTTAATAAGCTTTCTATCTTTGATTTTGTCAATGTATTTGGGAACGTATATTATGGGGAAAAATAGTCCTATTTCCTCTTATCTGGGGCAATTGATTGGCAATTGATTTAGAAAATCAAAAAAGGTGCTCCATAGTGTCAGGTTTGCTGATCGTATAGGAAAGTAGATCAGTAAATATTAGAAAATTAAGAAAACAGTAAGTGACATATATAACTACATTGTCACTAGTAGTGTGTTTTGTGTTCATATGCCATATTGTCCAATGGCAGAAGCATATAGCGTGTTTCTGGACAATGTACGCAATATCTGTGCAGTAACACATTGTAATAAGTCAAAACTACCACCTCTCTATATTAAAACAGCGATAGTAACATTTTTTGACAAATGCATATTGGAAGTTTTTCTTTTCTTGTTAATTGGCAGTTCCCCAGAGTTTATTGAAAACTATCTCAAGTCTGGGTTTGTTACGCCTTTTTCCTTATTTTTCTTCCTGCCATTGTGACTTTGCATCACCATTGTCCGAATTGCATTCAGTCATTTTCAGTTACTCTGTAGTGTGGAGAATAACTCTCTTCTGTTGCATCCTTTACGTTCTCTATCAAATTATCTGCTCATTCCATGAATCTACTGAATAGCTTCAAAATTCCTCTCCCAACAAAAATTAATTTAGCCCCCTTGTAAAACCACTCAGCTCCCAGATTCAGAGAATTTTGTTCCTTCTTTATCAAAAGTTTCATCCACCTTGACTCACTTCACTGTCCTGGGGTGACTCAATGGCTCACTATAACACTTAGTCTGATATACTTTTCATCTTTTGCTGTCTTGTCTCAGATGTCTTTTGGTTCAACAGCATACTGGATTTCAGAGCAGATATATCTTTGAGCTAGATCAGCATTTTTCGGTTTCTGACCTCTTACATTAATATAAATATTGATTTTATTGTTTTAAGTTTGTATGGTTTAATATTTTATATTCATATTACCTATTAAAGATGATATAAAAATACATATTTAACATCTATTATTGTATTTTATTAAATTTGCTAGCACTAATATCATATGGCTTGTGTATCATGAACTATGCATTTCTATTATATCATGAAATGTGTATGTATCAAGTAAGTCATACTGTTGATCAAATAGTAAGGCTCCCAAATCTATCCATTTATATGCCCTAATTCTTGTGTTAAGATATCTAACATAATCAACAAACTGATTTTTCTATTGCTTGTGGTTTCATTTGTTTAGTTTTTATCATGTGTAGAACAACTAGATGCCATTCATTTTTTTTTTCCTAAAGTTTGGAGCACTGTAAGTTCTTATAAGCTTCTCACTTTAATAGTGGACATATTTCATTCCCAGTCAGCAACTGTGTATTCAAACCTGAATTTAAACCATCCTTATTATGAGACAGATACACCTTTTAATTAGCCTATCAGTCCAATAACAAAAGTGAAAATCCAAAGATAATACAAGAAGGTATTTAAATAATTTAATTTAAAAAAAAAATAGATAATCAACTATATTGTCAGAAACAAAGTTTTACTCTTGAGAAAAGAGACACTGATTTATTTAAATTGAGTATTAATTTAGTAATTTAGAAATTGAAAATATTAGTTTATACAGACCTCCGTGGTATATGTCTGAGAGATCATAAGGGGAAATGTTAGGGGTTGAAATTGGAAGAATTAATTTTAACCATTAAAAATACTTGTGTGATAAAATCTATTTGTATTTAAATGTAATTATCAGTGTAAACTCTTCTGATAATCAATATAGAAAAATAATCACTTCTACAGACTATGTCTTTCAATCCTAAGACATGAAGGCATCATGATTTAGTCTCTCAAACTGCCTTAACTTCAGAAGTAAAAAGTAAGATGAGCAGCTCAGGCTGCATCCTAGCCTTTAGACAGCTAAAATTAGGTAAGATTAGTCTGGCCTAGTTAACAATAGTTGGAACAAAGGAAATTAAAAGACTCAGGTGTTCTTCAACAGGAGAAATAATAACTAGGGAAAGAAATTGGAGGCTGTATGAAAAAAATGTGATAAACAAAGCAGTATAATAAAAATACAACTTTCCATAAGAGAAAACAAGTGCAGATTCAGATGAGGAAATTTGGGTCAAAAATCAAGAGCCAAGAGGTGGCGAGAGCAAGGCAGTTTGTACATGAGTGAAATGAAGGACAAAGTTAGAAAAGTTGAGGTGTCAACATTGGCTAAATCAGTGATAGGTTGGAGGCAGTAATAGGTTTCTATGCAAAAGTGAGAAGCACAATAGGGACAGGAGTCTGTCTACAAGGGAACCAGGACCTGGTTTAGTTTAAGAGAAGGGACAGAAAAGACAATAGAATTAAGGAGGACAGAGAAGTAGTGAGGAACCATGGAAAAATTTCAAAAGCTTGAAAAAATGAAACCTAAGTGAGGACTAATAGCAAAAACAATCAAGTGGCATGAAGAGATTAGAGGTTTTGTAAAGATGGACAATGCCAAGTACATATGGAGAGACTGAAAAATACTATGAGAACAGTCTGTGGGATAGACAGGGGACATTGGTCATTGGGTAACTGAGAAACATCCTCTTAGGGAAAATAAAGACATCTGTGTTTCAGTATCAAGAGCAGTCTAGTAGTTAAAGCCATCAGAAAAGAGTTGCCACCATTTCCAGAAAAATAAAATTGCTTATTTTTCAGCTGAAAATGAAAGTATTTTAGCAAAGATATTTTGTTGTTCAAGACTTCCACAGTCCACACAAAATAATTGCAAATGATAAAATGTTTTGATTATAAATGCAATTCAGAGTGATTTACTACTGAAAAACAGTAATAAAGAGATGGTTGTCAAAACAAACACTGTTATCTGCTCCTATAATTTTACTTGTTATTCTCATAGTACAGTACTAATTAATTAACAATATTTCCCTTCCCCTCCTCTCTTCTGTTAAAAAATGGTAAGATAGCTGAGACATATTGTGCCCTCAACTACCTTTTAATAAATGGTTTAAGATGTGCTACTGCAATTAGGGAAAACTTATGGGAAGCTAAATAACATGAACCTCAGTGACACAAATATTGTTACATCTAGAAAAGGTAAAATACAACAAATCAGAGATAATATATTTATTTTCCAATAAACTGAAGGAGTTTTCTAACATAAATGCCAAAGTAGAAAGACATTAAGCCTTTTTTCTTTCTATTGATGAGGCTACAGGATTAATCTCTTGACTATTAATTCTGAAAATAATCTGTATGGAGAAGATATTTCAAAGGTACAAATTAGATTTCAGGAGTTTTATTGATCTTAATAGAAAGTGAGTACAAAGGTTCTTTGAAAAATCTCCCCATCTCTGTATGCATATGTCTATATGCAAATGCATTTATTCTAGTGTGTGGATATATGCATGTATGTGTGAATGTGTGTATATGTATATATTTATATGTTTGTATCTATAAGCTACATTCAAATGGCTATAGAAAATCAATATCCCCATTAATCTGGAAAATTATTGTTAGAGTGGAATAGAAGATTCACTTTTTCCTTTTAACCTTGAGTTGAAGTAACATAGATCTAAAAGCAAGAACAAGGACATCTTAAGCCATAAACTTCAAAATATTTAATTAATAGTAATAAAAGTAATAGGTAAATGACTGTCATCCATCATGAGCAGAAGATCAAGTTTGCACCCTAGATCATATCCATTTGGAAAGCAACTTTGGACAGAATCAGTTTAGGTTACAAGAAATTTAGCCAGACAACTACTTGCATAACTAATTTGGCATGCATTGTGTTTGTAATTTTGTACATATTGTGATTGGATTTTCAGCACTTTTTGGCAATATGCCATTGAAGTCTCTATGTAATAACTCAATACCTGGGCAAGAAATGGAGACAGATATTAAGATTTTTCTTGCTAGTACAATGTTGTTTCTAGGTAAAGTTTTCAGAAAGCTGTCAGGGTAATTGCTCCTGTTCAGAGGGATAGGACTTGAAATTATTTCCTCTCCAATGCAGCAAATAAAAGTTCTTAATTAACATTTATATCTAGTCTAAAATAACATTTCTTTCTCTGCTTAGCTTGTGGCTCTATTAATATTTGGCAGTAAAGTGATGTGATTTCACAATTATTTCATTTCAAGAAGTCCATTTAACTAAGAGTATAAATCTTTAACATGGACACTTGACATTCATACTACTTCTGAGTACTAAAGAGAAAATAAAAAAAACACTGGATGCAGGAATTAGGAAATTGGATTTCAGATTGTGTAACAGAAGTAACTTCAGGTCCCTCAGCCACTGATGTCTTCAAAAAGTACTGAGAGAACAGTCCTAAAAGAAAAAATGTTTCTATTGTCTGCTGTCCTATTTTTTATGCAGCATAATTGAACAAAATGGTCTAAAATGAAAACCAACTATTCCTAGAGAGCAGAAAAGAAGCATATTAGACTCCCTTCAGAAGAAGACTTTAATGACTTTAAAAGAAATTTTAATATCACAAGTAGTGATATGGTTACAATTAAATGTTCCACACCCAACCTCCCCTCCAGTGGACTGTCAGGTTTTGAGATGAATGATGATTTCAAGTTCCTGAAAAACTCGACATTTTCTACTTTTTTTTGCTACAACTTAAGTAAGAAAGAATATTCAATCTGGGTGAACTCAGTAACTTATTTACATGGAAAGACTTATATTTTTGTGGGATTTGCATGTGTTTTGATCAACTGATTTTTATGCTGCTCTCTTTGGACTCTGTTACATATTGTATTTTAGAAAGCCTTGAGAAATTTGTTACCAACACAAGCCAGAGACAATCTAAACTGCTTGTGTTGTGTTAAATAAACATTTGATAAAATTACTCAGGCATTAATAAATTCACCTTCAATGATCTGTGGTGATATAAGAGCAAAAATTACAGATATTACAAAAATACATATTTTGCGAGAATTATGAAGGATGAATTTTTTAATTGTTTGAAATATTCCTGTCCAAATGGCATGAACAATTTTAGCTAAAGACACTTAAATATACAGCGTTCTGATGATAAAGTCTGATGATAATATTGTTCAGAAAAATAAAAATTTGATATGACCAAAGTGGCATTGTGTATTCCCTGCTTTAAATATAACCACTTAGCATTGACAGATTTGTGAACTAAAATATCCAAGGTTAATATCTACCAATTAATATCTAGGTTTCTGTTCTTAACAGAGCAATACACATAGACACATTAATATCTAAAATCCACAAATTTGTTCAACCCTTATCAATCCTATTTCAAGCAATTACACATGCAAAAAATCAGAAAATTCAAGAAAGGAGTTATTAGGACTGGAAATTCCTCTGACTTTGAATAGCTCTGTTCTCAGGCACAGTCACAAGCTTTTTTGTTTGTTCACAATAGCATAGTGAAATAAAAATACCTGATAGTCATGTTTAAAAGGCATTTTACGTTCTAAAAAAGAATATTCTAAAGCAATTTTTTTAAACCAAAGTTGTCAGTATAGAAGAAGGAAATCCCTGAGTAACATAGTATTGACAAGTAAAAAGACTGTTCATATAATACACATTTTTCTTTAAGTCAAAGCCAGAGATTCATCAAGATAAGTTATACCTAAGAGAAAGAAAACTGCATTGTGAAAACTCAAAGAGTGAGAAATGAGAAAAGAGAAGAGAAAGAGACTGCCTGTGTCAGGATTTTGAACATCTCAACAGGCTCTGAAGTCTCCTCCAGTGCCAAGGAGGTTGGCTGTCCATGCCCTGAGGTGGTGCATCCAAGCAGCCCTGCACCATCTCCTGGGAAAGAGAGCCACAAGGATCTCAGCTGGGCTGTGGCTGTCCCCAGTCACTGCCACCATTCCTGCCCTGCTCACCTTGTGCAGGTGCTAAGGAGCTGCACCCTTGCTGGTGGCAGCATGGCATTGCCTGCCGTGCCAGCCCCCAGCCCCAGAACAGCCTTCTTCTGCCCAACTGTGCCCTGACAGCTAGGAACATGCTTAGAGAGAGAGAAAAAAACCCAATAATCATTATAATAATTGCAATTCTTGAAGAATGGCTTAAAATGCAGAGGTATTAGTCTGTCTATCTATAAATAAAGCCTAATATCTGCTACACCACTCAGAATTGCCTTCAGGGTAAGCACAGTATGCCACAATAAGAAAGTCTTTCGACACTTCTGGCAGCAGTTTTTATTTGAAATCTCGGTATTCATTAGAATACATTTCCACGTACACTGGCACATCAGCACAATTCTGTTCTTTTCACAAAAGAGTTACTTCTTTCTCTTCAGTCTTATTTCTCTGAAATTCATATTCAGGTCTTCTGGTAGCATGCTTATTTCCTACATTATTACATGCTTAATATACTGTAATGGCAGATATGCAAAAATGTATCAGTCAGTCAGCATACTGTACATATAATTCTTTTACATTTCCTTTAAAAGTTCTGTTTCTTTACAGAAACACATAAAGTATTTTCTACCAATTTATAGATTAAATTGTTAAAACGAATTGTTACAACTGCATTTGTTATAATAAGGTTCTCTGTGGGAAGCTAATTCAGATATAGAATTATGAATACTAATTTAATTTGTGGAGAAACAAAAAAGATGTATTACTGGGTGAATAAAGTGGGATTAAAATGCTGCTAGCAACTGCCATTTTACAAACCCAAAACCAGCAGAATTGCAGCAGTTTCAAGATCCTTCTACTTTGCAGTAACAAAGGCTACCTTACAACTTCATCCTCCAAAAGTAAGAATGTCAAGTAACTTTTTCAGTTAATGTTTGAAAACATAAAGCTAGTTAAATTCTTAAAATGTTTATTTATGTATGCATGATATATGCAAAATAATATGTTTAACAAGAGGTGTGATTCCAAGCCAGAAACTTGTTTTCATCTCTGTTGCTGACTGCTACATTATTTTTCAGTTGAAGTTTCAGTTCTGCTGTTCAATAAGTGGCATTTTTCTGTATCTAGAGAAAAGAGAAANGAACCAAAAGAAAACAAAACAAAACCAGAAAAAGAAAACACACACACACACACAAACACAAAAAAAAAAAAAAAAAAAAAAAAAAAAGCTTCTATCAATAATTAAACTATCACTTCAGTGTGGCGTTCCACATATTGTGGTTTTACCATACAATCCTCAGGGTCCAGTGTGTTTGGATTTGTGGCTATAATAAATAGCAAGACACAGCATGGTCTAGAGTGTCTTGTAAATCAAAAGGGTTTAATAAATGAATGAAAATAATACAGAAACAAAAGATAGAAGCCATGCACGGTGTGGGGAAGTCCCACACTTCGCACGACGCCTAGAAAATGCCCCAGGTTCTCTTGTTCTGTCCCTTTTTCTACTCAATGTCTGAGGATGGTTCTGTTTGAAAATTCCCAATAGTAAACCTTACAGAGTTTGATGGACAGAGGAAAGGTCCAACAGGTGTTTCTCTCTTAGCACTCAGTCCATTACAGAGGGACATGTACAGAACCTTCCAGATGAATTTCCTAATAAGTAAAGCAGTAAACTGAAAGCTTCTTCTTAGATAGAAACACCTTCCCAAGTATGGGAAGTGCATTACTACACTTCAGTTATTCTGGTCATGTAAAAAATTCCTTTGAAAGCAAAAACATTTTTAAAACCTACTATATTACTACAGTTACAAACTCTTAAGCACAAAAGACCGTGCTTGGTGAAACATTCAGTGTTAATGAATTTGTAGTCTAATGATATCTGTGAATTATCTGAAATCAACCTACTTTTCATTCCTCTTATAATTCATTGTGTGATTAAATTTTATCTAACTACCATAGGTTATTTTTTCAGGTAAGTAATTCCCAAACCTATCTTTCAAAACTTCTAATATATCTGTGCTTATTGTTTTTTTTAAATTAATGCTTGCTATGGCATGACTGGTTCTTTCAAAACTGCTATTCATTCAAAACCACTTTTTTACCTTACATCCCTTATTCTTGCAATGCATTCTTCACCAAATAATTATTTCAATTATTTTTTGCTCTTGTCATCATTTTCCTCAATGGAGAAATGTGAGCATCCACTTTTATTCTGTCATTTTCTCTTTGTTTTATTCACAATATTATTTGTAGATAATAGTTAATTTATTAAGATTCCTCAAAGCCTGGAGGTACAAATTCCTTGGCATGGCCTTGCCAAAAATTAGGAAGTTTTTAACGCTTACAAAATTACATATGGTAACAAATTTCTCAGCATTGTCACATATGTTGCTCTTTGCTTTCTGAAAAGCAATCACCACAAACACCCTTTCAGTCTGAGGTGACAGAATTCAAACTATTTTTCCATTGTCCCTGGTTTGGGTTCTATTTCTGTTAATTATCTCATTTCCTATCATATGATTCACCTACTTAGATCTGAAGTGCAGATTTGTTTTGCTGCTAAACACTTGTTGTCATTTTCACTAATTTTCCTCTTTGTCACCATGTTCCATATATGCTATGTAGTGACACAAAAGACCTATGTGCCTTTAAGAAAAAAAGAGGCTTCCTCCAGGTGCTTCATCCAAGCTTTTTTCTATAAGTTGCTTATAAAATGCTACAAACTGTTTCAACTAACCCAAAGTAAGTCTTTGGAGTTTGCTGTACATGCTTGGCTCCACCAAAGGTTAATACAACATGAGCAACATAGTTTGCCCTGCAGAAATGATGTAGTCTGAGAAGGAAACAGACAGCTATTTCCTAATTGTATGATATCATCAAGGAGTACATGGTAAGATAGTTCACCATCTGAGCTTCAGTTAAAGGCTGCCAAAAGTGCTCGTTATTGCATCCTTTATTGAATCTGATATTAAGAAGGAGACAAATTTGACTGAATCTTCCATGCATCAGGGCACTTTCCTGGTTTAATTCTTTCAGATACCTAATCAGATATAAGTTTCTATGGCAATTTTACTTTCATTAGGACACATGCTTATCTACCCAACCAGATTTGAATGATGTATTCAGGAAATCTTTATGAAAGTTCCTCCTCTGTATCGAATTAGTTTGAATTCTTAACAGATTCAAAAATTATTAGAAGTTCAGGAACACATGTGGCTGACAATCCTGTTATAATGACACAGAACAAATTAGGAAGTCTTAAAGAAACACAAATTTAAAAGAGAATAAAGAACATTTATGCATTTATCAAAATTCCTGGGCAAAGCTTGATTTTTTTAATGGTTCGTGTATAAGTAAATTTTCCTTATCAGTATCAAATAATCATCCTTCTTGTTACTATAATCTGGAAAAAAATTATAACATTAGTCATAACTAAAAGTAGTTGGAATTTTGAGGAAGATCTAATACTCAGATAAGTATTAGAGGGCAAAAGATGAATATTACAGTGATAAGAGGAAATTATACAAATGATAAATGTTGTTGTCTCATTTCTGCACAGAGTACAATGGGAAACTGTAGAAGCTGCCCAAACGTTCTTTGGTTCTGTTATACAAATCATTTCTTTGGGGCCATACTAGAGGACTGTCTGCTTGGCCATTTGACAGTATTTATGTATTCCATGTACTACTCAGTAAGTGTTGGTGTGGGATTTCTTATTGAATAATTCCATAATGAGCTCTGGAAACATTACCCCTTGGGTAATAGCAGTAGCTTATGACAACTATTCATATTGAAGACAACTGCTTAATTAAAAGGGTTTTTGGTTTTTTTTTTCCCTTTAAGGACAATGCCTGGCAACCACAAGTTTCTGTATATTAGCATAAGACACTTACTGTTTAATATAATATATCAAGTGTAATGAAGGTACATCCTGTAATTTAAGAAATGAGCCACTGGTAGAGTGAGAATTAGCCTGTATGAATAGTGAGAGTCAGTGAAATGAAAAACATATTTCTTACTGCTTTTCTTATATTGAAAAGTCAAACATTGGTTCTTTGAATGTTTGTATAATTCCTTTTAAAGATCAGCTAGCAATATCTATTTTTCATTATTTATATTTTTTGCACAATTTTCTTGGTGCCACAGCTTTATTTTGTAGTATAGAAATCATTTATGACATCTTTCATGATTTTCTAACATATGTGCTCCCAGCTCCTGTAATGTTGCTGAGGCCTTCATTTTTTAAGGCATTTTCTAAGACATCAGCTCTTGGAGATGAGGAGCAAAAACATAATTCCATTTTTATAAAAAAACTTTTAAAAAAAGTATTCCTTCCTGAAAAAAAATACTTTGAAAGTGTGCAATGACAATGAGCACACCTGCATCCTCAAAACCCAAGAGGAAAAACAAATAAAGTGCTGTTGGCATTTTTTAGTTATTATCTTATATAATAACTGAATGTTGAGAATGGACTTAACCCATGGTTTCTGACTGTCTGAAGTTGGGAAAACCGTAGCATTACCCCCTATTAGAAAGGAGCTCCCTGTTAAAGAATGACTGTGGTTTCCGTTTAGACCATATGGTGAGATAAAATTTTACTGTTAAAGCCTGTTGTCTCTGAAAGTCAATTTCATCTTTTTGAAAAAAACAATATAAGATTCAAAAGAGAGAATTTTCCTGTGCTTGTGTATTTGGTTTATGCATTGGTGCCCATCAGTTTAGGCAGGGAAGTGTAATGGGAATAACCAAGGCAGCTATTTTCAGGATCCGTGTGAAAAGCAATGCAGATGAACTAATACAACAGACAGGAAAATGGTTATGAAACATATAGATACACCAGAGAAGTCCTAAAAAGTCATACTTGTCGGCCTAGGAATATATTATTTTTTGGTTGTTGATAGTTATGTCATCTTGAGATGATGGAAAGACACATCAAGGACTTTGTAGCATATATTTAAGTGTTTTATTTTAATGCTTATTTCCCTTGTGTTTTTGCATAATACTTTTGAAGAGAACATTTCTTTCTATTGTGGATAAGACTGTTCTATTGTCACCTTGCCATCTGATGTAAAAGCATTTCTAATAAATGCTCAAAATTAGAAGCCAGAGAGCAGTTGCTTGTCAGGTGTGGCAAAGCAAGAGAAAAGGTGTTCTGAACCTCAAGAGAAGTTTATTTTACATAATTCTTATACACAATACTTGAGTGGGAATCATGGCATCTTATCCAGAAGAATATAAATAAAATAGACGTAGAAATAAAAAGAAGCACTGAGAAATTTGTTAAAGAGAAAGTGAATGAAAATCATATGGCTCTGCTGCCATGATTTGCTATGGAAAAGATCAAGTCCTAATTTTTTTTAAGTGCAAGTTTTCATGTTCAAAAGCCTTATTTCAGGACCTATATATTTGCTCTACCAGGACTGTTGTTCCTAAGGGTTGCCAGGTGGAGATGATCAACATGTTCTGGGGAAGAAAAAGTATGAAAGATGTCATTTATTCAAACTTGTCTCTATTTAGCCTTTGATCCAGTCTGGAGGTGAGAAGCCAGAAAGGCTTTTACTGTTTTGGAATAGAGGTAGATTTTACATAAACGTCACTCCTTATATCCCCAAGTTTTCAAGCTAATATTTTTTTAATCATATGCAAAAAATCAGTCACTGTAAGGTTCTTTCATTTGTGGAGAAATAAAATGAGGAAAAAGGATACTACATCAAGAGAAGCCTTTAATTTAAAAAGGTCTTGACATCAATTGCTGAAGAGACACTACTGAGGTTTTAAATATCTCATCTATTCCCAAGTGTGAATGTATGAAGTGAGTGATCATACCTAACATATTTACACCCTAATATCCAAGAAGCACTGGTGAAGACAACATAAAATTAATAGCAATATATAGTTCTTTTTCTAACATCCTTTTCATAATAAGTCTTTTCTGCACAGGTGGCAATTTTGGTGTAGACTCTGCTTTACTATAATCATATCAAACATAGACCAAAACCTTTAAATAAAGAAACTTATGCTGTTTCATA
The DNA here is from genome assembly GCA_013389925.1 of Aegithalos caudatus. Lineage (NCBI taxonomy): Eukaryota > Metazoa > Chordata > Aves > Passeriformes > Aegithalidae > Aegithalos > Aegithalos caudatus. The sequence continues at coordinate 1,868 of WEIU01000706.1, read as the reverse complement.
ATCATTTATGTTTCAGAAATATGAAGTTCTTGTGACCAAAGAAAGCTAATTATCAATTTAAAATCAAGGCTTCAACTCTGAGTCAAGACAATT
>WEIU01000704.1:307-12199 GCA_013389925.1 Aegithalos caudatus | reverse complement strand
TTGGGTTTTTTTTGTCAAGTTGATCCAATAAGAGATGCAAACTTTTAATGCATCTTGTTTCAGCTTTAGAAGAGTACTCTATTTTTTAAAAGAATCGTTAGCACTTCTGTCTTTGACCATTGGTGTAACTTGGTCGAAGCATGTTTATTGGTTCAANTCTTTTCCCCATTTAATTTCTTTAGCAAAACTGAGCAAAACATAGGAAATTCAGACCTGAGTAATACTGCAGAGAAAAGAATGACGGTTATTAAGAATAATATACACTAAATGCATTCGAAGATTGTAATGAAACAGAAAGTGTTGGAAGTGACAATTTATCCTTCATCTGCCATTTTAAAATTTTACACCTATAAAACTTGTTTAACAACAATTGAAAAGTTCTCTTCTAGTTACAGTATCCCTTTTAAAGCAGCAGATGCATTTTCCAACTGGTGCAAGCCTATCAGTAATGTCACTGTCCTGTCCTAACTTTTAGCTTAGTAAATTACATAATTGAGGGGAAAAATAGTCCTCAATTAATTAACCAGTTAATTCTAGTTTTAATTAGTGGCTGATGTTTCAAAATTATATGGTAATTTAAAAATAAATTTCAAATAGTTTTCAGCAGTAATTATGAAAATATAGAATATCACATTTTGGTTATTGTGGTTTACAGATTTTTCTAGCTTTTTTAGTACATAAAAATATCACAAACTTGGCGAAATATCTGAAACTCTCTGTGAAGTTTCCGCCTCTTACGCTATTTGGGGAAAAAATCTTTTTAAAATAAGGTATTGAACTAATAAACCCACATTGCATAAATCACTCTCAGAACACCTAGCTTCTTGGGTGAAAAATGTTTGAAGACTTTTTTGATGTTTAAATGGCATTTACTTTGAACAGAAAAGCCAGTGTCTCACATTCTTTTTATTTTTTTTTTCAAGGAAAAAATTTATACACAAATGACTATGTGGCGATTAAGCTGGTAAGTTAATATTTTATTTAAAGGTTTTGGGATGAGAAACTAATTGGATTTTTTCTTTCAGATGTTAATGGTTTGATTTCTTTAATTGAAATGGTTTTGTATGATTTCATTTAATTAGATGAAAGCAATTCATGATAGATGTAGTTGTAAAGTTTGGCCACATAAGTAGTTTTTAATTGTTGTCACTGTTTTCAAGGCTAAATTATGTTTGCGAAGTCAGTGATGGTTTAATGCTGCTTCAAGGATGTGCTCTGCGGTAGTCATCTTAATAGATTCTTCTGTTGTCCAACAAATTAAATCTTGACATCAGGTGACTACAGAGAAAGTCCAGAAGTTCTTGAGACTTCAAGCGTTTTAATGTCCACACTCCTGCCCTCAAGTATTTTTCATCTTTAAGGGCTGGTATACACATTACTTTGGTAGACATGTTTTATTTGTAATTCTGTGTAATATGTTTCCTTCTCTTGCAAACATGATACTTTTGGATATTGTGTTAATATGTCTGGCTTTCTTTCTCAATCATCAGAACTGCTTAGGTAACACCATAGTTTGCTTCTGGATTTTTTTAACTACTTGGTAAATGACTGTTCTCATAACTGAAGTCTTTCATGATGAAATTCACTTGATTACTTTTTATCGTTGATAGACTTATAGTTAATTTCTTGTTGCTGCATTAGCACAGAACTTTTTGCCTAGTATAGTAAAGTAAAAAGTAAACTGTGGGATCAGAAATGCATGGCTTTAGATGAGAAATCTGAAAATCATTACAAACATACAATGAACACCTGAAAAATACCAGTATTGCTCTCCTTGCTTTGGAAAATATTTATCTTGGAAGTGTTAAAGCTTTTAAAACATGGAAGTTATGGCTTGAGAGCAACACTGGATACATTTTCGAGTGTTATTTTGTGTTAAATCAGATTTACACTCATTTTGTTTTAATGTATCTTGAACTTAATCTGTATGTCTGGTGAAAGTTGAAAATAGTCTGAGAATTCTTCTTATTAAAGGCTGTCTGCTGCAAAGCACATTTAGAAATATGTTGCAAGATAGTTTTTTTAAGCACTACCTACTTGATGGTATAGAGAAAGAGCACTTTTTTATCTGCCTGGTTTTGGTAAAGTGTTTTTATTACACATGTGACTTAGCAAGCTTGACTACCATTTAAACCCATTTCAGCTGTCAGAGATGGTACTGTTCGCTCGCAACATTTACTTTTTTGGTTTCCAAATGTCTCAATCGTAAGGCTGCTTGTTCCCAGCTGAGTAGAAAGCCTGAAGTAACTTTATTAAGTAACTTAGTGTGAAGACAGTACAGAACCAATATAGTTAAGTATATCAGTAATTTACTACTAGTGCTGAAAGAACTCTGAATTTGTAGTGGATTTTTCCATTTGTCCTCTTGTATTAGTGGCATAAAAGGCTACAATGTTTTTGCAGTGAAAAACAGATGAAGGACTCAAAATGAAAATCAACACTGGAGTTTGTGTCGTCATAGATAAAAATACATTTATTAGGAGGTAGAACTAGTGGATTCTTTTAATATGGTTCTCCCTTTTTATTTCAGTATGTATTTCAGATATATACTTATTTCTAAACTGGAAGGTATTTGAGTCACAAGGTTCAGTCTGCTAAAAGGAGCTTCATCAAACTGTAGGATTTATTTGGATTTTTTATTTTTTTCTGTTCTTCTCCTATTTGTGCATCTTCTCCTATAAGTGCCAGGACTTTCTTCTAACAGTTATAGATAGAGTGGCATATCATCCTTTTCATTTTTAAGTGTAAGCTCTGGCACTTTTAATTTTGTGCTTTCAGAGCAGTCACTAGGCCTATGCTTAGCCCTCATTTTATTATTGTAAATGAGACACCCTTAACTTGCTCTCTGTTTTGTACCTGTTGTACTTTAAGTTTAGCCTTCCTGAATGGGGTTACTTGAGTTAAGTTTGTTATAGTTTAAGCAGTTACCTTTGGCAGGTGTGGTTGTTGTAATCTCTCCTGTAGTATACTAAAATTGTATTTGCATTCCTCATGGTAGCATTCCATTGTTGACCTACTGTTGTTTTATGCACCTCTCCTATGAGAGATCTGTAGGAGATGAGACATTTCCTATGGCAGATGTTTTGTGGATCAGTGGTAACCATGTGCTCTAGGGCAGAAGGACTGTGTGGGTTTCTCTCAAGTGCAATGACTGCCTGTGTTTATACAGTGGCTTTCAGGAATGCTTCCGATGTTAAAAGTGTTTTTACAAGTGTTCTTTTGACTCAGACATTTAATTATTTTGAATTAATGTGGGCAAAATTATATAAACATGTTCCTGTTAAAGTGCTTGGGGCAGCTTCAGGACTTGTGAAAAAAACTTTTCTATGTGAGGTCTGAGGGTCATACAGCATATGCATTTTAAAATATAATGTTTATATGTAAATGCATATTTATTTTGGTAGAATAGCTACAGTTCCAGAATCTTCCTCTTAATCTTAGTTCATTATCGTCTGTCCTGGTTGAGGACATACTCCAGCTTGAGAGGTCAGAATAGACTTTTTTTAGAATTCTAACAAAACTCTTAAGAACTGGGCTTTTACCAGTTCAGTGCTGTGTAGTGGTGTTTGTATGTTTCTGCTGGTCTTTAGTATACACATACTGATTTCTTGTGATCAGATGGTTCTTTAGCAATAGGTATTTGGTGTGTAAAAGCTCTATCTTTCCTGCTCACCTCTTCTTATTGTTAGTTTTACTACTTTTATTACATGACCCTGTACTTGACTTAAACTTCCTATTCACTATTCAGCTTTTCCTTCTTCTTCATTCTTTTTCCATTTCCCTTTGACATACTTCTCCACTGCTCAAACTTACCTCCTCTGCAGATGCTTAACCACTACCAAAAGACTAAAGGAGTTTCTGCTTGAGCATGTCATGACCATCTGTAGGGGCCATGATGATCATTATAAATTCTCATTAAGATTCAGCAAAGACACTGGACATGCTTTAGGAAGCTCCTTTGCTTTTTTGTGTGATCACCTTGTTTCCAGCAACCCACTCACTATTTATACTTAAAAGATGTTGGCTAACAAGCCCTTACATTTGAAGACTTCCACAAGTGCTGGGTAGCAAGCCTGTAAGTTCTACAGTACACTTAATAAAGTCTGAACTCCCTCAGTGCACTACTCAAAGGTGAGTGCTCACAAACCACAATGTTTCCACAACTCCCCATTCCCACAATAAACTTCAGTATGGAGTATGGAATAGAAAATGATAGCCATGCTTTGCCAGGACAGAATGAGGGAGAAGAGAAATAAAAGCAGAAAAGGAAGAGAACAAAGAATATCATCAGTCCTTAGAGCCTGTCTTGGTCTCACTGTGTGGCTGGTCCAGAGTTGGAATTGTGACACAGTGAGAGAGAAGGAGAGGACAAAGAGAGCAGGGAGCCCAATCTGCTTCCTATCACAGTTAACCTGGTGCAGCCGCTTACATGAATGAGATCTTTTGTGCTGTTTTGTTCTTGGATGCATAGTCAGCCCTTAGGGCCCTCCTCCAGGGAGTGAGTACAGGGTGAGGAAGCGAGCACAAGTCTCCAGGTGGTGCAGTGAGCTGGCTCAGCACTGTGCTGCCCCACTCAGCAAGATCCTCCCTTCCAATCACAGCTTTCCTGCCAGAACACTGAAAATGTTTGAGACAAAACATGCTTATGCAAGGTCCTCCACACCACCCAGTGGCTCAAACATTCCTTACTGTTGGTTGGGCATATGGCTCATCTTCAGTTGTGGTGATGTCTGTGTATTGGACAGAGGGTTAGAAGAGGGAAGAAATAGAAGACAGTATGCAGGTAATCATAGTTGCAGATAAGGTCTATGCTCATCATTAAAACCAGAAATCTCACTAATATTACAACCTCCATTTGTGTCAAACTTTCTCCACCAAGTGATTTAAAAACAAAAGTCCAAGGCTTGATTCACTGGACCAGTTCTTTGGTTGCAGTGTTTGGAATTGTACAGCAATCTGGTCAGAAGCTTCCTTCATGTTTGCTCAGGCCTCTTTAGTTGAAGTTGTAGCTTTGTGCAGGGTGACAGGGCACTCTCCTTCAGTGAGGGTGAGTATCCCATGTAGTGCTTGTTCAGTAATGGGTATGCTAATAGTGCATCCATCTCCAAAGGGTTGTCAAATTGAGCATTGATAGGACACAGGGAAGGAATTCAGACACTGCATTTCCATCCAGCATGGTATTGTAGTGTTAGGAATAAGATTTTTCATCTGAACTCCTCCAAGCCAACCCCAAAGGGGCTGTATCATCATCATTCTTCATTTGCAAGTGTCAGTAAGATTTAGGGTAATTATTTGTGGCTCTGTAGCTGGCTAATTCCTGGCATCAGGTACTACACTGAAAAATGTATGGGTCGTCAGTCCTATTACAGTTGTAGCATGTACAAGTATGTCTATTTCAGGTTCTAATTCCAGTTATGAACCCTGTTTCAGAGGAGGTCTTCGAGTAAAATGTTACAAGTAGTAAACATCACAGCAGACAAACTTACAGGCAATGGAAAGAATCTTAATTTCTTCCTGTGTGAAGCAGGGCACGGCAAGGCAAAGCCCTTGTCTGTGAGCCCTTCATATTCTTACAGATTCTTGTACTAGCTCGCAAGCTAAGTTGGAGTCTTACAATAGTTCTTGTTTAACAAGATGAAGGTAAAAGGACATATTGCTCAAACATCTTGAGTCAGTAGTGCTAGGTACAGATTATAAAACAACAGCAGCATGCAGTCAAAATGCCTGATGTTAACATCAGTCATTGCTTTGTCATAATTCTTGTAGGAAAAAAAAAGGGAAAATGCCTTGTCCTAAACTAGTGGTTGAAAAGAAGGTATTTATCCACTGGTGTGAACACAATGCTCTTTGTCATGGGCATTGGTAGCTATCCACAAATAGATGCTGAAAAGCTTCTTAAGTCGCTTCTCCAATAGTGAAAAAATTTGCTAAAACTGATTGTTGTGGGTGGTGCTTAAGTTTAATTTGGTTTTTCTCTTTCCTTTTGTGAAAGATAAAATTGATTCTGTTTCCCATGGCCCATTCCTGTACCACTGGACTGCTCCACTGGACAGCCGTAAAGTGACTGCCATTGTCTCACTGGGTGGAATTGGGCTTGGGTAAATACTTAAACCACTGCTTTAAAACTGTGTGCTTTTGCCTGTGCCTGGATGAACAGCTTCCCCTTAAGTTAGTCCAAACCTCCATGTTTTAGGTGGGAATACATACAATGTCTTCCTTCTCCTCATTAAACTTACCCTGCAGCAACTTTGGTATTTTCGTTACTATACACAGCACTATTTTGTAGCAGTTTGCTGACCCTGTCCATCATCTCTGGTTTTAACTAGCGATCCAGAATCCAGATTCTATGTCCTGCAATTCCTCATGAAAGATTTTCTCATACACATCCCAAAGCTGTGCCTGGAGCCTGCTAATATGACCACACTCGACAGCAAGCAGCCCCTATGCCTTCAGCCTCCTTTCCTGATTGCTCTCAGCAGCAAGCAGCTCCGTCTCCTGAGGCCTGCTCTCCCTCTCCAGGAAACCTAAACCCCTTGACCAATAGGCAGCCCACTGGATGAGGGACCAGGACTCAAAAGGACCATTTACCTGTATGAAAACCTCAGATTCTCAATATCCCTTGGCCTCCTCTTCTGCAGCTTTTTTGTACTCTACAGCAACTACTGCCTACACTTGTCTTTCTTATAGCCACTTCTTGGGCTTCAGCCTCTTCCACAGCTGCCTTTTGTCTCCTTCCCCAACATTCCTGTGATTCTCTCCTCACCCTCATCCCTCAATACTTTTGATTCCTTTACTGGGTGAGTCACTCTTTGTTTCTAAAAATATAGCACCCTAACCTTGCCTCATCATTGCACGTATTAGTTCCTTATCTGAGCACTTTTGTAGCTCCTTGTACTCCCAAGGCTGCCTTCTCATCCCTACTGTGGTACCCAACACATCTCTCAGTATTTTTTCCTGCTCTGTAGCCTTGCAAAGCTCAAGGTGTAGTAATTGGGTAAGGTCTCTTTCTATATTCAGCAAAGATTACAATTTCATTTTTGTCTCTCTCCAAACATCTCTGTAACTGATTTGCAGATCTCAGCCAAATCTTGGGATATTTTTATAAGGACTCAACCAAGACTTTCAAGTGTTTTGCAACCAAATTTTATAGTAATTTGTCTCTCTTTTGCTATCCGAACATTTTAGTAAAAAATAGTCTGTCTCATCTTGCTCTCTGTATGAACATTTTTGTAAAGAGTCAACCAAATTTTATAGAAATGTCTCTTTTTTTTTTTTCCCTCTATCTATCCATTTTAGTAAGGAGTCATTAATCTTATTGTCCTTTTGTGTCTCCATGAGCATGACACTCAGTACTCAACATATGAAGATGAGCATATGTCATACTTTACCATAATGGAGAAAGGTCCATGTTTGGCATTTCCTGGGCCATCATGTCCTGCTGCTACCTGTTCCTGATCCGTCCTGTATCCCAGTCAGAGATGGAGATATCTGAGCGCATCCCAGCTAAAAATAGCTCAAGAGCTGTTCAGTCTCGGTCTCATAAGAGTCCTGTCTGTGATGCCAATTTATTGTTACTAGCCATTGGTAGGAATGTGATGTTTGTTTTAAATTCTTACCAGCCCAAACAACACCACCAGACCTCTTGTGGGAACTCTTGTGCTTTATTGTACTATTGTTATAACTCTGTCAACCCCCACTAATAGACTCAGAAGGTGTTGGCTAACAAGCCCTTCATTTTGTGCAGTAGGGGGAAAATATGACAGCTGTGCTTTGCCCAGGCAAAGCAAGGGATGGGAGAAATTGAGGTGGAAAAGAGACAGAGAACAAAAGTTCACCATCTGTAGATTGCTGCAGTTGGTCCTGCTATATGGATGGTCCAGAGCTGGGAAAGATACGGGGAAAAAAGGAGCAAGGAGGTCCAATGCGTTCACTTCCTTTTGTAGTTAACCTGGTGCAGCCTTTTATGTAAATGAGACTTTTCATGCTGTTTTGTTTGCACATCCACAGGCAGCTCTTCGAGCCTTTCTCTGGGCTCGTTGTGTGGGGACTGAGCCGGAGCTGGAAGCTGGCTCAGAACAGTGCTACTCCAGCTCCATGGGACCCTTTGTTTCGATCATACTTTTCTTGTCGTAACAGTCAGAATATTTGAGACTAAACATGTTTAGTCCTCCACAGAACTGCTGGAAATATGTCAGTTTTTCTTTCTTTGGGTAAAAGATAGGAAGTTACAAAGTAGTCATCACAGCCTTTTAAACTATAATCTTTAATCACCAATTCACTAGTCCACTCTTCAGATTTGAATTGCTGAAATTATATGTGAGGAGTGTGTGTGGAAAGAAAGCTGTGCTTTGTTTCAGGTTGTAATTTTTTTTCTCTGTTTTTTGTTTTTAAGGAATAACCATGGTCTAAAGTCACACCTTTTCAGAATCCCTCTAGGACATGCAGTAAATTCAAATCTAGTGCAGGTCTGTTTAATTGACTGGTCTTTTCCTCTAAGAAGAACCTACCTCTTAGAGAATTTTTTTCCCTGAAAATGGCTGTTGTTTTCCTTTGCTTACAAATGTGTAAAGCAGACACAGATCATAAAGTGAGATGAGTTCTCCCTGAATTACTAAAACCATGAAAAGTAGGTAATAGCTAAATGTTTATATTGTGCTTTGGGTTAGTAGACTTCTTGAACATTTCTAACCTTACACTTCAAGTAAACTGCTTTTTCAAAGCCCCTTTATTGGGAAGTAACTTGAAAATTGAATAGTATTTTATTCCATGTATTTGGGACAAAAATAATTTTAAAAAGAATTCGTAATGAACTTGAAACAGATTTCACATTTCAGGTGTCTTTATTGTTTTGTTTGAATGTATAAGCATGCCACAGAACAAAAAAAGGGGGGTTAAAAACCTCTCTGATAAACTAAGAAGCAGTTGTTTCTGTCACTCAAGTAACTGTGGTTCAATAAGCTGCACATTCGTTCTTTCTCGTGTTCCTCATTTAGAGAGAAGTGGTCTTTTGCAGGGAAAAGAATGTGTCTTCTAATAATGAAGCTTTGAAATAATTAGATGTGAATGTAAAAGCAGTGTAGGGAGGGTTGTGTACAGAACTTTGCAGATCTCAGAACAATTCTATTAGGATACTTCAGTGAAGACCTGGGCTTATTTAAGTAAATACACTAGCTTCTTTTATTAAGAGGAGAAGTTGGCTTCAGGGCACTCTGGGATTAACATGATCCCAGATTGAATAGTTATGTATTCTCAGGTTTAGTTTTACATGATGAAATATACTGAAACGCTAGTTAAGCCAAAGAACTGATTTGCCATTTTGTTTTTTATTACTGGATTTTCTTTTTAGATTTGTAAATACAGTAGTGTATTCTTCACTCATATGTTATGGTGAAAGATTACATTTAACATTCTTTTTTCTTGATTTATGTTTTTCTGTCCTTTCTCATTTATGTGTGGCTACTGCATACTGAAGAGTGGGATGTGCAGAAATAAAATAATTGTAGAGGTTATTGTGCTTGCCCTTTTACAAGTTTTGTTGAACAACATGATATGTTTAGCATGACAGGAAGATGCCTAAGCCTTCTCATAAAAATAAGGCAATTCCTAAAGGTTGTCATTCAATAAATGAACTACAAGTACATACAGCCATTTTTTTTTCACTTTTACTGGAGGGGATGAAAGTGTTTATCTCTCTGTTGAAAAAGGTTTAGCTTCAGTCTTTGTGTACTGTGTAGTAGTTTAGCAGATGTGTTTGACTGCTTAAGAACATTGCCTTCTGGAGGTTTATCAGAAGTGTTCTCTGCTGATGGCTGGGACAAACAGCATTCATGGAAAAAGGGGGTGTGTGTCAGAAATTGGAACCTATTTCTTTTACCTAGATTTTTTTTTAATCTATTCCTGTAAATTTAATACATATAACCCGTTTTTCATCCTTTTAAATGGATGAACTTTTACAACCATGAGGGGTTAAGCTATTAATGTACCGTCAATTGAGACAAAACTATAACTGAACAAAATATAACTTCCTATAAGCTAGTTTGTTGTGTTGTTAAAAGCAGCAGACATGCAGTTTTGTGAACTAAAATATTTTCTTTTTAGCTGGCAGAACCATAAGTTTTAATTAGGTGTTATGTAGAGTGTGGTGTATTTTGTAACTAACAGACTTGTGTACTGCAAGAAACTAGTTGCTAAATTTGTGTTGTCTCCTAAAAGGTTCAAATGTTTAAAATTCTTTGTAGTGGGTTTCCTCATACCTCTGAAAGCTGAGTACTAGAGGTTGATAGTTGCACTGACTTGCTTTGACTCATGTTTACACTGAAGTGTTTTTTGAAGGAATCGCTCTCGTCAATACTTGTGGGATTTCCCATCTTGGGAATCCCCTAATTAGAGGATTTTTCCTCTATAAGTCCTGTACCAGGGTTTGAAAGGATTAGTGGAACTTGCAGCTTTGATCTTTGAAGATGTTTATTCTTTTTTACCTCAAGGCTTGTGAGCTGCCTAATGCCAGGCTTAGCATGCTGAAAAACAGAGCTCGCAAGACCACGAGGCAGACAGTTCAAGGTCTTTTACAGACTTTTGGCCCAATTAACTCACAGAATGTACCATATTTACAATTCTGCACCAACTATTGCTACCTATTCTATGCACGCAATTTCTACATCANGTGTGGGGAGTTTTTCCCATGGACTAAGGTCAAAGGCAGTGTTTTCCTGGGGTTCCAGCTGGGGTCTTGGACCCCCCAGGGCAGTTCGAGAGATTTTCTGCATGCCCTGGACTCCAACCAATACTTTACCATAAATTTCATTTGTTCTTATATACTGTACCTAGGCCTTTGGTGGCCCAGTTAGTCTTGCTTAGTAATTAATTTTTTGAATAATAAACGCTTATTTTAGAAAGTTCTTGCTCACTTCTAATTTTTTTATTGCAAAGAATACAATGTTTCCATTATGCTGGTTGCTCTGGAGCATAAAGAACAAACAGTAAATTTTTTTTTTTTTTTTTTTTCAGAAACTTTTACATTAGCCCTTTTTTTCTTTTAACACACNNTAAGCAGCCACCTTTGGCATTCTGGCAAAATCAAATGTGTAAAATATAAACTGTCAGGGACTTTGGCAGCAACTGGAATCAACTAAGTCTTGGAGGGAGATGGGTTGAGGAAGAAGACTAAATTTCTTATTCTTGCACATTCACTGTTTAGTTTTTATGCTGTGAATGTGACACTGAGAAACAACACAGGTTTATAAACTTGTAGTTCCTGAAGATGATGGTGTGAGGAAAAAGATGATCACTTCACCCAAGCTTTTCCTGAAAATTGATGTTCAGCATTTTCAGTTATTGATAACTGTATTAACAGTTACTTTATTATGTGCTGCAGTTCTAGTAGTAATAGAATTAGTTTTCAAATTGTCACTGATGCCTTGGAAGATCACAGAATGAATTAGACTGGAATAGACCTCAGAGAGCATCGAGTACAACCTCTGATGGAAGATCGCCATGTCAGCATGTCACTCAGTGTTGTGGCCAGTCTTTCCTTAAACAACTCCAGGGATGGTGACTCCACCATCTCCCTGGGCAGTCCATTGACTAAGCAGCCTTTCTGTGAAGAATTCCACCTTATGTCCAACCTGAACCTCCTCTGGTGGAGCTTAATCTTAAATTCATGTTAGGTATCATAAGACACAAGGCATATCTTTCTAAAATATGACCTAGAAAATGACTTCAAGAATCTCGTGCTAAATAACCTTTTCTTTGCAAAGAGAGATACTCAAGAAGTTTAGGTTTCCTTTTAGGCTGCATATGTGTATCTCTGCTTAATCTCATGTCATTTCATTTAATTCTAAGAGACCCTGACACATTGGCATGTTGAACACAGAAATAAGATTTCATTAATGT
>WEIU01000701.1:0-15145 GCA_013389925.1 Aegithalos caudatus | reverse complement strand
CGGCGGCGCTTCAGTCCAGGCAGGCCGGGGGGCTGCGCCGCCTCAGCCCCTCACGGTGCTCGGGCGTGTCGCGGTGCCAGGGCCCGGGTCCTCCTCCTGGCCTCCCTCGGTAGCCGTGTCGGGCGGTCAGGGATGCTGCGCCCCTTGCTGGGGCCGGTTGCCTTGTCCTGCTCCCGTTACCACAACGTGTGGCGGGGATTCTTCAGCCGAAATCACCTTGGTCCCGCTGCCTCCGGCCACTGCTCCCCGCCCCCGCCGCGCCCTGAGCGAGGGGAAGGAGGAGAGCCATGCATTGGGAATGCCATCCCCGAGGGGTGCGCTCCGTAGGGAATGCCATTCCCTAGGAACGCCATCCCTTGGGAGTGCCCGTCCCTTAGGGCTCGGCAAAGGGCACCGGGGGAACGAGGGAATGCTGTCGGGAAAAGGAGCCGGTCCGTGGTTAAGGTTGTGTCCCCGTGCGTGCCTCTGCCTCGGATGAGCAGACAAGGTTGTGGATGATATTCCCTGTGGATATCTTTTGTTCTGGTTCAGCTGCTGCTTTATTTGGGGTGAAATACAGGGTTTGCTTGTAAAAACCAATGTTTTCTGTGAATTCTGTCTTTCTCTGCCGCATGAAGGGAAACACCTCCATGGCTCATCGGAGAGTATTGTTTAGTAAATAATTCCTGTTAGTAAACCAACCGGCATTGCAGGTGGGATAGTGTGGCCTTCGTTAAAACAAGAAACGCTCTGTCCTCCTCTGTCTCTTCCCACTGCCCAGTTCCAAAGTGCTTTTTGTTGAGAGCTTATATGGCAATAGATATTTAAGGCAATAGCTGTGGATATTGACTGAATATGTATTGGAGTCAAACTCCAAATGGATACATTTTCTTAAATGGAAGGGCCACACAGTATTTTATGTGTTGGTGGCTCTGGAGACTGTTACTCCACACGGTCTTTTCTTCTTTTACCTTTTGTTGCAGTCACCTGTAACTTCCTTTGCTGGATGTGACCTGGTGATGTTCTCATACAAAAAACTTCCTTAGGACCCAGAGAGAGGCTGCAGCTGTGCCAGCAGGGATTGAGGTTGGATTTGAGGGCAAGGTTCTTCCCCCAGAGGTGCTGGCACTGCCCAGGCTCCCCAGGGAATGGGCACGGCCCCGAGGCTGCCAGAGCTCCAGGAGCCTTTGGACAGCGCTGCCAGGGATGCCCAGGGGGGATTGCTGGGCTCTGGGCAGGGACAGGGTGGCACTGGATGGGCCCTGGGAGTTTATTCCCACTCAGGACATTCCATGATTCTGTGACAGTTTATACCAGTGAACTGATCCCAAATCCTCCTCTCTGTTGAGGTTTTCCCAGAGCAGCCCCAGAGCCCTGTGTGAGGTGTGGAGGAGGAGTCTCTCCTGTCTCTGCATGCCCATTCCCAGCTGCAGGAGGGGGACAGCAGCCTGTGGATGCTGAGCAGGTGTCCTGACCGCATCCCAAGCACAGGTAGAGGAAACAGCTGCATCTCCTGCTCCCTCAGAGCTCAGGCTGTGCAGCCAGGGCTGCAAATCCCGGCAGGCTGAGGCAGCCCAGCCCTGCTGTGCCCTCCCTGACTTTGGCAGCCTGGCAGGGCTCACACTGGGTGCACACTGAGCGCTCTCCCAGCAGTTTCCCAACAGTTCCTCCAGTGTCTGAGGCTCTGGCTGCACCCTGCACTTCTCCTGCACAAACCACACTCCATCCTTTCAGCTCCTCTGTGATATCCCACTGGCTGACATTCCACAGAATTTACAGAGTAGCTGTGTTTGCTTGATCATTTTCCTTTATGTCCTGGTTCTTGGATGAGGTAAGGATTGGGGTCTCAGAGCCCTGACCTGCAGTGCCTGTTCTGTCTCTGGCTGCTGTTTGGTGGCCTTTCCTTAATGCCTCTGATCGTGCAATTAGGAGAGATTTGGAGTCAGGCAAGAATGTGAGTCTAGCAATGAAACATTTCTCAATCCTGATGTTGGATGGCCTTTTATGGGGTGTCTTTGTACTGTAATCAGGGATTGTAATTTTAGCTTTTAGTAGGATAACACCAGGAAAAAGAGGAATAGAAGAATAAAGAAAAAAAAGGTTAAGGAATACAAGCCATGGGTTGAGGAATGGGGAGATCAGAGGGGTGGAAGTTTTGTGTAGAAACCCTTCCCTGGCAGGGTGGGCAGGCCCTGGCCCAGGGTGCCCAGAGCAGCTGTGGCTGCCCCTGGATCCCTGGCAGTGCCCAAGGCCAGCTTGGACATTGGGGACAGCCTGGGACACTGGGAGCTGTCCCTGCCATGGCAGGGCTGGCACTGGGGGGGATTTGGGGTCCCTCCCAACCCAAACCAGTCTGGAATTGTGTGATCAGAATCCACAACCATGTCCCTGTGCTGTGTGCAGTACCAGAGCTCAGTGAACCAGAGGCAGATTGGTTTGAGGGGCACATTTCAGCTGGGGGTGGCTCAGAAGTGACCTGCTTGGACCCCAAGAGATGTGAGGGCTTTTGCTTTTCTTTTTCCCATGGAATAACCCAAGGGCTGCCTCAGCTGCTGTTGTGTGCTGGGAGCTTTGAGTGCTCCTTGCTGCTGAACTTGGGATGCCCCCTCCACAGCAGCCTGGTTTTGTTTTTACTTGCCAAGCATGAAATTGGGGGGGGTGGTGGACAATCAGAAACAGGGTCCAGGCTGAGATGTGGTGATGAATGAGTTGTGCACAGGAAACCTCACTGGGAGCTGCTGAAACCTCCGTGGGATCTGTGGCACAAGGAGTTCCCCTCTTTAAAAAGTGCACTTAGTGTCATTTCAGAGAAATATTCTCGATTGCACCGGTTATTGTTGTCACTATAGGCACGTGTTGGGATTTTAGTTGCACATGGAAGGGTTTATACCAGTATTTTCCAGGCCCTCATACAGCAGACATGAGCTGTGGGGTTTGGGAGAGGTGTCTGCTGGATGCACCTGGCTGGAATGAATCTCTCTGGAGCTCTGTGTGTGGCAGGGCTGGAGGTAGTCAGGTTCCTGACAGGAATTCCAGCTTTAGCTGCAGGAAAGCACTAATTACTGGAAGTAATTAGAAACTAATCTCTCCTGTGCAAACAGGGCATTGTCTGTCCCCTCCAGAGGATCAGCTTTTTGACCAGAATAGAAAATTTCTATTTAATAGAAATTAAATAATTTTGAGTGGGAAGGAGTGCAGAGAGGTATCCTTGGGCATTCCCAGGAAGAAAGGTTATTCTATTTTTGATGCCAAAGGTGCATTTTTGCAGCATTCCCTTCATTGCAATCAGTCAAAACACAGAAAACTTAACTGGCACAGTAGATCCATGGTTTGGTTTTGTCTTCTCAGACTTACACGTGTTGGATGTTACATTTTATTTTTTCCTGTGTGTTTTTAAGCTAATTGAATTAATTAGTGTTAGTGTCCAAGTGGACCTCTTTTCTTTGTGAACTCTGCTTTTCAACAAGTTGTGTGGTAAAATGTGTGTGTGGAGTTGTGAAATAATCCTGGGTGTGTGAAACCTCAGTTCCTCTCCTGCTGCAGTTTCCAATCCCCTTTCCCTGCACTGTCCCTCAGGGCTGTGTGTGCCCACAGCTGGGAGCTGACCTCCCCATCCTGGGGTTTGTAGGGGTAAGGTTTGGTGGGATGGCAGCCCTGGAAAGTCAGGGGCCTGATGGTATATTCCATATTACTGAGAAATCAGCTGCTGCTGATAATGGAGATTAGCAAACCCTAATGACACTATTAAAATAGTCCCACTGAGGAGCCCTTGCCTCAGAAGTTCAGGTTTTCCTTTGTGTTTTGATCCTTCAGATTTCCATGGGGATTCTCTCCCTCAATATCTCAGAAGGATCTAGCCCTGGGCATGACAAATTGGCTGTATAAGGCTGGGCAGGGGTTTAGCTTTGCATCATCCCAAGGTACAGCTTCATGTGCTCCATAGAAATGCACAGTTTGTAGGAAATAGTTATTAACACCCTTTCAAAATACACAGAACAGCTGGATTTAAACCTGTGGGTCCTGCAGGAGGTTCCCATGGAGCCACCTGGAATGGTTGGCACCACTGCAGGACTCAGAATGAACCTTCCATACAGAACTGTACTGCATTTAAATACTCCTGTGAAATAAAACAAAGTGCCAGAGGGCAGGGCTGGCTGGGATGTGGGGCAGGAATTGTTCCCTGGCAGGGTGGGCAGGCCCTGGAATAGAATTCCCAGAGCAGCTGTGGCTGCCCCGGATCCCTGGCAGTGCCCAAGGCCAGCTTGGACATTGGGGACAGCCTGGGACACTGGGAGCTGTCCCTGCCATGGCAGGGGTGGCACTGGGGGGGATTTGGGGTTCCTCCCAGCCCAGCCCATGCTGTGTTGGAATCACACCTGCTGGGGGTGCAGTGCAGGTTCTCCAAGCTCCCTCTGGGATCCTCCAGGGCTACTGACACCCAGAGGTGCCCATGGCAGAGCTGCTTTGAGCCTTTCCTGCCAGCACCTTTAGGTCTCTCTGTTGGAGTCCTTCAGACCAGTCTAGGAGAGAAATGTGTCAGTGATATCTGGCTGTGTTTGCAAAGAGCCCCCACCCAGCTGGGGGGAAGGAGAAGAGGCCTCTCTTGTTTTCAGCCTGATGCTCCTCCTGCCAAGCATTTTTGTTTGGACTTTTTGTTCCTTGCCCTCCCAGCTGAACTGTGAAGGGGTGCTCCAACCTTGGCTGCTGGGCAGGGAATTCAGCTGTGCCTGTACAGCCTGAAGAGCCTCAGCTGAGCCTGGAGAGAGGCAGCTGCACATTCAGCTTCCAAAGGTCAGGGGGGATTGGCAGGACTCTCTCTTTATATTGTGGTACAATTTAACACCTCAGCTTGTGTGTTGGAAACTTACTGCTTGTATCTTAACTGTTCACAAGGCTGATCTGAAAACTGAAGACACGGTCAAGCCAATTTTGTGTTAATCACAAATTAAAGGCAGAACTATGTTAATCATCGTGTCCTTAGGGTGATAAAGCTTCTTATTCTAACTGTAAGAATTGTTTTTTTCATTTATATTACGATTTCAGGTTCCCAGGTCCCAGGTTATGGGCTGGCCTGTGAACTGCAAGGTGCAATATTTAATGGTTTTGAAGTAAATTTTGCCCGTGGTGTTCAGCTGTGGACAGATTCTGTGGGGATTCCTGTGCTTTTGGTGAGGAGGTGCAGCCAGGAGCTCAGTTACCCTAACTTCTAATAACTTCCTAAATCCCCAGGGTATTTTGGGGAAGTACAGTTAATTCTTGCAGAGAATCATAAAAGCTGACAACCTGAGAGCTGTATTTTATAATAAAATGCCACTAATGTGGTCATGTACCAAATGGGATGATGTAATCATTGAATTCCTTGAGCAAAAATCCTGCCATTTCCCTTTGAGTCACATGTGAGCCCAGCTGGATGAAGTCAGCTCTCTGGAGCTCTCAGCAGACAGGCTCCTGTGGTACCCAGGGCTGCCTTGCTCTTTGCCTCTTTGCATGGACATTTGGTGTAATTCCATTTTTACAGGCACTTCTCTGCCCTGCATCCTTGCTGCAGCTGCTCCCTGTGGTGCTTTCCCAGCTCCCTGCCTGCAGCCATCCCCATTCTTACCTGGTTTGTTTTTTCCCTTCTTTTTGTCCTGTGTCTGTATTTCTTCATTTTAATGGTCTCTTGAGTTTCAGCATTATCTGAAGGCTGGCAGGTGTTCTGTCCCTCTTAGCCTTTGTATCTTGATGTTCATGGGTTTTGTTCTGTTGCTGATTGCAAGAGCCAATCCCAACCAGGAAAAACTGTAACTGGAATTGGGTTGTAGAAAGATTTGAAATAGTTTAAACATTTTCTTCCTTGTTAACACCTCTGTTCTTCAGTGTGGGCTTGAATTGCAAACAACAGAATAAGCATCAAAGAGAAGAGGGCAGATTATTTTGGTGGAATAAAATAGCATGGCATGAAGTTACTGTAGGTGTTCAGGGAAGTACTGAATTTAAAAGCAGACGTGGAACGAGGTTTTCCTCTATTCTTTGCCAACTGCTCCTTATAGTTCTTTTGTAATTTTTTTTTCAAGTTCTGGTTTGTAAAATTTCTATTCAGAGGAAGAGTTCAAAGAATAAAAGTGTTAAAATATGTTTTCACATAAGGTCAACTATACTTAAATTCATGGCATTGTGGATTTTTGTAGTGTTTAAGGACAAAGTTTGGAAACGGCCATTATCCACCCTGGAGACTTCTGCATATTCTGCTCTCCTCATTCTACTTCAAGCCACATGAAAGAACAAACAGCAGCCTTCTATTTAACATCATGCATGGATTTTAAGAAATAGGACCGAAATCCAGTTTCTGTGGATGTTTGCTGCTGAGAAATGAGGTCGCTTCAAGGAGATGTCCATCAATGCTGACTGGCCAGAGGAGGAAGGCAGATGCAGTGCATTATTTGGGTGCTGTGGCCCTGGGAGCAGTGTGGGCATTGCTGCTCAGCAATCTCTGGCTGTGCTGGGATTAGGGAGTCTGTCCCAGGGCTGGAAATCCCTGTGGGCTCAGGGCCCCTGTGCTGGTTTTGGTGGGACAGAAAGGGAGATGCTGAACTGGCTGAAGCCGCTGGATCCTCCCGTTTGCTGCCTGCTGGTCTCTGAGCCCAGCTGCTGCCAGGAAGCTGATGTGTGATCCCTGCTCACAGTGTGCTTCCTTATCACAGCTGTTAGCAGAGCCATCTGAATGCAGCTGCAGCTTGTGCAGCATTTTCACTTCAGCAGCTCCATGCTTTTTTTAGGTTCTTTAGTCCTCCTTTTTGCAGAGTCAGAAGTTCAGGATGACCCGTAAATCCCAGAGCTCTGCGCGGTGACTGGGAAGCTCTCGTGGCACAGGAATAGGAAATTCTCCAGCTGCAGTCTGGCAGGATTGTCTGCCATGGATTGTTTGGTGCTGCTCTTTCAACTCAGCAAATCTGAGGGCATTGCTTCGAACTCGTGCTGTCTGCAGATGATGCAAGCAGAACAATTTTGCTTTGTGAGGAGGGAAGAAGCTGCATCCTTTAGAGTCAAGTGCTCTCAATGTTACTCTGAGCTGCTGACAAATGCTATTGTATGGCTCAAAAAATCACTTTGTCTCTATTAACTACTGGGGATATTTAACCCCAAGAGTTTTAGAATTTAAAACCAAACCCCTGAATGCCTTTCTTGTCCCCCCAGCTCTCCATGAACATGTGGTGCTCATTGCTGTTCTTCTCTCTGCTGAGCTGGGACAGCACCCAGGGAGCAGCTGGAGCTGTGCCAGCAGGGATTGAGGTTGGATTTGAGGGCAAGGTTCTTCCCCCAGAGGTGCTGGCACTGCCCAGGCTCCCCAGGGAATGGGCACGGCCCCGAGGCTGCCAGAGCTCCAGGAGCCTTTGGACAGCGCTGCCAGGGATGCCCAGGGGGGATTGCTGGGCTCTGGGCAGGGACAGGGTGGCACTGGATGGGCCCTGGGGGTCCCTCCCAGCCCAGGAGATTCTGTGATTTTAGGAAATCTGGCAAAGTTTTTTATTAATCACACTTTTAACTTGAATACAGTCTTGTACTGCAAAATGTGTTGTGGAATCTCTGAGCCTTTAAACATCACCATTTCACAGAATCCCCAAATCCCTGGGGCTGGCAAAGCCCTCCCAGCCCAGGCAGTGCCAGCTGTGCCCCATGGGCACCTTGTCCCCAGCCCAGAGTCCTGAGTGCCACCTCCAGGTGCCACCTGCAGGGATGGGCACTGCCAAGCTCCCTGGGCAGCTCTGTCCAATGCTGATGCTGCTTGGTCAAACTGCAGCCAGACTCTCGAGGTTTCAGGTGGAGAGTTCAGAATTTCTCAGGTGAACTGGTGGGATGTGGGCTGGTTTCACTCTGTTCCTGCTGGTCTCTCATGACAGACTTTGGAGTCCTTGCTGAGAGGGGAGGAGGAGAAGTGCAGCATTGAAAAGAGCAGGATTGCCTTTTCCTTGCTGGGCTCCCCAGTGCTTGGAGGTGAGAACTGGAGCTGTGACCTTTGGGTGCCTTGGCTGGTGCTGGGCTCGCAGAGCTGAGCCTGTTCCAGGGCTGTGATGTCAGCTGCAGCCTCAGGGTGCTGGCTGGGCTCTGCTGCTGGTGCAGAATAAACCTTGTGCCCATCGTGTCTTCAGGGGTTTTAAGGATTTCTGGGGAATTAAGAGGCAGGAAGGATTTTTTGATGGGTGATGAAGTTGCTGCAATCAGGAATCACAGGAAGGGTCAGAAATAATGTTGCATTTTTTCCTGCTCTCCGTGCTACAAGCAGGAAAATGTCACTCTGTAGCTCCAAGGACATGAGGCTCTCCTGCTGGGGTTGCTCAGTTCCTAGAGTTTCTAGAATCTATTATGGTAATACCAAGTTCCGGCTTTCCCTGGATTACCTTGATGCAATCCTGGATTAAACCACCTGGGGTTTGTTAGGGAAAGCAAAGTTCAGTCCAAGTGGGGCAGGGCAGCAGCTACATGTGTGCTGCAGGGAGTATAATCGTGCTGAATCTCTTCAATTCTTATGCTAAAAGGAGACATTCTGCTTGGGAAGTTCAAACCGGTGACAGAAATGGAGCCTCGTGTTTAAAACACCCCCTTGAAAATCCTGCCAGCTTTATGAATGAAAAATGCTGACTCAGTCCAGCTTTGTGCACTGAAATGAGAGCCAGGGAATGTGAGCACTGAAATTCTGGTGACACTTCATTTCCTTTTGTGGGCAGGTTCATCGTGCTTTACTATCCTGTCCCAGCTTCAGAAGGGAGGGAACAAAAAGGGAAAGGGGAGAAAGAAATAAATTCTTATTAAACAAAGATTCCCTGAATCCTCTCCAGAGCCCCTTGTGTACAATTCCTCTCCTTCTGAGATACCTTTATCTGGAGAGCTTTGGAAAGGCAGTGAATACAAGGGCTGGAAAAGGGCAGGAGGCTGCAGGTGGCCTGGATACCCCAGGATGCAGCTTCCCAGGCTCAAAGTGGCACCAGCCATGGACAAGGGCCTGCCCTGGCTTTTCTGGCAATTCCTGAATGGGTTGGGAGGGACCTTAAATCCCAGCCAGTGCCAGCCCAGCCATGGCAGGGACAGCTCCCAGTGTCCCAGGCTGTCCCCAATGTCCAAGCTGGCCTTGGGCACTGCCAGGGATCCAGGGGCAGCCACAGCTGCTCTGGGCACCCTGGGCAGGTTCTCCAGGACTTTTGTGAAGGAGCTGAGATCCCCAGGAGGAGCCAGGCTCTGGGATGGGGAGGGGAGCTAGGCAAACACCAGGTGAGCAGAACTAACCAGAGGAGAGAACTGGGATCCATCTCAGCTGAGGCACTTTCCAGTCCCTGGAGGGGCAGGGAGTGACAGGACACAGGGATGGCTTTGAGAGGAAGGAGGGCAGGGCTGGCTGGGATGTGGGGCAGGAATTGTTCCCTGGCAGGGTGGGCAGGCCCTGGAATAGAATTCCCAGAGCAGCTGTGGCTGCCCCTGGATCCCTGGCAGTGCCCAAGGCCAGCTTGGACATTGGGGACAGCCTGGGACAGTGGATGAGCTTTAAGGTCCTTTTCAACCCAAACCATCCTGTGAATTTCAGCATTTACCTGTTGAGTTCTGTTGTCCTTGTTACAGTATTATGAAACCAGGTGAATACATTCTACCAATAATTCCATCTGGCATTAGCTTGGCTTTGTCTCTCATTAAAGATTAAAGACTTTATTCTGTGAAGATTTAAATAGAAACAAAGCCTTGTTGTGATAGAAGGAAGCAGAGCTGTTACCTAGTTAGGTGGTTTCCACCTTTCTTTTGATTTGTAGGCTTCTAAAATAAACATTCCAAGGATGTGCACTTGGGCTGATGTACATGAACCTAATACTAGGCTTGATTTTCCTTATTTTTACGAGTTACCTGGAGCTTTCCTGTTCTGTGTTTCAGCTAGGGGAGAGCACACACATGAATTCTCAGCGTGTCTCGTTCTTGTTCTGCTGAGAAAAACATTCAGCTGAGGTGTTGGCTTAGGGGAGGGGGGTTGGGGCTTTTCATGGCTCTGCACACCAGGAAACCTGGAGCAGGAGTGGCTGCATCTGAACGTGGTGGCAGCCAGATCTCTGCATTGCTCTGAGAGCTCACAGCACCCAGATTAGAGACACAGAACCCCCAAATCCCTGGGGCTGGCAGAGCCCTCCCAGCCCAGGCAGTGCCAGCTGTGCCCCATGGGCACCTTGTCCCCAGCCCAGAGCCCTGAGTGCCACCTCCAGGTGCCACCTGCAGGGATGGGCANCTCAGCCCCTTCCCAGCTCCCTCAGCCCCTTCCCAGCTCCCTCAGCCCCTTCCCAGCTCCCTCAGCCCCTTCCCAGCTCCCTGCCCTGCCCTGGACACGCTCCAGCCCCTCCAGGGCTCTCCTGCTGTCATTCCTGTGCAGGTGCCACTGTAGAGCTTCTGTCACTGCTTCACCTCCCCAGAAGATTCCCTGATAAACTCTTCCAAGGGACATGGAAATATTAGTCAAGTTGGCCTTTAGTAAATATTAGTAAATTCTTTTAATTTATTTATATATGTAAAGTAAAATTACTTGCTATAAATATTAGTGAAGTTGGTGGGGGGAGTGTAACCGGTGTGGAAAATGCTGTTCCAGAGGAACTGCTGGAGTGATGTCCTGGCAGAGTAACAAAAGGTGCACACCTGGCTGTGTGTTTATCTGCTCCTGCTCATCAGATCTGGTTTGAACTGCCTGAGGTCTGTACAGAGCTCAGATTTGTGCTGTGCTTTCGATCACAGCAGTGAACAGAGTTTTCTCCTCCCACTAGGAATAGGCTAAATTTGTTGGGAAAGTATTTGGCATTTGTATCCAACTTGTTCTGTTTGAAAAATACCTCCACAGCTGGTTGCTATAGAATCAGGATATTCCTTCCAGATTCCATGGTCAGTGTTGGATAAAGTGGGGAAGTTATTGGCAAGGTAACTGAAAAAAAAATGTGTGAAGTTCTTTGTCCCTGGGGACAGTACTGGCTTAGTGCCTCCTTGCAGGACTTCTTTATTCTGCTTTTCAATGGCTGGCAGGAGCAGTGCTGCTGGATCTCTGACCTCTGGCACTGTGCATCTGGTTACTCATATTTTTGGCCAGGCTGTTACATTTTAATGTTATGGCTTTTTTTTAAAATTTTTTCCCTTAGATCTCTGTGTATCTGTTCAGTCTGTCCAGTTTAGGGAGAAGCATTTAAAAAATGAGGCCTGTCTGAGTTTCTTAGGAGTCTCAAACACTAAATTTTGAATTGGAACCAAGTTAAATCTTACTTGCAACTGTGAGATCCTGCCTGGAACATCTATGATTCCCCCTCAGGTATTTTGGGGTTTTTTCTGTGTGTTTTTTTGCTTGTTTGGTTGGTTTTTTTTCATAGTGCTTAATTCACCCATGATTTCTGTGTGTTCCTGGGGCTGCTACTCTGCAACTGCTGTTTCCCAAAGCAGATCAATTCTTCTGTCACACACAGAGTGTTTTCCAGGGTTCTATTGAATTCCCATGTGCAGTCCCCTGGAATATCAAATCTAAAGGTTTTACCTATCTAATCAAAGCTTGTTTTAGTGTTTAGGGAAAGCAGGCAGAAGCACAGGGTGTGGGCAGGGTGCTCCATGCCCTTCCTCCTGTATCCCTGCAGGATTTATCAGGAATGTTCTCCCCAGGCTTTGGGGGCAGCCACGTGTGGTGTTTGCCTGTTCAGGCAGGTGTGTTTGGATGTGCCTTCATCTCCTGCAGGTTTTATTTACAAGTGGTCTAACAGCTTCCTGAGCTGTCAGCAATGAAATGAATTTCAAAGGAAGACTCAAAGAAAAGTCTCCAAATTTTAAACTGGGTGAGAAAAACACAACCCTGAGTTCTCTGTGTAGCCTGATTTGGCCAGGCTGGACACTGTGGACAGTGGGAGGTGTCCCTGCCATGGCAGGCTGGGATGGGATCAGCTTTAGGGGCCCTTCCATGCCCAATCCTTCTGGGATTCTGGGATTCTGGCTTCAGCTCTGCCATGCCAATGTGTGTCTCTGGGAGTTTTCCCTCCCTTTTCCTTGGTGCTCTCAGGTGTCTCCCCAGTGTTCCCATTGTACTGAGGTGTTGCATTTTCTCCTCAGCCTGCAGGATTTGCTCTCTTGCTCAGTTTCTTTGCCTCATTCCAACCTGATTGTCCCAGTTGGCACCTCCAGTTCCTGGAGGGTTTTACCAGTGCTCTGAGCCTGTCCTGGTGCTGGCAGCCAGGATTTGGGAGGCCCTGCAAGCCCCACTTTGGGGCTCTGAAACAGGAACCTTCCAGAAGGCTGAGGGAATGAGCTCAGGATTGGAAGATGCTGATTTTTCTGCTGGGCCCAAGTCAAAATTCTTTCTCCTTTGTTCGTGTCCTGAAGGAACAGGAGGTGCTGCTTGGGTTTTGGTTTTTTTTGTTTTTTTTTTTTCCCTTTCTTCCTACTCCTTGAGCATTCCAATTCCCAGCTGTCCAAGCAATGAGTAAAAGATCCACAGACAAGCATATACCCCAATACTTGTGTTATTCCTTCATTTGTCCTCATTTCAATACCAAGAGTTGAAATAATTAGTGAGATTCTTCAGCAGGGTTGGAAGCCATGAGCTGTTGCCATATAGAGCTCCTGTAGCTTGGAAGTTGTCATGGATAATGTTTGCTGGAGAACTACAAATAAAAAAGGCAAAGAAGTGTGTGAGTAAATGTCCTCTTTAGTGTAGAGTGTGAGGGCATCTCTTGACTTAAGGGGGCCTTAACTGAGGATTATTTGCTGCTGCTGTTTTCTCCTTTAAACATATGAAGTGGCTTTTTTTTTACTGGATTATTTTTTCCTCCTGTAATTCGGGGTTTCCTGCTTGGAAGTTGCAGCAATCCAGCTGAACATTTGGAGGAGTGCTGAGTGCTTGGGTTCTCAAGCTGTCAGCAGCAGTATTTAATCAGATGAGAACTGAGGCATGTTCATGTAGTTTTATCTCTACAAGTACTTAATTATTCATTTCTGTGAGAAAGCAAAGTGGATTTGATGTCATAAGTGCTCCATGGGGCCTGGCCTGGCTGGTCACAGCTTGGGAACTGAAGATACCACCTGGAAATGCTGTGGATCATCCTTGGCACCTTCAGGGCCTCTCTTGGTTCTGCATTAGGAAAGCACAAAGGGCTGCACATGGACTGGGACAAGGCTGGGATCAGTCCAGGCTGGGAGGAGCAGATGGAGCAGCCCTGGGAGAGCTCAGAGCCTGCCATGCCCAGTGTGGGGATGAGGAGAGGGACTGGGATGAGGAGAGGGACTGGGATTGTGTCCCTGTGCCCCTCAGGTGATTTCCCACCTGCAGAGCTGCCCCAGGCCTGGACCCCAGCACAGGGAGGACATGGAGCTGCTGGAGAGAGCCCAGAGGAGGCAGCAGGATGAGCAGAGGGATGGAGCAGCTGTGCTGGGAGGAAAGGCTGGCAGAGCTGGGATTGTTCAGCCTGGACAGGAGAAGCTTTGGGCTGAGCTCAGGGTGGCCTTGCAGGGCCTGAAGGAGCTGCAGGAAACCTGGAGAGAGACAATTGCCAAGGGATGGAGGGACAGGACACAGGGAATGGCTTCAGAGTGAAAAATGACAGGTTTAGGTGGGATATTGGGAAAAAATCCTTCCCTGTGAGGGTGGGCAGGCCTTGGAATAGAATTCCCAGAGCAGCTGTGGCTGCCCCTGGATCCCTGGCAGTGCCCAAGGCCAGCTTGGACATTGGGGACAGCCTGGGACACTGGGAGCTGTCCCTGCCATGGCAGGGCTGGAGCTTTAGGTCCTTTCCAAACCATGCCCTGGTTCTGTGTATTCATTTTCCTGGTGTCAGTGGTGGCTGAGTGTTACTACCCTTTCCTTTCCCCTAAGGGGGACAAGTTAATTTTGAGGCAAAAGTTCAGATTCCTTCCTCTGCCAGTGGCCAACTCTTCACCACAGTGAGCTCATTTTGGGTTTCCTCTTTCACTTCAAGCACCACTAAACACCTGTGGTATTTTTCAGGAGAACTGAAAACTTCACTGCTGAGTTTGAGAAAGCTTTTTTTACTGATGAAAGTTTGATTGTAAAGTGCTTCAGTATAGGGTGCTTTTGAATATTTGAAATATTGACAACTTAATTTCTCCTGTAAGATATCTTTAGGTTACATTTTGCAGCCAGGTGACTGCCATAAACTCCTGCTTGCTTTTCCAGAAGGTAATGCTGGCTGAATGATGAATTGTGGGTTCATCATTAGAATGCCACTTTTCATTTGGAGGTCTCAGCTCAGAAGATAAATAAGCAGCCATGTATTTTTAGCATGCAGAGTTTATTTTGGAGGTCGTGGCAGCTGCCAGCTCCCAGAGAAGGCAGAGCTGTGCTGGAGCCAGGAGCTGAGCAGTTCCTGCTGCTGAGGGCAGCTCTGCTCCCTCCTCCTGCTGCCTCCCCAGCTGGCCACAGGCCCTGCTTTGGTGCTGCAGCAAGTGGCCCTCGAGCCATCTCCTGTTGGAGTCACAAGACCCTGCTGCCAAGGCCAATTGTCCCTATTTTTAAGGAGCCAGGTGGAGAAATAAAGGAATCCTGATCCAGGGTCACGGGTGACAGCACCTTCGGAGTGGCAGCAGCTTCTGAAATCACCTGCACGAGTTGGGGTTGTCAGGTTTAATCCACTGCTGCAAGTGAGAGCTGTGAATTGTGCAACTTGTTCCTCCTGTGCTATAAATTGTACAAACCCTTTGTATCTGTCACTGTCAGGCACTCGTCTCTGCTCCCTGAGAGCAGGGACAGGAGCTGAGGGAGCAGCTCCAGCTGCCTCAGGGAGCTCTGGCCTCCACATCAGGAAAAGGTTCTCTCAAAGGGGCTTTCAAGGCAAGTCAGACCCTAAAGGGAACTTCTGTCTTGGGGCCATTGTTGTGTGGTAGCTGTAGCAGCCAGGTTTGACCTCTGCCCAGAGGTGCCTTGGAAAGCTCAGTCTTTGGGAGGTTGGACTGGAGAGCTGGGGGAGTTGGAGGGAGGAAAGGGGGGGGCTGTGTTTTTACTGTGGAGTTGCTGTATCCTGCCCTTCTTGCTCTTCATCATTCCTTGGCCCTCCTCTCCCTGACCTCTCTTTGCTGTGTTTCAGCTCTTCACTCACCTTGTTTCTCTCCCTGCCTTGGCTGAGGAAACATCCAGGCTTGGATCAGCCCCAGTGTGTCCAGCAGGGACTGTCCCCTGTGCTGG
>WEIU01000696.1:10788-26635 GCA_013389925.1 Aegithalos caudatus | reverse complement strand
GTAACCTCTCTTTTTTTTAGGAGTGTGGGGGGAACATCCCTATTGCATTCTGCTGACTCATGAGTATACTATGGATAATAACCAAAAGCTAAGCATTAAAAATTCATCTACAGTATAACAATTTAGAGTGAAATTCTGGCACTAAATGTACACTGCAAAATTCTGCTGACCTACACATGGCCACTATTTTGTTACAACAATCCAACATTTTTAGTTTTGAAATCATAATCCATGCATACGATAAGGAACAGTTGTGCCACCCAAGATGAAAATTGATGTTAGAACAAAACACTGAGACATGAAGCTTATGTTATTTTACTTCAGGGAAGCAGGCATTGAGTACTCAATAACATTTTTCCCCAGAGGAAAACAAACAATCAGAAGCACAATTTGGATACTAGCCAATTAGCTCCACATTAGATTACTGCTAAATCATCTGTACAGCCAAATTTCTGCTTAAATTCCCTTCTCATTCAGTGTCCCATTTCTTTTCTGACAAATTTCACTGGAGAGCTGAACACTGACACTCACACAAATGAATTATGAAGATCACAGCTCTCTGTGCAGTAGTAAAATTCAAAATCCTTTGGCTGTGCTTGATGGAAAAGTATTTAGAAACAGGCTTCCACTCTGAGACCCAAAAAATCAATACATTCGATTTTAAATTAATGAATGAAACTTTAAATGATGAAAGATTGAGTTCACAGATACAAAGTTATAACATGCAAGTTGTGGAAAAAAGGCATTTTCACCATCTCCAGTAACACACATCTAGCTTGTCATTACTGTAACCAACAGGCAGCTCAGTAGCACTGGCATCTTAAACACAGACATCACATCACAGACACACCTGGCACATAGCAGCTGCTCTGTGAGTGGCAATTCTAGGACTCACCAAAACAGCAATACAAAGGACCCTATCAAAATACACAGCTCCAGATCTCATTGGTCTTGTACCCATGACAGCAGTAGGAGAGTTCTGGCCACACAGGGAAAACTAAGGGCAAGATTCACAGCCCCACAATAGCTGGGCTGCACTGGCAACAGGCACAGGCTTTAAAGCTCCTTGCATACCTGAGACATTGCAGCTACTTTGCATTTGCTCCATTCTAGCACAAAGCAGCCAGAAGCACACTGCTTCACCTGATTTAAAAGCATGAAATTAACAATCAAATTCATTAACAATATCATGTAATTTCTTCTCTAATGTTTGATATAATTCCTCCACACACATGACCATTATTTTAAACTGTAAACAAACCATATCAAATGTATATTACAACACACCTAAGAGGAAAAAGTACTGCAAAGATTCTATTTTTTCTCCAGAATAAATTAATTGAAAGGATTCAAAGTCAAGGTTGTTGTTTTTTTTAAACAGAATGTGTTAAGGGATAAAATATCTAGTTAAAGTATCCAATCTTAATCCCATGCATTTCAACAGTCTAGCTGTTTTGAGTCCCAGACTAAAGCAATTTACTTTTACAGAAGCTGATATTTTCAATTTATCATCTTCCAAGCCTCAAAAAATTCTAAGTTTTCCTATGCTTTAAGAATGTATTTATAGACCTTCAAATATTTTTCTTAACCTTAACTTTACTGCAATATTGCAATTTCTAAGTTTCATAGAGCTTTGAAATAAAGACCATGACAAAGTAGAATATTCACAAGACTTAATTTAAGTTTACATATTCTAAAAATTCTGACTGGTATTTTTTGACAGAAGTAAACGAATAGAATATTTTCATAAGCAAGCAACAAAATGTTTCCACCTAGGTGTTACAAATCACATTTGACATTTTTCTGTCCTTAGCCATCACCTAAAGTCATAGTCAACTGTAACTTAGAAGGCAAGTTTATTATGAGCACAACATCACAACTTTACCCTTTTTGCAGCTACGTTGACCCTATGGCATTAGTGTTTGTAGATGCCTGTTTCTGTCAAGTACCAGGACAGGTTCCACTAGAAAATAGAAATAAGTAATGCAATCATATTTCAAAAGGATTACTGACACATGGCAGAAGTCTAGTAAGAAGCAGACACTTATAACAGCTCAGAATTTAGGGCCATATCACTGAATTCAAAATACCCCAGCCTTCCAGTGGCACACAAGAAGCATGAAAAATCCTTCTGTGGATGGAGTTAGTGGCAGGAAAGTACCACAGTGTTTGTCCTGTGTGGAGGCTATGTGCTTCCAGAGGGCTTTTCAAGCACACACATGCATTTGAGACACCTACCATGAATACTCCCAAGGACTTTGAGTAACTTGGTCTAGTGGAAGGAACATCCATAGCAAAGGGGTTGGAATTAGATGATTTAAGGTCCCTTCCAACCCAAACCATTATATGAAAACATCTACTGTAAGCATTATGTTCAATAGTAAATACTTGCATGAAAAAGCTCTCTAAATAATCCAAGAGTTACCACACTGCACTGTGTTTTTTACTGGGATAGAATTAACTTTCTTCACAGTGGCCAGTGTGAGACCATGTTTTGGATTTGTGCTGAAAAAAAGTGTTGATGTAAGCACAGAGATATTTTCATTACTACAGGGTTTAGAGAGTCAAGGTCTTTTTTGCTTCTCAGCCCCCAATAGTGAGAAGGCTAAGGATGCACAGTGAGCTTGGAGGAGACACAGCCAGGACAACTGACCCAAGGGGTATCCCATACCACATGCTCCTGCTTAGCATATAAAGCTGGGGGAATAAGAAAGGGGGGATGTTCAGAGTGATGGCATTTGTCTTCCTAAGTAACCACTGTATATGAAGGAGCTCAGCTTTCTTGGGGCAGACCCAACACCTGCCTGCCCAGAGAAGTGGGGCACTAATTTCTTGTTTTGCTTTGCATGCGGCTTTTTCTTTATCTATTAAACTGTCTTTATCTCAATCCATAAATTCTCAGTTTTATTCTTCCAATTCTCTTCCCACCTCCCCAAGAAAAGAGAAGGAGTGGGCAGCTGTTTGGTGTTCAGTTTCTAGCTGGGATTAAGCCACAACATGCACGAGTAAAAAGAAATGCAGTCATAGAAGTAGGTTAATTGCCAATATGATCTTGAAGTTTAGCCTACAGGAAAGATTAGAAAAAGAAAAATTATACACATGAACACTTCTTTCTACAAAATACAAAACAACTTAATATAAAAAAAAAAATCTAAGTTTTCTGATTGGTGTTTATATTTCCAGTTTTCAAAATAGACCTCAAGATGCCAAATATTTCATCAATTTATCTTTATCATTATTTTCCAGGATGGAAAAAATCTCAGACTCCTGTTAGTATTTCATTACTGCTTAGATTAACAGATACCCTGATTTCAATAGCAAAATGCTGCATGCTCGTGAAAATGGACTCAGAAATCTATTTCCTATCTGTGGGTTTACCAGAAAAAACTGCAAAACCAGTACCCACCATCCAATTTACAGACCTACATACTACTCTGTAGGTATCACTGTCAAAGAAGAACGTACATAACATTTCTTCTTCTAACAAATTAAAACATGGGATCAGCAACTACAGATTAAACCACGTGGCTCCACCTTTGAACAGATCATATTCTAGACTGACTTACATGCCAGCCACATGAAAATACCCTTTTGAAGTAGTAGAGAGCCTAGTTAATAATTAAAACAGTGATAGCTAATTGACACTACCTTGGGCATGCTTCACTAGAACAAAGGGACCGTAGATGGTTAGGATCAATACATTAAACCCACAGAGAATTCACAACATTCTATAATGTGTGTACATCTCAGATGTGTATCTATACATCACACACCTCTGACAAAGCACAGACAGATTCCTAGTAAAATATATTTTTGCAACTACAGGATCTATTAAGATTAGATTAATCCAGTGGAACAATTATATTCAACAACGTATTTTCATACACACTTCTGTCTTTCATCATTCCCTGTACTTTGCCAGATGCACATGAAGCTCTGCTCAGATGAGCAGAAGTAAGTAGATGGTGCTGAATCACCAGGATAAATATGAACCCTCGTCAGCAAAATTCGGGCTGTGCTTCTTTTAACATCTGCATTTTTCAGATTCAGACAACACACAAATGACCTAGCAACATACATTTCAGTTTCTATACAATCGAACGTATCGCAACAGAGTGAATTTTACCGTTGACAGTCTACATTGTCATAGCAAAGAAAAAGAAAATCACTTGTTTCAATTTACAGTCTTTCAACCAATGCTATTAAACTCCCCATTACCACATCAGTGAATTTGTCATTCAGCTGCAGAAGCTTGAAGAACAAACATTGAAAAGTATCACAAATCTACCTGTCTTTTACTTATTTCTTTTCTCATGCTTCATTACATATCACATCCAAAAATTACTCTGTAGATCAGATGAACCTCTGATCTTGCAGAGTGTAGCTGTTTTTTGGTATGCTGCAATTCATCAGGATACTGGATTACTGGAATTCATAGTG
Source organism: Aegithalos caudatus (assembly GCA_013389925.1). NCBI lineage: Eukaryota > Metazoa > Chordata > Aves > Passeriformes > Aegithalidae > Aegithalos > Aegithalos caudatus. Next base: position 22,195 of record WEIU01000696.1, on the reverse strand, counting down.
GTTTTTATTCTTGGTGCCTGCAAATCTACACTTTACAGTGTAAAATGTAAAGGCAAAAAATTATTCCCAAATAATGTTAAAACTGAGAAGAATGAACTGTCATGGCTTCCGTTAACATGGAATATGGGTCTTCCTGCTGTGTCCTTAATTCTGAAAGCACCCAATTCTTTCAATCAATCTAACTGATGCCACATAATGAGATGCAGCACTAACACAAAACCGTGGAATTGCTATAAACACTGCATTTGATAGTCATCATTAAAAAAAGAACAAATGCCCTGATATTGCTCAGTATGTCAATAGCTAACTATCCACACACACATTTGTGAACAGAGAAACAATGATTTGTGAATTAGAGAAAATGCTCACATTCTCCAAACAATGGCTTCCTGGGACCAGTAAATAACAGTTCCGTGATTGCACAGCTGACATTTTTAAATTAATACTGTGTTCAGACATTAACATCCCTTTCACAAACTGAAGGGCCATACATCTATAGCAAACAGGCACAGAGTTAGGTACAGACCCATCATATTACTCATTCTGTTCTGGATGTGCGACCTAATATCTGGTTACTGAAAAGCTATATTGCACCATTTGGTATGTTGCTGCTTCTAGAAACTGATTTGACTCTGATTCCATCCACACAAGAGAAAATATTTCTCTTACTGCTGGGTAACATTCTCCCAGGTAATCTTTTTTTAATTTTATACCTGTGTGCCCATAGCAATGTTAGTTTAGGTCACTTTAGCATTCCTGCTTTACATGGCCATAAACGACACTGTTATACACTAGCATTTTTTAACAAGCATTGTAACTCAGAGTTTAGTTTTGGGGCATTTTTTATTTCTTTGTTGTTTCGCCTTACAGGAACACCCCACAGTGATGCAGAACACACTGTAGCTTCACAGTCGTTAAGAGTAGACTGACATCGCCCTTGGGTGCTGAGAACCAAAATCTCATAGCAGTGTTGTCTTGCCTGCACTACTGGCATTTACTGCCCATTGCTGAAAGTTATCCCAAAAAAGAAAAATGCAGTAGCAGATACAAGCTCCCTAATTAGAGGTCACTGCAGAACAGCCTCACAGCCTTTCCCCTAAGTTTACCAGGCTACCAGGGCAGCCAAGCATCACACTGGAAATAGATCTTCCACACTGTTTTGAAGCTCCTGTAGTCAAACAGGAAACCCAAAATGAACAAACCCCATCAGTGCAGAAAGGCTTATATACCATGCATAATCCTCCTGAGTCAACAGCAAGCTGCTTCCTTGGTTTTAAGGCTCAGTTATCTGATGAAATTAGTTCCAATAACACAGCATGCAAAGTAATAGAGGGGAGTGTTTGGCTCTGTACAGGAACTGGTGTAGAAGCATGGTAAGATCCATAATGGTCTAATAAAACTCAATACTAAATTATTACCAGTACCCACACTCAGATACTGGTAACTCCCTAAAGCAAGTCACAACAGTGGCCTATCCCTGATTTGAGTCTAAGGAAACCTATACAATCATCATTGTATAGGTTTTTTTACATTGTGTAAAATTTTATCATTGTGATAAAACCTGCAGAGAAAACACTGACCAACTTCTAACTCAACTCTCATTTATAGTATATTTTAAACACCTGCCTACATTACTACAAAAACAATGCTCAATGAGAGTAGAGTTACCTTTTGAGTACACCTTTCCTAAAGGCAGAGTCTCCACAGGCAGCTTGTTAAAATACCGTCATTTAATTTGTAATCAGGCATCTTTACAGTCCAAACTTGCTCTAACAATGGCTTTCATGTCCTGTTGCTTTGAGGCATTTTCACCTTTTCTAACCCTCTGTTCAAAATTCATTTTAATTCTTAGGATAATACACTTTATTTCATCAAATAAATACACAGACAACTTACCTGTTGTCTATAAAGTAACTCCCTACCCTATAAAATCAGCATTGGTAGTCTTGAAGGGAAAGGAGAATCACCAGTACCACCACAGCTGAAATATTTCATCACCAATTCTGGAGCTTTCCCTGCCAGTTTTTTGTAACACACACAAGCACTAGGAGCTAACAGATTTAACTCATCAATGAATTGACATTTAGAATAGAAAATGAAAACTCAGAATCCCCTTTCTAAGCAATGAGTAAGTGAGGAGTAGCACAAACAGCAAACTACTGAGGCAAACCTCTGCCCCTGCCTTTTCTAGATATAAAAATTATATACTAAAACACATATCAAGTATGTATGTATGCACACCGGTGTGCACAGAGAGTGCACACATTGCCCTCTGCTGACCAGAGTTCAATGCAATCCAACAGTGCTCTCCAACACGCACACATGTGGTGACAGAGGTGAGCTTCAGTGGGCTGGACAGGGCCATACCGGTGTAAGAGACCTGGTATCGATTCCTGGTATAAGAGACACCTCCAGCAACTCGGCAATCACCAAGGCTTTTTTAGAACCCCGGTTTAAGGTCTGGGGTTTCTTTGCTCTTTTTCTTACCTGATGATACAGCTGGGAATAGGGGCAGGAATCAAATCAACAACATATGCCAGTTGCTTACATACCATCACCTAAAGCTTTTGCTGATTTATGCTGCATTTGTGAGCACTCTTTTTCCTTACATTTGGGCATTTTAATGAAATACCAGGGAAAGGCAGACAGGGTAGAAGTGGGGGAAGTCAAGCAGGAAAACAGAACTCAGAGGTACTGACTACTACTTTCAGGTTACCTTATTTGCAAGTTCTTCCCTCTACTATTTTCACAAGTTCTGTCCTTTTCAATGCAAATGCAAACTAGAAACGTCAATCAGAAGGAGATAAAAATAACTCTTAACATCTCCCCTCCTCCATCTCCAAATTAAAAAACTCCTTCTAAGTGTCCACTTCTATGATTTGAGAGGGAGAATCACTTTAGACCAAAAGTTAGAGACATACTCTAGATTGCAAAAAGTACAGAGTACTTTTTTTTAACTTAGGAAACAGCTCAGTAAGTTCAACTAAGCTTATGGAGAATCTACATGTTATTTTACGAGTCTGTAGACAACCTTTCTGACAGTGGCTGGCTATAATGTGCTACATTTAACTACCTACAAATGGACATAAGAGAGATGTAGACTGGGGTTCTTGAAATGGGGGAAGAAGAAAGATTTCTGCTATTTTTTCTATACTCACCCAAGGCCCAGTAAGATGCAGATTCCAAAGGCAGAGCACTACTGTAGAGAGCGTGGATATACATGAGGTGAATCATCAGCTCAGCCAGGCACCACCAAAAGAAAATACGAATTATGCCCACAATTAAGATGCCGAGATTGGTCTTCACACTGAAAGCCTCTTGTCTCCTCATCTAAAGAAGAAATCCAAAGAGGTTACCTGGCACAAAACTGACCATTTTACTGAAAATACTCATCCTGGGAACTTTTTACTACACGATTTGGAAATTCCTCACTCCCTCTGGAGGGAGACTGGTCTCTCCATTCTCAATCTCAGTAAGCAGTAGAAACCAACAAGAAGCTAAATGTGAATGCACATTGCATCAAACTATTGTAAAAAAGGTCAGCTATTGTTAAACTGAACAGAATCCAGACATGAGACTTTAATTCCTTCAACTTGACCTCTGAAGATAATATAAAATTATTAAAGAAACCACAGCTATGAAGAAGGTCTTCCAAGCAGCAGCCCTTCCAAACACAGGAACAATGACTGCTTACTCTTAAAATACCTTCAACATCTACCAACTGCAGAGAATCAGTTACTTCAGGATAGTTCTTAATTTTTCTCCCATAGCATTGCCAAAGTCAGCAAGACCTATAGAATATGTTGAGAAAATGGAAGTTCAAGTTAAATATCAGATAAGGCAAAAGTTTGCAGGTGACATGCTTCTCAAGAGGCTCCAAACTCTTACACTGCTAACTACTGTAAACACATTGGCATATCATTATTGGACCACCTTTCCACAATAAAAGAGAATAGAATCAAAAACCAGAAACATAGGATTTCCTAAAAGTTCAGTCATGCATTATACATCTATTACTGTGTGCAACATTTCCTTCTCCAGTCTCTAACTGGCCACCAAAAATGCACATACAATAGAAGTAACCAACACATCTGTACAGACCCTTACTCCCAAGCACAGAACAGTTAATATGCACACTCATTTGGAGGATTCCTTTGTATCAGCTATATGAAAGCTTGGAGACTACCACTTTATCATACGGCTTTGCACAAAAGGCCTTCAAACCCATATCTAGAACTGCTGCACCTTGCTTCAACCCAGAAATTCAACAAGGCCAGTGACAGTGTCAGTGTCCCATTTTTGCCTGGCAGTGAATGCCAATTGCCAGAACTGGTGTTAGACTCTTTGGGCCATACAGCAGCTCACTGTCTCCAGCTACAGAATTCCTGATTCCCAGTGTGCTCAGCAGGAACTCTCACCCCAGTCTCAGCCACAGTTAAGAGGTACTGAGAGTGGTCTCTTCCAACAGCATCAATAAAGACTCTCTCTGTATTGTGCATTTTGAATCAACTGCTGGGCACTGCATCCTTTGAAACCCTTTTCTGTCCTCATCTGCCAAGGTAATATGTTCTGCTTAGGTAAGAGCTCTGACAATACCCTTCAGCAAACACCAGCAACACAATAAGCTTGGTCAGTTTGTTCCATCTTCTTCATGGCACGTCTGTAAATATTTAAGGAGACCCTTCTGCAAATACAGGCATCTCACTCTCAATCTTCCTTTTTCTTCTTACACCAAGAACACGTGTTCTTTGCTGAGTCGTATCAGGTGAGCTATCAAGTTTCAAAGCAAGACCCCCCCAACTTTTCCTCTCAGTTATTCCCAAGCTGTTTCCAGCTTGGAGTCTTATAGGACTCCTGAAACAATCCTTGGGAAGAAAGTACAACTGTAACTCTCCTGGAATACAAGGATTTAGGTGGAATTTAACACATTTCAGAAGCTACAAACAATAATTAGTAAAAAATATTACCTCAGTTTCTAGGCAAGTCTATGTGGACTTTTCCCACAATATCCAGCCCAAGGTAGCAACATTCAATCTTGCATCTTCCAGAGCAAATGAAAACAAATGAGCATAGGACTTTTCACTCAAGGATCCACCAGAATCTAGTGTCACTTTCATAAAGCCCAGTATATGTTTTGGCATCAACAGAAAATTCCCTAATATAAACAGAAGCGAGCAATCCCTAGGCTTATATGCATAAACTGAAAAAGCAGTTTTATGGTTTGAAATGTTCACTAATCCACTTTGACACAATAATTTTAACTATAGACATAACAGGTTGTGATACCTCTTCTTACTCAAGTATGTAAGAAAATATGGAAAGCAATAAAGGATGAAAACATGGACTTTTCCCATCATGTAAAAAGCAGGCTTGAAAAGAAAGCCTGCAAGGGATAAGAAAAGCATTCAATAGAGTTAGTAGGTCTTATATTTTAAACAAGCTGCTCAGCTAAAGCAAAGTGCTCCTAGTAAGTCATCAGCTGTTTTCACATCAACGTGAGGAGAAACTGGAGTTGTCAGGAATTCCCATACAATCTATCAGCTTTCTGTGACTCTGAAAACTGTTTCAGAGTTAAAAGCTAGCTTATGCTGAAAACATTAGTTTTATTCCACCTGATGAAGAACAAAAAACCAGTCCAGCAGCTGCATGCTAAAACTATAAACACTCTCCAAATAGAACAAAGGATGTCACTGGCTTCCTGGCTGAAGGGATGAATCTTATGTCAGACAAGAATATCCTGTGAAGCAGAAGAACCTGGGGAGACAGATTTGTCTTAAAAGTTGATATCTAGGACATTACAAAATTCTTCATGATACACTCAAAATTGTCACATTCCTATGTATTATTTGTTGATTTTATAATTATGTGGAAGATACCTTTAGGCACACAAACAACAACCACTGTTACCTGTTTACTGAATTCATCAAAATTCACAAGGGGTCCATTGTGGAACGTAGGATAGTAAAACACGTATGCCAACATCCAGGGGAATGAGTGGGATGACTTCTGGGCAGGTGCATGCCAGCAGTACTCCAAGCTGAAGCTAGCACAGAAGAGGCAGCGGACTGACACAGTGAAGAGCAGCAGATAATACTCATTTTCAGTATCATACCACTTTCTCTGCAAAACAAAACAAAGCCAGATCATGATGGTGCAATGCTGTTTTCTCTATGGCAAGACAGTAATGTCTGCTCAAATCTCAACTTTTGGGATCAGCAGCAGCCGGAAGAAACTAAAGAATAAAAAATAGCAGCAGGAATGAGACTCTAAAGTGAACAGAACTAAATACATGAACAACAAGCACTGGCTTTTGATGGAGAAAGGTCCTCCAGAGCTACTGCAGTCAGCATAAAGGGACAACAGCTTGATTTCAGAAACATGTTAGGCTGTGAGGAACTAGGACAGCAGGAGAGCTCTTCTTACAGAAATGAAACATCTACTTCAGATTTAGTCCAGTACTACAGTATTTGAACCAGTTGGCAATACAATGGATAGCCAAGGGACTACTAGGGCTGAAGCTAGTTGTAAAGTAAATCAATCACTCCTGAGAAAACTTAAGGCTGGAAAAAATGTTACTGAGCATTTATTGATCCTTTGACACTTGGTATCTATCACACTTGCTACCAACAACAAAAATCCTATCATCATTTAAAAAAAATTGGAAACATCAGCAAATGTAGCTTGGCTGACTGACAACTTGTACTGCAGTGGGCCCTCTCCTCATCAGACCAAATCACAAAACTGACCACACCACATAAAGAGATTCTACACACTCACTGCCCCTTCCCCTGAACATCAGGGCAACAACCTTTGTAACAAACGCCCAGTTTTTCCCATTGGTCCAATAAAATACAACGGGACATTTCCTTACAACTGGTCAACAGTTTTTCCATATCTGTACTGCCCAGAAAAAGCCGTTACACGAAAAGCAAAACTGAGCTTGTGTGCAGCTAATTGATGCAAGTAACTAATTTGGTACAAATCAAAGCATTGGAGAAAGTCTCCCTCCCTGAAGAAGTCACAGTCACCAATAAGTACAGGCAGGCTTATTTGAGTAACTCCAAAACCCAGCATCTTAAATTGGCATTATTAAGAGTTCCAATGAAATGTGTTTAATAGAGCACTAGTGAGGTATTATCATACTCTACTGAATACCACTTACATGTTAAGGGACGTACTTTTATCCCAATGCACTGGCCACCATGATAGAGAAATGTGACTTTTGTAACTAGAAAAGCTCCAGCATGAGTCACTGCAGTGCTACTCCTTAAAATTTCTCAAACCAACCAAGCTTATATCAACTGAAGGGACAGCATGCTGCCATAAAGATAGATGTCATTACAGACAACCACCACCATAATTAATTTGATGTTTAATTAGTTCTTCTCACATTACCTTGGTTTCTTCCACGGCTGGTATGCGTAAGGTAGACAAAAGGATAAGGGAGCACAACCATGTCAGGAGTGACAGCTGAAACTGAGCCACAGCAAAGGAAATAGCTGCATGTAACAAAATGACAGCAAAGCCTTTGATTCCCAGTAACAACCAGCAGGCAGCCATTCCATAAACCATCAAGCACCATGGCTTATACTGTCAGAAAAAGAAAAGTTAACAATCTTTAGTTTAATTATTTCTAAAGAAAAAAGGCACTCAATACCTGTGCTGCCTAGACAGGTTCTGCAGTAGAGACAAATATAGTCAAGAAGGTGAGGAACACACATGAAAAAACACAGAAACCCAACTGTATCCCTAAAAGTGAAAGGGAAGGTGTTTCTGTAGTAGCATCACATGAAAACCAGAGCCTCCCTAATTAGAGGGAGAGCATAACATCTTCCTCTCCTTCCCCAAACTAGCAGTTGTGACATCACACACAGATCATTTCCCACAATCATGTAATCATTTAGCAATCATGCCAAAACCCAAGCAGCCATCACTTTACATACTTTCCTCACAAAGGAACAACTGCACCCTTCTTATGCGTACAAGTCAAACAATGCTGTTTAATGGCTTCCAACAAGGCAGAAACTTTTAGAAGTTGGAGGCTAAGGCAACCCAATTCCCACAAGTGATTCACACCACAGAATGAGATTTACTATTCTCTGCAGCCTCACTGCAAAGCTTCCCATGTTCACAGTAACCAAACCCATCAGAAACTCCCTATTGTGAAGAAAATCCCTACATACCTTCTCCATCAAGAACCTGGACATTTGTGATACCAGCAGGTGACCAGCCAGAAGCCACAGTATACGTTCCCTTCCCCATTCAATCCAGTAGCTCCACTCAAAGTCCATGGGGTCCTGTGGCATGAAGGGAACTGGTCACCATGTGTATCTGGCCATAAGGGACAAACAGCTCTGTGATAAGTCAGCTGTGTGGTACCCAACAGAACTCCCACATTTCAGGAACACCACTTCAGCAATCCAGTTGGATCACTTACAGCAGTGAACTCAGACAACACCATTTTCACTTCCAAGGGGGCAAAGTTCAGGAAAATAGAGCTTTAGATGGTGTTGTGCCTCCCAAGCATCACACTGGTGCTGAAGCTGAGCAACTTTAGCTCTCCTGAGGGATTCAAAAATCAACTCTGTTCTGCCTTGGAAAATGAAGAACTACAGTGGAAAGGTGTTTTGCTGGAAGAAAAGTTTAATTCCCCATTTCAGCAAAGCCTAGTTGCAATAAGATGGAGGTAGGTCAGCTGAAGTTATCTTTGGCATGAAATTTTTATCTAAATTAGGTAAGAGGAATCAGCTGGTAGCCCAGTATCCAATATAAAGCCTCACTAAAAGTTCATCTCAACTGCCTTAAAGCTTTCTAGAAAGTACATATCAAAGGTCCATTACCAGCAGTGATGGCAGGCCTAAACACCAGAACACTTCCACAAACACATGTTCCTGCTTTTACACAAGCAATCCTCAATATTAGTTGCTTTATTTGCTTTTGACCTCGCAACCATTTGAAGAAATGCAAGCAAGATGGGGTAGAGATGTGTTTTTTGGTTTGGGGTAGCGGACTGTTGGTTTTCTTACTTTTTTTTTTAATACCAACTATGTTTCTTTAAGACCTTACACCACAAAATCTCTTCTCTATGCTGTACTAGAGGCCAGCCAAGAGATAAACATGTTCATTGATATTAAGCATTATCCAAATCACCCAGTAACAAGAAAAAGGAGAAAAGGCTGCAGAAAGTGTCAAGGTTGATCAGAGTTTTAAGGCCAAACAGTAAAATAGAGGATTATCAAGAGATGTAGCAAAGGATAAACACTTCAGCCAGCGATGAAGAAAAGAAACAAAACTTTGGTTATGATTCTTAGATCCAGACACACCCAGCCAGTCTCTCTTCCTCATCAGAAACAGACCAAAATTAGCTATAAATATCCAAATCTGAGCATTACTATAAACTCCTAAAGCTAAATCAGAAGCTTGGATGTGCAAAGGTCATGGAGGCACAATTACTGCCACAAAACAAGACGCTGCCACCCCTCCTACCTTTTTTAGCCCCTGAAAGAGAGTTCCTGGGTCCAGCCCAAACCTTCTGTCCATTGCAGCTTCATACTCTGCAGGGAAGAGCAAACCTTTAATAAGGACACAGTAGTCAGAGCAAGAAGAGTCAGGGGTGGGTTCTCTGCTGCTCAAAAGCAACACATTCCCAAGTGGTGTCCACCAGTGAGGATACTCATATCCAGGGAAGGGCAAGTCACCACATCACTGCTCACTAGGTGGAGGGCCCAACTGTGCCACAGCTCCGCCCCATGGTAATGGTAAAGCAATTTCCCGGAACCAGTGTTCCAATTCCCTCTAGCAAAGGGGACAGTAGCAGCACCCCACCTTTTACCATGAAAGACCTGCACTAATCCTCACTCGCCACTTTTCAGAACAGCCTGGTTTCTCCCACCAGAGCAGAAGGGGGACACAGACACGAGAGTGGCAGCCAAAAACAGGGAAAAGCTGCTCACAAAAGCTGCCTCTAGAGCCTGTTGCCACCACATTTTGCAGCTGCTGCAGAAGACTTGCTGTATGTACGGGCGCATAGCTCTGTACCCAGTTACACAGCACTACTTCCACTGCTCCGCAAATGCCTTTCTGGCACTTCTGTTCTTCCCTTGAGCACTTTCAAGAGCCAGGTAGAGCCATTAATACAGAACCTTGCTGATTAAAGCCTAACAAGATGCAATATATATATCTCTTGAAGCTTCTCTAGCTTTAATAATAAAAAATACTTTAATAATAAAAACTTTATTTCCACTTAAACACTAATGTGGTATAACACAGCTTCTTTTCATCTACAAATTGTACTTAATTTGTTTAAAATCTCACCCTTGCTCTGCAATACATAGCTCCAAACAATGCTACCACAGCAACTACAAAGAGGTTACACAAGGCAGGGGTGTTTGGAACCAAACTGACCACAAAGCTCTACAGACAACCCAGCCTTTGCTCTGAGTCCTGGACTCAGCACTGGAGCTCCAGGCAGGAAACACAACTTGCCCTAGGGAGCTCCAGGTTCAGACCCTGGCACATACTATCACTGTATCAGAAGACACAGCTGCTTCTAAACCACCCACCTGCAAGGAACTGGTAGTGACTACCCAGGAAAAACAAGACAATTCAAGCCTGAATTTTCCTTGAGTAGCTGAGCTTCTGAGGTCTTCCTCATCTTTTCCCTGACAGCCACATCTGAGGACAGCGTTACCATGGGCCCTCCTAGCACTCAAGGGCAAAAAAAAGCCCTGGGACAAAGCTCTCTGTCCAGGTGGCATCTGCCTACTGCTTCCTCGCATAAAGCAGGCTGGTAGCTGGGAAGAACACAGGGGCTCCTCGCACGGGAACAAAGTAGAAACCAACCAGAGCGGAGAACTCATACCAAACAGCCCCAGCAGCCACGGGCGGAAAGCGGTGCCCGAGCGAGCACGACCACGTCGCACACTTACTTCGAGACACTTGGTGCGCTTCGTAGAAAGCGTAGAAGTGGGAGCCCACGGTCAGGAGCCCGTAGAAGCTCAGTTCCCAGGCCGGCAGCAGCATCGGCACGGGAGCTGCTCCCGCCGGCCGCCTCCCTGCGGGGAAAGAGAGGACGGGAGCGGTTTCCTGGGGAAGGGCAGACAGGCACTGAGCAGCGGGGCACCCGGCACGGCCACCGCGGCTCCAGAACCCCGCGTTGCCGGGCTCGGGCTCAGAGGCGGTCCCGCTCCCCCCGCAGCTACCGGGAGGGCAGCGAGACATGCCCGGCCGCATCGGCTGCAGAGGCCCCGGGACCAAGGGCTCAGCACGGCCCACGGCTTGCGGGACCCTTAGGACAGAAACAGGGTCGACCCAGAACAGGGGATGGGGAGGGGAAACGCCGCCGCCCCTTACCTGAGGGGGCCTGTGCCACCGGGAGAGGAAAGAGCGGCAGCCGCGGCCTCGGGCG